>JASSKH010000045.1:600000-1070000 GCA_031763025.1 Macrocystis pyrifera
CCCCTTAGAACTGCACTCCCATGACCAAATATTTTGAAATTGAAAAAGAGCTAACAGGCTAATTGACAACCGGGGCCACAGGAGGCATGGCGCATTGATATTATAAGAATACTGAGTGGGAGGCTTGGCCGCAATTTGATATATGCAGGCAGGGCCGGAGATCGAGATGTGGTTGTAGGAGGCACTCCTGTCATGCATGTCGTTGGTCGCATGACCATAGATCCTCGCATCCCTACAATGCCGGGACGGAGCACGTCGGGTTTCACCGACCAGGCAGGAATACCTTGCAACAAGCGCGAAGCTCCGTGAGGTGTTGGGCGAGTTGCATGAAGGGTTTGCCACAACCTTCTAAGAATCGCTTGTGAGGCGGGCTTTCTTGTGTATGGATGCCAGCGTCGAACAGTATTACCTGGTAGTTGATTTGTTTTCTGGTGTGGCCACTTACTCCAGAGATAGCCGCGGGGGGGAACTCACCTCATGCGTGGCCGCAGTCGTATAACCACAGATCTTACATCCCTAAAATGCACCCTTGGAGTAGTAGCAGCATCTGTTGTCTTTGGAGGAGAACACAGCCGGCGATTTCCCGACAAGAGATCTGGACGCACGGTGTATATATATATTATTATTATTACTCTACTGTATATCGATTCCTACCACTATCACTATCACTGCCGAGGTTGCCATGAGCAGTTGCAACACGTATCATCACGTGATAGAAATTCCGAGTCCTGGGCCGCTGGAACATATAACGCTCCTCGAGAACCCAACAAACCACCGCATCCATATATACTCACATCGATGTTCCGTACAACACAGCACAATTTACAAACGGGCCGATAAAGGGGTGCACCACACTCTCACCTACACGCCCCTCACTGAACTAAACACTACAAGCATCCACCGGGCCTATACAAAGCTCCGCCAGGCTTGCCGTATGCGCCCCGCTCTACTGCCGTACGACATGGTCTAAACACGCTCGTAGGCGATAAAGCTTAACATGGACAGTCTCAACTCACGCAGCACACGGGACAACACTCATCACCCAAGTATGTCGTCAGCAAAGACGGCATCCCTGCCAAGCGCTACACTCATAAACCGACATCTAAGTGATCTACTGCAGTACTATCGCACAAGATTTACGGTAGTATTCTTCGGGCATGATCCCCTCGTGGGTGAGTGGGAGGCTGTACGTATGCCCCACGGTTGGTTTTGTCCAAGTTAACGCTTTCCGTGGGCGAGCGGTCGCCATTGTTGTCACTCATCAAAGACAGAGAGAGACGGCCACTGGACAGAGAGGCGGTACGGGGCCAGCAAATGGTAACACCTCCGGCTGCTGGAAATATCACGCGTGCAGCACTCAATTGACTCTGCAAATTCCTTGGCCTATGCCAGGTATATCACACTCATCACAAAACTGACACGAGAATGCCTCCATTCTCTAGAAAAGCGGTACAAAACGGTCGTGGAAGGCGCGACTTGAGAGAAGAGTACCGGAGTAGAACGCAGGATACTACAGTACATACAGTGGTAGAATAACCCCTCTGGAACCAATCTCCGAGCCAACGTTGTTTTGCAAAAGAAGGGGGGCACACACAACCAAAACTGCGGCTTTCAAAAATCTGCAAAGTCTAGATCTTGCCATTGACACATTGGTCGCTCATCGTGGGGTGCACTCAAACATCCCGTTGTGGAGAAGAGGTGTTACGCGATATTATGCATCGCTATATACCACAACAGCTACATGGCATGAGCGCAGCCTGCCAAATTTACACGCTACTTGCTCTCTCAGAAGGTGCAAAACACGACCCCGCCGTGCCCTCCTCCATTATTCTACAAGTATTAATAGCTAGAACCGAAACCGACCATAGGAGTAGTATAGTCAAGCATAAGAACACACACCAACCAAAAGAGCCCACTAGACTACCTGAAGTTGCGGGAAACAATGCGCTATGTATCTGAGCGGGTGGTGCATAGTCGCGCGGCACGTGGAAAGACTGGACGCTAGAAAACAAGCAATGCTGGTGGCCTACGCGCGCTACTGTGGTCAAGTCTCGTTCAATGCCGACCGACTCAGAAGCATCAGCAGCCCCACTGTCAGTCAGGGAAAACTCATTCAGTTGGCATTCCTTCAGAAACGTCCTCTCGCCGGTCGTGCGAAGCGATTGCGGCGTCCTCGGCTTCGAGGTCTCTGGCGTGGCCAGCCTTCGCACCAACCTTGAAAAAGAAATTATCGGTAGGAACGCGGGTAGGGCTTTAATTAACCCCTACTTGCTTTGGGGTTCCGAGGTTACGACTGTGAAGGTGTTACCTACTGAGCTATAAGGGTAGAAGATCGATCGATTACCCAGCCCAAGGTAATCCTTAAAACACTCTCCCCCCCTCTGAACGGCGGGGATCTTTGGGGCGTCTACTCTGAGCTACCCGCTTCGTTTCACTACCTGGGGAACCAGGGAGATGTGTTTTAGGGATGCACGCGCAAGCGTTTCTATAAACGAAAAGTTCGAAGTGAGGTTCGAACCCGTGGCCTGGACGACGTCAAATGTGAAGGTGTTGCTTACTGAGCTACGGGGGTAAAAGATCGATCGACTATTAATAGCCACCCCAGGGTATGTAATCCTTATGACACGACCAATACAACGAAACATGTATTGCTATGAGCGATATATTGCATGGATTGCGGGGTGGCGATGTTTTCAAGTGTCCGAGCTACAGTACATACAAGCAAAGAGTGGCCCAACAGGCACGCAACATAGTCTTGCTACTATCCGTACTGCTTGACGCAAACAATGTTTTTAGACGGGTGATACAGTAGTCTGCATGTGTGTGTGGCGGGAATACTCGGGTCTCAAGAAGGTTAAAATCAACGCAACGCTTTGCAGAACGCGTGAGGTGAGTGTCTTATGCACTCATGCCATGGATGGTCGTAGTCGCATGGCCATAGACCTTCGCATCCCTACAATGCCTGAACGGAGCACGTACGCTTTTCACCGACTAAGCAGGCGTTGCTTGCACAAAGCGCGAAGGGCTGTGAGGTGCTCGGCGACTCGCATGAAGGGTGAGCTGCATTTACCACGAATCGCTTGTGAGGCGGACTTGTATCTGGATGGCAGCTTCAATGAGTGGGGGGGTTTGTGGGATAGTTGCATGAAGGTTTGTGCTATATTAGTGACTCCAAAGTGAGCACAGCGTTCCTTTTCCGCGACCACAACCGCCTGGCCACGTTGGACAGGCCGGGTGATCGTTTGCTGCTCTTCTAATATCTACTGTACAGTAGACCTTCGAGGTACGCATGCAGTGCAATGTTGAAGACACTTGCGGGAAGAGGCCTCGTAAAACTGAAGGGAGAGTAAAACAGACACACTTAGCAGTGCAGTGCGGTAAGATACTCAGCCATAAATACAAAAGGATGAACCACCTTCTAATATCTAATCTAGCTGCATGTATCATAACATAGACCCTTCCTGCGATAGGAATATATATCGTCCAACTTTTCTAAGACTCTTTCCTCACTAGAGTATATCTATACCACTAGTAAGTCATTAGTACCATTAGTAAGTAACCCACAAACGGATTTCGAGGTAAATAGTAAACGTGCAGCCCGATCAACAACCCTAAAGCCTACTATTAATAGGTATACTACAACAGGTATATCACGAAAAATACTGCTAAACACTACTTGGTATTCCAGCGATATTAGGTTGAGGATCCCGGCCAGTCCCAGTGGCACTTTGGCCAAAGAGTGCCACCTGGTGTACACCACTATCGTAGCACGCCTCTTGCGTACTATACACTAAATACTTTAAACTATACACAATATACTCGATGTCTTACCCCCGGCTTCCCCTCTCGGGTGGTGATAGGATCTCTTCTGCTTTTCTTGTGGTTGGTGAGTATTCCGACCAATTCCAGTTCCACGCCGGTGCTGGTCGTCGACGCCTTTTTTCCTTTCTCGCGGTGAAACCCCCAGAACTCGGCTAACAGGGCGATAGCCTTGTCCTGTTCGTATAGGATCAACAGCGACATAACAGCAAGTGCGGGGATTTTTTGGAGTGTGGCGTGAGATTGCCCCCCCTTGGATGGTACTGGCATGCCCTATATAGCTGGGAACGAACACGGACCGCTAATTAATGGATTAATGGATGTCACTGTCAGGACGGGAGCCTCTTCGATATTTCGCCGAGAGGGAGAGAGAGAGAGAGAGAGAGAGAGAGAGAGAGGCTTTCAAGCACCTCTTCATGATACGGTAGCATACTCCGAATCAGACTAGGTTAATCTCCTGTTACCCACGGGACCGGATACAGCCCGCTTTAACCTGTAGAGGGATCACCTCTGAATCACGATGCCGTCGTGACGTTCTTCCCAGGTACAGCAGTAGCTATTTTATGTACCAGGATAAGTTTTTTAGAACACGTTTAATAGCACAACCAGTACAATATTATGTACTGTAGGAATATGGTCTTTCTGGTCTGGTCAGGGAGGCCACTTTCGGCCTTACCGTAGAGAGCGTTGGGTTCACCAGCGCTGCGCAGGACGGGAATGTTTTCAGTACCGAACAAGGTGTTCGAGGGAAAGGGATGGTTCGACTTTAGTACGCTTCCTGACCGAGCAAATTATCAATAGCGCTGAAAAATGATCGCACCCCCGTGGTATTTTCCGAAATTCGTAGCACAGTAAACTACAGTAGCTTTGGTGCAGGGAAGGGGGCAGTCAAGGGACCAAGCCGCACCTGTCCGTAGCATACTTGTTTACCAGTGCGTGGCCGATGTGGCGAGGCAATAAAAGGAGACATGCTGCTGGAAAAATGAGGAAGCAGACTCACCGTCAATTCGATCCCCATTTCGAGCGCTCGCTTCAACATCGACAGGACCATCTTGGCCTTGTCACTGATGCCGTCCAGCGCCTCACGCTGGTTACCGATCACGTGCCACGGTCGGGCGGTTATACATGGGACGAACTCAGTGTTTCATGGCGTGGTTAGCCGAAGAGGTGCCTTGCTACAGTCAGCAGCAAGTCTATGGTTTACGTGGAGACCCAAAGTATTTTGGTCCTACAGTGCATGAAGTTGTCTACTGTACTTAACCCAGTAAGTTCCCAACGCTTGAGGTTACAAGCGACGGCCTGGCCTTGATTAGCTGTGTTGGAGCAGGCGACGACAACCAGAGGAATCATCAGCCAGTCGGTGTCGTGAGTGATCATACGACGGTATACATACTACAGGAATACCTCTCTGGTCGATATCACCTGATTAACCACGAAAACCCAACGAAGTATTCTATACGGGAATAACAGCAGCATGCAAAGGACCTACAGTAGTTGCCGTAGAGGTTCGAACCTTCGCTTGCTTGCAAAAAGCATTTCGGATATTTTAACTGTCGCCGTTGCAAATATGATAGGCACTTTTGATATACTCAACGGATAAAGGAAACTGCAGTACTCTCTGAAGCGTCGTGGGGTGGCCACCAAACCCAGCTTTGTTTACGTAGCGGTGTTGAATGTCGGTCGGTTCCATGCTGCCGTAGCCCGTTATGTGCGGTAGCATGCGTGAAACGGAGCTTGGAGACCACAGATATACCAGCGCAGAAAAAAACAACCAGGGCAACAATGGCTGGCGTGGATTTTTCTGTGTACAAAAGTACTGGTACGCCTGTGCTCAACATCTAGACCGACTTTTTCTGTACTCACCGCTTCGCCTTTGATGCAGTATCGCAGTTCGAGTAAACGATCATGAGGGAGCATGTGCCAGGCGCGCACAGGGAAGCCATCGTACGTGGACCAAGCTCGCCTTAGCTCTCCCTCATAGTCTGCCCACATCCCGGCAGAAGGCATTCTCCACCACAAGAAGATCGCCCCCCAGAAGACTCAAGCTGCCAAGAGCGCTCGCTGAGCCTCCGAGGAATATTGGTTACAACGCAAGACGAGAGTACTACTGTACAGCCGCAGTCTCGGACCGATCAGTGCTTGCACTGCCGCCGTCAAGAGTGATGTGACGATGCTGCTTCTGCTGCTGCTGCTGTTGTTGTGTAGTGCAGCGTCGAAGGTGCTGCTACTGTAGGTGAACAACGCCTCGTAAGATTAAAAAAACCGAATGGGTGGCGGTCCTTGTTCCCGCGATGGTGCCTGCTGCTGCTGTTGTTGCGAATAGCTTCACGTAAAGAAGAGCGGCAGGAAGTGTTGCTGCAGAAACAACGTTTGTTGATATACCCAGCGCTGCGAAAGCTTTGTTGCTGCACACCGTTTCACTTCAGTTGACCATGCGATGGCGTAAAATGCACCTGAGAAGACTGACTACTATACCCAAATATTGCCGTGAACGTCCTCCTCAAACTGCTGTTGTGCAGAAAACTTGCGCTTGGAAAGAAGTTGTAGCGCGATAGCAGAAAGGTCGTGGTGCTCGCTCGGCCCAGGTGCTGTAGTAGGAGTATGCAGATAGGTCGACGGACGTGATGGGTCACGTTGTATGGCGAGACTTTGGCGAGATGACCGGGTGCGTACGAAGTGCGGTGGCAGTAGGCAGGGGGGGCTTGATGCACCTCGGGAGCACTGGAGGATGCAAGCAACATGACGAGCGCAACAGCGGGTCAATACAAAGATCTCCGGGTTGCGTTGACCAATTAAACATCCCGAAACGTCAGTATTTGCCCGATGGATGGTGATCTCTACAAGTTGGCGGAGTTGGAAATTGGATCCAAAAATCTAAAATCCAAAGATCCAAAATCCAAGATCCTAAAACGCGAAATCCGTTACATACTACTGCTGTAAACCAACCACATACCTCAGGTGTGCCCGGCCTCGTACGGCTACCGTCGTTGTAGATGTATTCACTCCTTCGGAGGGAGATGGCCTGGTGGTCAGCAGTGGGCAAGGCACCAGTCTCCCCGCTTTGTCGTCGCTGCTTAATAGAAAGTGGGTGATGGTGATGTTGATGACGATGTTATGGAGAGAAGAGGGCAGGGTGCGAGGTATCAGACACCCGAGTGATACCCAGGTTTCTATGTAATGTTGTGTCGCAGTCTGATGCGGGGTGATGTGCTGCCTGTGAGTGCGGGACGAAACGTTGTCTGTGGTGGCTGTTCTGCGTCGTGGTCGCTTTGTGTGGTGGGGTCGATGCGTAGCCGGCTGTGTTGCACAACAGTTACTGCTGTCGCGGCCGTTGTTGTTGGAGGAGGAGAAGCGTTGAGGTAGTGAGCCTACAGAACCACACAAGAATGTTGGCTCGAGCACTCGAGCATCGAACATGGAGCGAATGACGTGCAACGTGGGGGCGGTAAGACGATTGGTTGATTATTTCGCCGCGTGTCATAGAAATTTCGTAACTGACCACACATGGGACATTAGGTTGTTCGTTCGTTGCCACTGACATAAACAAATGAAAAGCAGTTACCTGGTAGACTGCAGTAGACTATCGGGCTACCGACAGTCTCAACTATAGTAAAAATATGTAATAATATTATGCCGTAGCGCATTAAATGCTCAGCTATAAAGTTACTTCGTGTGTGTATTTCGCTATATCCAGGGGCTATAGCCTCTCTCTGTAGAAAACAATAATAGTAGACTCACTGCATATAATTACATTTTCTAAATGGAAGAATGCTCCATGCACATATGAGTGATCGATGTTGAAACTCATTAATGCTGCACCTTGTCCGATTTGGCAAACGAACCTGAAGCGATATATGGAATTGACCAAGTGCGCCGTTTGTTTGATTTTTTTTATATTTGGTCTTTCCTTGCAGGCGGTTGAGCGAAATCCTTCACCGTACTTACTGCAGTGTACCGATATGTTATGCTGCATTATTTCTGTCACGGACAAGGCTGGTGGACAATCGTATCGCGTCTGTTAAGTGCCTGTTTTTTTTGGGTGTTTCACCGGTTTCCACGGGAAATCCCCACAAGAGCCCACGGGAACCCATAGTATACCATGGTGTCCCAAGGGGTTCCGTGGTGCACTCCACAGGAACCCACGGTGCTCCACAAGCTTTTCGTAAATACCCATGAGATCACGCGGGTTCTGTGAGCACCCGTGGGATCCGGTGGCCCCACGGATAAACACATACCGCGCCGGAAATAACCGTCTTCCCATGGGATGTCCCGCGGGATTCCGAGCATGGTTCCCTCAGTACTCCACAGAAACTTCCGCGAGACTTTCCACGGCAAACCAAGGAACTCTAATATACGCCAATGGTTCTTGAACGATCCGCATGCATTTCAAACCTGTCGAGGATGCCACTTCATCGTAGCCGCAAGATACCCGGCGGGGCCAAAATCCGTGGTAATGCCGGGATCTGGTCCATGATTTACTGTGGGTCACACGCGGGTCCCGTGGGAATTCCCTCTTTAATCTAGGGTTCTCGCGGAAAGTGGATGGCAAACCGCGGCTTCCCGTGAATCATCGCGGGTTCACGGTGGAATTCCTCCTTTAACCGCGAATTACCATGGGTTATTGCGGGTTCCCGTGGGAATGCCATCGGCCACCGCGGGGTCCCGTGGGAGTGCCCTCGTTAAACGCGGGTTCTCGTGGAAACCACATGATGACCTGTGGGTCCCCCTTGGAAACTGTGGTTTTCCGCGGGTCCTCGTGTGATGTCAGGATCTGGTCCATTGTTTACCATGGTTTACCGTGGGTTCCCGCGAGTTCCCGTCGGAAATATCTCCTTAAGCGCGGATGATCGTGAGAAGACCATGGTAAACCCCGAGTTCATCGTGGGTCACGGAAGGTTCTCGTGGGAATTCCCTGGGCAACCGTGGCTCCTCTCAATAACGACAGGTTCCCGCGGGTCACCACGGGTTCCAGCAGGAATTCCTTCTTTAATCGCGGGTTCCTATAGGTTCCCGTCGTTCCCGTGAAAGTCCGGGAGAATTCCCACGGGAAACCGCGGAACACCATGGAAATGGTCGCCGTTGGTTCCTATGGGTCTCCGTTTATCCCGTCGGTGTCCGTGGGAGTTTCGGCGGGATCCCATGGCAATTGATCAATATTTACGTGGGTTCATGCGGGTTCCGCTGTTCCCGCGGGATGTATACGCTGACGTTTTCAAATACACGGCATGATCTTGTATCTTGTATGCAAGCCCGTCTACCGGTTGACGTTTTCTTGAAACACCTAACGACGAAACCCATTTGATCCCATGGAACATCCCACGGGCACTCCCTCTGCAATTTTTCTAGGGAATTCCCGTGGGGCCCCGCGGTAAGCCATGGAATCCTGCGGTCTTCCCATGGGATCCCGCGGGAGCATTAACAATACCCACGGCATATCGTGGGACATCACACACGTCCTCGTGGGGTACCCCACGGGCCTTTATGGGACACCATGGTACATACCGTGTATTCTCACGGGGGAACCTGGGAATGAGAAGCACAATATTGTCAATCGCTGACCAGCTGTTTGAACGCTGCTTGCAGGCGAGTTCGATGAATATGTGACCGTGTCTACTGTACACGTAATGTCATCAAGCTACAGTAGATGTATGGGTATGTCAAACCTTCGTTCGACAAATATATGTGCTTGGCGCTGACGTGCCCCATGGTTGTGTCCCAGTGGTGCACCACCAACGCCGTCTCCGGATCACGAAGAGTTGGGGGAAATAAATCAGAAGAACGAACAAAAGTGTGGGGCACGTTCACGGCACGAGGGCACCCTACTGATTGCGCATCCTCATCCTCACGCAGATTGCCCCACTCTCAACCACAATACTACAGGAAGGCCCGACGAATATTAGCCACATGCCACATACTGTAGTCTACATGATTCTACAGCAATATCCCCGAAACAACAGTACATTGCATGTATAACCACGAAACTATTGGAGGCCGGCGGTACATCACTCGGACAGACCGTCATGCCGTGAGATGCCTACAAATAGCCCCGGCGAACCCAAGTAAGTGGGAAAGGCATTGATTGCACTGCACACCGAAAGCGAGTGTTCTGTTCAACATCACTCCTGCCCCCCCATGGCCCTGCATGTTACAAGATGAGCAGTGAAAGAGAGCCTCTTGTCATCCAAACTTGAGTATTCGCGCGAGATAACGTGTTATGGACGCCTTCTGCATGCATCCTGCGTTTCGTTGTTATGAAAGCCAACCCTCCTCCAAACATATCTCAAGCGCGTCTATTCAGCCTGTCGCGCTAGACCCGTGCGCGAGCCTAGAGCTTGCCACACAAGTGGGCTATGTAGTGCCGGGACCCGCCGCTTGCACAATGTGGGCGTAGACAAACCCTTGTTGGTCCATTGGAAAATGTAGCAAACCCCACGATGCGTCGAACGCGTTTCTGTTCTGTACACCTAATGGTGTGCTACAGTGTTTAATGTCTCCCTAACCATTGTTATACGCCCACATTGTGCAAGGGGGGGGTTCTGGCCACCTGTACTCTCCCACCGGAAGAGCCCGGCCCAAGCAAGAGGTTCGCAACTTTACCAGCTCTACCTAGCAGAATGCTCAGATCCCGCCCCCTTTCCGTCCCCCGTTAGGGCGTTGTCGACAGAGACTTCCCCCGGGGTGGCTCGCCCTCCTACTTGAAGATAAGTTCTTGTGCAGCACATCGCAGGCATCAACGAGGAACGTGCTGTGCTGGAGTTAGCTATTATCAATAATGCATGACCTTTGCGAACTAACACGGATGACAAGCTCGTCTTCATTATCTCCAAGAGGTGTCCTCAACCAACCAACCCCGGAGCGCATGATGTAGTGCTTGATTTTGAAGAATAGTTTGGCTGTCTCTCGTGGAAGGCTTTGAACGGTATTGGTGTGGGCATCTATGACCCCTCGGCGAGGGTGGAGTCGCTCGATATGTAGACTTCGTCGGCCATCAGGCGACACCCCTCTGCCGGCTTCGCTAGTTATACTTCTTGCAGAGGGTGGTTCCCTGACTAATGCCACCGTCGCCACGCGACCCTGGCGGTCTGGAGAAAATATCACCTGTAAAAATCACCGATTTTGTCGGCGACCCCGAAAAGAGCGATGGATGGAAAAGAAGGGCGTACATATTTTGTGAGCCAACTGCTGCGATTCGGTGGGCGGTAGGATGTTGATGTGGAGCCGTGCTACGGTAGACATTGCAATTAGGAGTTACAATGAGGGGTTGCACCCTTAAGCCCAACAATTCCCCACTGACGGGGCTATTCCGCTGAGGAGTTACCCAGAGCTACCCAACCATTTTATACCTTTGCATCCGATGTGTATTGCGCGTTATTTTTTGCAAGCCCATTTGATGAGTACGGGTTTAGTTTCTTGTCAATATCTCTCGAAGTCGGTTGCTGGTTGCTGGGCGGTGTGTCGAGTTCCTTTACGTGAAGACCCTCAAAACATGTTTATGCCACCACTACCGTATCACGCGTCTACTGTAACACTGACTGACTATCTGACTGATGCACTGACTGGCCGACACCGATGGCGCATATCGCCTTCCCGCCATATTATACAGTCGGCACGTGACTGACTGACTGATGCCGTTGTCGCGTATCGCCGTCCAGCCGATTTGTAGAGCCGGCGAGTGTGTTTGGGTCGGTCTTGAGGTCGGAGCACAGATGGTGTGAGCTATATTCTACCCTATGAGGTGGTGGACACAACCTCCACTGTCGCGCGCATTTGATGTGGTGCGTACAATGCCCTAAAGTACATCAAACTGGAACACGGATACTTTGGAAAACACGTTTCGGATGCGACAGGGAGGGTAGGCGAAGACAGATACCTTTCTTGTTGTATGCGCTGTATGTACTATTATAGTTTTGGCGAAGAATGTGTCGAAGGCCGAGAAAAAATCCTGATAATCTACACGTCGAACTCAATCGGTCCTTATTCCATTTTCTAGATCTCAACCTTGCAAGGCAGATTTCTCCGTGTCTTATGTCGAAAGCGAAAAATAATTTTTCCCCACGTGTTTATAAGGTTTGGTGGGGAAAGTCGAAATATTATTACTCGGAGGAAGGAATGCATCGTGCACCGCTTAAACTCCATACCAGCCGCCCGCAGATGGGCCGGGAGGTTGGTGGCCATTTACTCCGTCTTCAACGCCAGTTCTCTCTGCTCCCCGCCTCCAATTGTAGAACGCTCGGGAACAGAAGCCCTGGCCCTTCGGCGAGTGCCTGTTGCATATATTTGGTCGCTTATGACTGCGCGAATTTCGCAGTGGTCTAGGATGTTCCTTACTACAACCGCTGTAGAAGAACTTCGCAACGTCTTCCGGAACATAATATTGAAAATTAACCCCTCGCCTCCCATCGGCTGCAACACCTGTGACGCAGCCGCTACCGACAGCTCGAAACCGTGCTTCATGGTGTGGAAAGCCACGCATAATTTGGTCACGTCCCAAATCATCGCGACGCGCTCAGTTGGGGTGCGCAGCATCCATGTGCGTCGGTAAATGTTCCGCACTAGACCCCGCAGCTGAAAAGCCGCCAACGAAGGTGCTTGCTTCCCCCCTACCCGCCGTTGTTGCCCCCGCACAAAATATAGGTAACCTCGCACGATGGGACTCGCTACAGGGTAGCCCGGTTTCTCGTCCGGGAAGCTAGCGATGTGCACGAACTGAGTGCTTCTACCGTGCGAGTGTAGCCAGCATACTCAAAATCCGAGACGTCTAAGTCGGTCGCGGTCTGCCAGATCTTATCGTTATGCGTTCGCGCCGGAACGAACCCGTCAAAGTTTTAGATTATCTAGCTCTTCCGTTGTTGGCTCGCCAAGCCTGTACTATGTGCCGTGGACCTACACGTGGGCGGGAAAAACCCTTCGGCCGAGAACACGCTATGTGTGGTTGTCTCGCCGGGTGCGTGGTAGCAAGTGGGACTCATTCCAGCCGAACCAAAAAACGTTAGTGTAGAATACTGTAGGCCGGTACAGTAGGTGGGTGCCCTCGTGCGATAAGTAGAGCAGTGGCCAGCTTTCCGGTTGTAGGCCCAAGTTGCAGAAACCCGACAGCCGCTCAAATAGCCTGTCCATGTCTACTCCCTTTCCGGCGACGACCGCTATTACGGAGGGGCATAGTAATACATAGCGATCATGACTAAATATGCTTAGTAACAATGCTGGAGTATCTAGGTTTAGGTTAATATGACGGGTCCTGATTACCATGTTCCCGGTGATACCACCCTAACGATTGTGTCCATGCCGAACGGTAAGGTGGCGACACGTCCCGTTGAGGGTCGTTTTGAATTACTGTTCAGACTCGTACGGCACAAAAAAAGGCCAAAGTAGCAAGATTGTGGAAATTGCATTTGCCAACTTAGGAAATATTTTTGTACAGGGATGACCAGCCTCAGCTTTGACGGGTATGTGGAAAGTGCAAGCCCCAGCCGTGGCCGCTTCGAGTCGGTCGGGCCCCGTACGCCTGCTACTTTAACTCGAAATCCTCCTCACCTCCGACCTTACGAACCCAGCGTGTGTCCTCGGTATGAGGTTGGGTAACAGGCACCCGGGAACGAGTCATAGTCGGTTTGGATCCTTTCGCGACGTGCCTTAGTACGCTCTCAGGAACTCAAATACACTTCGGCTGTCCTTGAGGTACGACAGCAGCTGGGTTTTCTTTTTGTTGATAGTCTTGCAACATAACCTTTTTCCCGAAGTCGTGGCCATGGGTGGTTCCGACGGCAATAGTCGTACGCTTTCGGTTAACAGATCTCGCAGTACGTTTGCCACCACAGTCGCCACATTCTCTACGCTCGGCTTGGTTCTCGCCCCCACTGACATCTTTCCCTGGCGTTCCAATTTTGGGGCTGGGGAGAAAGTCTTACTTCTTGGTGCCTCAGCGTTAGAGTCACGTGCCGTACGTCGGCAGACACCTGCCACGGTTTGTTGTTGTTGTTGTTGTTGTTGTTGCTGCTGTTGTTGTGCTTACATTGACTCATCGCCACAATGCAATGCATTCTGTGGTCGCAGGACAGGCTCCAAGAACTCTGGGAGTGGAAGAACACCTCGGTAGAAGTAAAAAACAGGCAAAGAATACTACACATGATAACCCTAGCACATCTAAACCTCAGACAAAAATAAAAGTAAGGTCCGCGTTCGTGCGTATCAGGTACATGCGGTACGCTGTACAAGTCGCCACAGAAACCGAGAAGACCGCATAATACCCAGGAAAATATAGACACGATGAAAAAACAACTCGACGTCGAAAAAATCGAAAAAACGAAGTCGAAAAAGCAAAAATCAAAAAGGGAAGAGAGAGAAAAAAACGAATAAAAAACAATTAAAGCAAGAAACAAAGCAAGAAATCAAGAAAGGAAAACACACAGGAGAATGAGCAGATTTTCGCAGCTTGCAGGCTCGCAAGCTACGCGAGGGGTGTAGAACAGAGACAATAACCAAAAAACAAACAAACACACTTACTTCTCTATTAAGAACACGAGAGGAGCAAAAAAGAGGCTAACAGACAAGAAAAAACCAGAAAAACGAAAACGAAAACGAAGACGACGAAGCAAACCCAAAAGAAACAGCAAATAGCAAAAAGTAAAAAGGGAGATACAGAGACAACGAAAACGGGGAAAAGGAAAGAGGAACCCTAAGAAAAGGAAAAAGGAAAAAAAAAAGATGAAAAAAGGAGGAAGGGGGGACAGATAATGCGAAAGACAGGCACTGGTGCATACAGACACGCAAAGTTGCAGGGTAGCACCATGCTATGTAGTTACTTGGGTCCCAAAGAAGGGAGCGCACCATGACGATAATGGCCATACCCAGGTGTCAGGCTGTAGGGCAGACCGCCTCCCCCCCCCCCCCTCCTCACCCCCCCCCCCCCCCCCTCTCGCCCCCCTTTCGCCTCTGCCATTCTGCGCACGTGCATTGGCGTCAATGGTTGTAGTCGCGGTTGCATCCATCCTGTGTCGTTCTGCCGATGCCTCCTTCTCATCCTTACGTCATTTCCACATGAATACCTCCGCCTCTTCCTCGACCTGTCGGAACCATCTATCTGTCGGCTTTCTGTGCAGTCTCGCGCCACCCTTCGAGCTTGACGCCAAACTCCTTGAGGTCCTCCTCAAGTTTCCTCATCCCCAGTCCCACTCCTCCTGTCCTCCAGAGTAGCCCTTACCCCCGACCATCTCCCCAAACATCACCTTCTTCGGCAGGCGCACCCCTCCCATCTGTGTTAGAAAGCCCGCAAAGAATAGTCTACGCCTGCGTACCGTTGTCTCTATTTTCTCGGACTTTGTCGTGAGAAGCGCGCTGGCGAAGGATAGAATGTGGTCTTCGCGCTTTCGTTTTCGCCGGCCGACGCATCGGAGGAGCATATTTGTGGTGGATCTCCCGTAGCCTGCCGTAATGAGTCTTGCTCGGGCTCCAAGTAACGCATCCGTAGAGCGACGTTTCGATCACCTCGGCTCTCAGCATCCGCACCTGCAGGCATAGGCGCACACCCGGGTGGTCATAGATTTCCATCTTATACCCCCCGAAGCACGTCCATGCCCTCTGGAGTCGACGCGTTACCTCGACACTTCTGTTCGTCTAATCTGCGCTGATAGCCCCGCCCGAATACTTAAACTCGAGTGTTTGTTTGTGCACTTGGCCGGCTGCGGTGACGTTGAACGACACTTTCCCCCCATCTTTCGTTTGCAGACACATTATCTCCGTCTTGGCCTCCGAGACCGTCAGGCGGAACACAGCACATGCAGTCACGACCACCGTCATTATCCTCTCCAGGCCGTTCGGTGATCGTGATACAATGCCCGCATCGTCAGCATACACCACTGGCCTCAACGTCTGGACCTCTTTATCATTTCCCTGTCCGTTGGCGTGTCCGGCCCGTGCCTTTGCCCTCCTCTTTTTCCCCTTCTCCTTCTTTCGTTGGGGTCGCACCATGCTGTCCGTGATGGCTGCATCAGCGGCGAAGCGTTTCTCCGCCACACTCAGCACCGCTGTGAAAAACATGTTGAACAGCAATGGCGCGAGCACACACCCTTGCCGAAGACCCTGTTCCACGCCGAACATATCTGAGCACTCGCCATCATCCAGCCGCACGCATGCTCGAATGCCGTCGTGAAATTGCCGTATAACGGTGAGCATTCTGGGTGGCACGCCAAAGCGAGCCAAGACAGTCCACAGGAGGGTTCGGTCGGCGGAGTCATAGGCTTTGGTGAGGTCGACGAAGCAGACGAACAGCGGGGTGTCCTTCTTCCTTGCCAATTCCTGCAAGTGTCGCACCACGAACATCATGTCGACCGTCGAACGTTCGGGCCTAAAGCCACACTGCTCCTCTGGCAGGATGCCTTCCCGTTTGCTGTAGTCGCTGAGGCGGCGCGCAATGACTTTGAGGGGTACTTTGCCGGCATGCGCGACAAGGGAAAGCTACGATAGCTACCACACACCGTCCTGTCTTTCTTCTTGTGCAGTATCTTAATCGTTGCATCTTTCCATTGCTGCGGCACGACCCCTCCCCTCCACATAGCGACGATGATCTCGCAGAAGCTTACTAAGCTGTCCGAGTCTCCTTCGTTGGCCAGGACCTTCAGCAGTTGAGCTGGGAGACCATCAGGCGCAACCGCCTTGCGGTTCTCCATCGCCCGGATCGCGTCTTTCACCTCGTACCCAAACCGGATGTCATCCAGCCGACTGCACGAGGGTCAGACCTTGAGCTCGTTAACGATAGTCGGGTCAAGGGTCAATGGCTTGGTGTTCAGCAGCTTATGGAACCACCTTACCCATCGTTTCCGGATGAGGCCGATGTCCCGCAGTAATCTACCTTCCCCATCCCTGGTGTACTGCGAATTGAAAGTAATTTTCCCTTCCACATCCATCCCCTTAAGGTGCTTGTAGAACCCAAACTGATCGCCTACTTGGATACGCCTTTCGAGTTGACTGACTGACGTATTCTTCGAAAAACTTCTGCACTCCGTCGGTCCTCGCACGTTTGAGCTGTTTCGTGGCAACCTTCAAAGTTTTCCGCAGAATTGTGTCGTTCGGGTTAGCACGTAGTTGCGTCCTCGCACCGTTCCTTTGCTGTTATCGCGAGTGCACCTTTGCATATACAGTACGAGCGCCTGAGTAGGACGGTGCGCCATAGCCAATGCCTTTGTCGGAGTGTACTCCCAGTAAACGTAGATACAATGCAAAGGTTGCCAGACGAACCCGCCGAGAGGCATGGCGGACGCAAGGACAATCAACTGCAACAACACGTCGGGCTGGCGATCCCTCAGTAGGATATACCTGGTCGTACAGTTTCTACCGCGTGGGTACGTACGTGAAACGGTACTCAATAAGATGTGATAAGCGCCCGTGTAAACATACAGTGGTTTAATCATTACACAGAGAAAGTAGATAGACCTTGTTCGTCAAACTAAGTGTCATGGATGCAAAGGATGCTGATCCGTCTTCGCGGAACGCGTGCGTGTCCTCGCGCGCGGGTCTTTCGCCTTCGCATGTGTCCGCGTTCGAGCGGGAGCGTGTTTGCCTGTGCGCTTGAAAGCGCAAGTTGTGGTGTTGCTAATGAAACCTCGACGCAGCTGTCCCGTCTCGTCAGAAAACTCTCTGTACTCGTGCCCCGTGCACGTTCCTCTATTGACACTTTTGTTAGTGCACTGTAAACTGATTCTATTTCCAAGTGTTTTTTTCATATCAGTGCAGTCCTAAGCGGGTAAGTCCTTATATTGAGGCCATCGCCTCTCGCTCCCGCTGCTCCCCTGGTCACCGCTGCCCACCCCCGCTCGTCGTGATGCTAACTATATCGTACGCCTCGCTGCCCGATTTGTCTGTGAAGAATATATTTAGTCATCTGTGACGTCTCGCACAGGTCGTTATGCATAGCTCAGCTATCGTACTTATTCCTGCAAGTCATGTGTTGTATCCCCGTCCCCATTCCTAGTGGCCGGAAACGACGGCGGCGACTGTACCCGTTACCGTATGCGCCGTTTACATGCATAAATAGCGTGTCGTGCAATTGCCGTTGGAAATCAGCTGGTTGCGATACTCCCATTTTGTGTTAAGCATGACCTCCCTTTGTTGTCGGAACACGCTATGTAACCTCTCGTGTGTTAACAAGTCACCGCCCCCTAGTATTGGCGTCGACACCACCTTTTTCCGTGACTTCATTACCACGGTCGTGAAAACAGCCCCTCTATCCTCGCCCCCTCCGTCCGATAGGCTGAATGGATAGAGATTGTCAGGGAATTCGGGAGCGGTAACAATATCCTGAAGTTATTGTCACACGCACACCCTCTCTCAAGTAGGTACTGCATACCCTATCCCTCGAAAATATCATCCACCGTAAATTCCCGCTTCCGACGCGTTCTATGATAAGAGGTAGCCGATTTCCGCTAAAATATTTTCTGAATGATGGGGCTCCTTAACCCAAAATCGTCGCAATGCCAGTCTTTTTTCGAGAAATGACGCAAATATATACTCGAGTCATGGGATTATTCCTCGGGATGCAATTTAATTTCTGCTGACGTCAAGTTTCGGGTGAGGTGTGGAGCTCCTTAAGGTCAAGTGAGGAGCCTCAGAAAATTTTGGGTGAACCTCTATCGCAGAACGCCTCTTCCATAATCTAGATGTTTTAGAACGGAGATTACAGACTATTAATAGTTGCCGTGTGGGACCCGTACAATCGGCATGGTCTACTGTAGCCTAGATATGTTCAGTGGGTTGGATCTGTGCTCTACAGATCCGACCTGGGTTGTATCTGTACTTTACAGATCCTGCACAACGTCTCCTGACGGCAGATGAGGATCTAGAGCATCTACAGTAGATACGTAGATATATCAGATAGATCATCGTGTGGAGTACCGTATCCTGGCCCAGTATTCCGGCTTCGTATGAGGGGACCTGTACTGTCCGTACGTCGAAACGAGCCAAGTTGCTCTGTCTTTTAGGAATGAACGATGAATGAATGCACCATGATTATTGAGTAAAACATTGGCGGTGACCTATTTTCCGTCGTCGGCAACTACCTTTGCCTCTGGCCTAGCTGTTGCCGCATATAGGTGGCCACAGAAAAAGCCACGCGCTCGTTGTTTGCTGCGATTTACCTAATATCTAATATCTGGTATCTGGCCAACGAATACAGGCGGCGATGTCGCCAACCTCCACGTCGTCGGCTTGAAAAAGCACGAAGCTTTCCTTCTTTCCCATATTTCACGTCTACCTGGCATTGCTGGGAAAACGCACTATTAATAGGCCACTTCTGCCTGTCGTAAACAATTAAATCACAGCAAAGGCATTAAACCCACGTACTTTCGCCAATCATTCTCTGTGTAACACCCCGACAACTCTGATGGCAAAACCACGTTCTTTCACCTTTGCTTGGAAAAATACGTTCTTCATAGGCCCCCCCTGCGAGGTTCTATGATCATACGACTACGGCCATGAAAAAAACAATGAGTACACCCCCTCCGCCCTCCCCACCTCCTCTTTGCCCTGGAAGTCGTGTCACGTTTTCGCTCACCAAGGGACAGTTTATGCGACCCATACCCTGCAGTTCTAGCAGTTCTCGCTGGCATGCCCTCCACCCGTCTATAACCGCAGAAAAGTCACAACACTAATTCTAAGCATATTATCCCGAAGAACGAGGGTGGGTGGGTGCAGCGCTATTAATAGTTGTAGAGGGATTAAAACAACCAAACGGGCATCAGGCAAGGAACCAGCACGTGTAGCTTAAAACAACCAACGACGCACTCCACCACCACCTTACATACCCGATTCGACAAAGCATGTCTGCGATAATACGTATTTTTTCTGGCTTATGGCGTAGTTGGTCAGCATCGTAAGATCCGGGCTGTACGTGTAAGCACAGCAGCAAACCGATTTCTTACACAACCAATTGAAAAGTCTACCAGCTCGTAGGCAGGTTCAACTAACAAGACGACACAACAAGCTAAGCGCGCATCTTTCATTTCAGCATAACTGATGGCTGCAAGGGTGTGGGTGGGTGTAGTGGACGACACTAGACAGTGAGTTTCATTTTCTTCCTGGTTCATCGCGCGCTCTCAAAAGCTAAAGTGGTGGTGCACGCGAGCGTGATACGACGACGCTTTTCGCCTCCATGCAAAGCACGCGGAAAAAAAAAAAAAAACGCCGAGACGTCTGAAAAAACAACAGCAACGCACTCGAGAACAAAGTACCATAAACACAAGCCTGCGGGGCATAACATTTACTCTGGTACTGGATGGCATTCATGCAGCAACCACATAAAAGAAATGGACACAACCACAAACTAAGCGTATATGGAAGCGCGCAACAAAACCCAACCCAGTAAAAAACAACGTTCGAATTGTACCAAAAAAGAGAACGCTTGAAAAGTAAAAGACGGGACCCGGAGGCACTCGACCCAGAAATCGCTCGAAAGATAAAGAGAAAGCAAATACAAAGTGAATAGTACACACGACAATGAATGAAGCACTTGGGAAACAAACCTAAGCGCGTAGATTGAGAGCAGAGCGTACAAACAATGCACTGCAGCTCCACCAGCAGAAGATCTTTAGATATAGGTTACACGGCTGCACGCCAAGGGAGGCTATGAACGAATGCATCGTCCAAAGCCCTGGATTGGAACCCATCGAAACACGAGGAAAAGAAAACAATTGCCCAGGCATAAGACCAAGTAACACGCGCGAAACCTCATCACGACGCAAGTATTTTTAGCGGGGGGACATCTGGCAACTCTTTCAATGTACGAAAACTGGAATTGACAACTCTCTATCTGTCATTTCGTGATCGGACCGATAAATTCAACACGCTTCAACGAAAAATAAAATGGCCGCGACCCCTGTATTCCCACTGCCTGGCATACCTTCTACAGAAGATGGATAATATCAAACTACACCGTTCTTTCGCTCGACTGTTCCTGCCTGCGCTCACTGGTCATTCTCCGAGCGGTATTTTACAGGTGACTTGATTACGCCCCGAGCCTTTTTCTCGAAAAACAAGATCAACAACTGACCCCGACAAAATAAGTATTGCGCCTTACCTTGTCTGTCCTCGAAGCCCTAAAAACTGCCATCCATAGGGGCTGCACGTACGAGAGGCAGGCATGCAAGGTACGCAGCTGGACGCACGAGAGGCAGCCAGAAATGCATGCAGCACGCGATGATGAATGCGCAAGACTTGCAGAGAATTTTCACCGGGCTCGGAAAAAGCAAAACCCAACCTCCCAGACTCGATGGCTATTTTTACGACTAGACGACTCGACTCGATTCGACGCGTTTTTAATCATGGCACGTAATAAGACACTACCACTCGACCCATTCACCCACCTACCCACCCACCCACCCCTTCACCCGTGACGACAATATACACCCATCCTCCATCATCTGTTGCACACTCCGCACACCGCACTGCGTGAGAACCATGTAGCAAAAAAAGGAAACACGCCAGCTACGAGGAGTACAACAAAAACCAAGGGCGCTTTGTCGTGGCGTTGTACCTCATTTGTGTCAACGGGCGGGGAGAGAGGGTTGCATCATTTTTGCTCTAATATATTTATGGGAACTCATTTTGCGGTGGTGGCAGTGGACGCTCTACTATATGTTTGGAATAGCATCCTCAGTATACGGTGCCAATGAACGGCTGCCCACCCCCCCCCCCCCCGCCCTGTTCGAGACCGCTGATCGTACACTTTTCTGCTCGGTCGGCGCAAGCAAATAAAATAGTCAGTACACGAACGTCACTTTTCCGACCGCCCCAAATCGATCGCCGCCATCCCACCCGCATGCCCCGCCCGGCTCTCCTAAACGTCAACATCGGGCCCGCATTGGACAATACCTTACCCTAACCCACATACCCAACCCCCTACCAACTCTCTTCAAGTACATGCTCAAAAACAGTCGAGGAAAACAGTTCCGGAGACGGCGTCCACCCCCTGCCCTGCTGCTGATCGCATCGCGAGGACACCTTGGAAAAAACAAAATTCGACCCCGTGAACGGCAGCCCTCTTGCGATCACTGGGCTGGTGAAGCCCACCCACGGTACGTCATCCATGCGCAAAGTGAATCAATCAACGGTACGCCTTAATTCATGCACGTGACGACGCGGTGGCTTCCGTCCCACCAAAGAGAAGAAACAAAAAGCCCTTGAGCTGCGCTGCCGTAGGACGGTTGAATTGCACCGCCGTACAACGTTTGAATTGCGCGGCCACAGGAATGTTGCATTGCACCGAAATACGACGGTTGAATTGCGCTACCGTTAGGACCGGTGAGTTGCGCCGCCAGAAAGTACCGTTGACTTTCGCCACCACCACCAACACTGCAGCACCTCCGCGACATCTTCGAAAGCACTTGTCGTCCTTGTTGGGCCAACGTGGCCTATAGACCCTCGTGCGTGCGTATGGTATGGTGTGGTGTGGTGTGGTGTGGTGTGCGCGCGTTCGTGAGTGCATGCTAAGGCAGGTTACCTTCCTGACAACACGCGGAGAAAAAAAGGGCATCATCGGCGGAATTTTCGAGGTTAGTAAGGATTGCGCCAGCGTTGACGCGTGTGTTCGTGACGTGCATACGGAGATTGACTTGTGGGGGAGGGAGCGGGAGAGTGCTGGTCGCGTGCCACGGGGGTGGGCGGGGGGGGGGGGGGGGGTGTACTCGCTTGCTCCCTGGCTTAGTCGTTTGGCCATTGGCCACGCAACTCTTTCGAGATGTTCCCAGACGGGAGTGGTGGGGGGGGTGACAACGTTTATTTGTAGGTGAAGGAAGGGAATACCTACCGTACTGCAGCTACAAGTTTTGTAATATTAATAGTGCTATTTGTATTGACATTCTGATGACCATCCGACAAGGCGCATAGAGGGCGTTTTCTCAATCGCAAGGAAATGACGGAACGAAAAAGGCACTCTCACCAGCGACGTCGTCGCTTTTCCCAAAACAAAGTTTGGTGGAGGTCCAACGAGCAGGGTGGCAGTTGTGCGCGCAATATTGCCGGTGCCCGCTGCAACGCCGTTGCATTGGGCTCGCATATTCTGACAATATGGAGCGACCCTACTGCATCATGGCACTATTGTATTTGTCACGAGTACAATTAGTACTACTGTTAGTATGTTTGCATTTGCCATCCGACAACGTGGAGCTTCTTCGCGTATCAGTCCCCCACAAAAAAACATACCAGCACGGAAAAGGGGGACTTACCGGCGGGGTCGTCCGTCTCCTGGTACAAAATTTGGTACAGGTCGAAGGAGGCGGAACCTCCGCACATCTCCGTGCGGCCGTCGTCCCCCGTGCACTCCATGAAGCACGTGCCGTCTTCCTTATCAGCCTCGAGGAAGTTATCCGCGCTGCCGCACCCACAGAGGTCTCCGTCCATCGTGCCAGAGTAAACGGCGCCCAACGAGCCACACATTTCGCTGCAAGACTGTCACGGCAGCCCAAGGGAAAAAAAGAGTACATCATATGGACAGGGTTACGTACAAAGCGATGGAATTTGTACGAGGTGTATACAACAGCCCGCACCGACGGCCTAACGGCTAGGGTTAGCCTCGAACGCTGCTATTGATAGCATTTGTACCATTGATATGTTCTGTACCAGGTAGTGAGTTCGAATCCCACCGTGGTGAGATTTAGACTTTTTTTGTTTGCCAACATAAAAAAAGGCGCCGATTGCTGAGAGTGCCTTCGTAGCGTGGGTACATAGTGTAGGCGCAAAGCTGTACGACGCGAGTCCACGAGGAAAGAAGGGCCGAAGTCTTCCTCGCGACAAAAAATGCAAGGCACGGACCGTAATGGGGACGGGGGTGGGAAAGCGCCTACAGTAATATGTGAGCCCGGATCTGATTTAGTACTATTAATATAGTAGGGATAAAAGAGAAAAGAAGGGCGAAGACAATGGATGGAGGTGATACATGTAGGACTTGGCGTCAAGAATGATACTTCGAGGATACCCCTTTCTTACATACTATTAATAGGCACGAGTAACACACAGCAGTTTGCAACCGATGATTTTTTTCGGCGAAATCCTGGATCTGACAGGTGCGTGCTTGTGAGCGGACACAGGTGTGTGAATGAAACTAAAAGCCTTAAATGGCTTCTTGACCTACACTACTGTAATGCTATTGCGGGGGACCACAGTAAATAGGACCAAATATTGTTAGTAAAAATAGGGAAATATATAGGTTTCTGTGTGTACCGTAGGTCCTATTTACTATGGTCCTCCGTCATAGTGTGAATTAATCAAGAGTGCCGAAATAAGGACACACGATGAGGTTCGGAAAATAAGTCGCGATCGTATACAAGTTTTTGAGTTACTGTGAATTGAATAAAAAGGACAGCAGTGTTCTTTCTCCTGTAGTGAGGTCAGGAACTGCACGTAGTGGCGTGGAGGCGAAGATGTACGGCACTGTTCAAAGAACCGGTACGACAACAGCGCGTCAGCCGCACCCCAGTCAGTAGTAGGTAGGGCTCGCACTTTTGACGTCAAGGACTTCTCAGCTGAGGATCTACCCCAACCAATGTAATTTTGCACCCGATGTGATTTTTGAAAGGTTGTTCGTTACTCAACACCTATACCTAAACGATGGGATTGTGCGTCAGGCTGCAAACGTCCACATCAAACCCGGTTCTTGGGGTGCCACGGCGGTATTATATGTGTATATGTATATGTGTATGTGTATGTATAAGAGGCCTCCTTAAGCGCGAAATGAGCTCAGAAATATTTGTTGCCACGATATGATACGGGCCCCTACAAATTATTATTTTTATGCTTGCCATCTCCACGCTAGAACCCGCAGTGCGCGGGATGGAAGTATCACTTATCACCATTACTAATAGTTGTATCACTGTTCTTAGTGTCACGCACAGCTTGCGAATATGACTATCGTCGAAATCCTTCATCACACCCCTAATGTTCTTTGTTTTATCTTAATAAATACAGCAGTAGCGGGCCCTCTATAAAAGAATCGCATGGAACTGCAGATGGAAGTAACCACTACTACTGTGTCAGCGTGCGGAGTGTATAGTGCCGGTTTTGTCGGCGGTAGCACTGCCCTACTATTAATATTAATAGAAGAATCACCATTGTACACCTGATATATCCCAGCCCGAGTCTGTAGCGAGAGCTACGTATCTACTTCGAAGTACACCATTTACTTCGACGTTTTTGGTCATGTCTATCTTAAGCCTCTTGGGACTTGCTTCAGAGGCCAAAAATGACGATAAAAAACTGACTACAAAGAGGATTACAGCCACTACATACCACTGCGTGCTTCGGGGGGGGGCGACACAATGGTTGGTGTCCGATTAACAATGGTTGAAAGGAGTTACGTATGGCACGGGCGCAACATGATAATTCCCGTACATGCTTCTGCCGGGCGGTCAAGCTGCTCGTGTAAACACAGAAGAATGATAGTAAACAAATCTCACCCTGGGCGTCATCGCGTCCATCTGGGAGATCGATGAGAACGGGTCGAATTCGGCGTCGATTTGGTAGCAGCCCTCGTAAATGTAACCGGTCATCGCGTCGTTTACTGCAGATAGAATCGGCAGTCACAGTCAGCAAAAGCAAGACGCGAAGGGGGGGGATGGGGGGGGGGTGGGGGGGGGGGGGGGGGGGGGGGGGGGGGGGGGGGGGGGGGGGGGGGGGGCGCTCGTTACGTTTGTTTCGTGCACAAGACTTTCAAGATGTGCACACATTATTTTGCCGGTGAGCACGATATATACCTGGTATTAGTAGTCACAATTACGGGCAACACAATAATCAGGGCTATATATGCTCACTAAGAATTCAATAATATAGAAATTGCTGTGGGAATCTTGTGTCCTGATAATAGAAGATTTTGGCGTATTCGTGAGTGATCGACAGTGAAGCTCATGCTTCCTGCAGATTATCGGGTCCAATTCAAGCAACACACCGATAAAAGCAACAAAAAAACAAACTACAGAAGAAGACATCGATACTTCCGACATGTATCGTATGTTCTTGTAGGTCCGTATTTTCGACACGATATCCAACTCTATTAGGCTTACCGGCGGCTCCAGATGTGGATGCAGAGGCGGTTTCGGCGACCACACCGGAAATGTCGCTGCCGTCGCTTTCACCTGCATCAGACAGTATATACAATAGTGGCAGGCAGGCAGGCAGGCAGCAGGCAATAGGCATAAGCAGACCTGGTGAGGAGTTGGTGGCAGGCAAAAGCAGCCAGTGGATATTCGCAAGCAACAGCATCAGCAGCCAGTAGGTAGTGACACGCAGTCGTGGCAGCCAGCAGGTAGTGGTCAAGCAGCAACAGCTGCCAGCACGCAATAGGCATCGCAGACGGAACAGTAGCGGCAGGCAACAGGAAGCGCAAATTGAACGAGGGAGGATTCAAGCTCGATCATCGTTCAACATCTCTCGATTATCGTCCGATAAGCACCACCACTTTTAAAGATGCCGATGTCAACATTCTCACCGGTGCCGTCTTCCGTCATGTAGATGATCTCGAACAGGTCGAACGAGGAGGACCCTCCGCACATCTCGACGCGTCCATCGTCCCCGTACACTCCACGGTGCAAACGCCGCCCTCCTTCTCTGAGGCGAGGTAGCCCGTGTCGCTTCCGCATCCGCACATGTCGCCGCTCATCACACCAGCGTACGTCGCGCCCGTGGCCCCACAGAATCCAGTACATGTCTGCTTGCAGACAGCCAAGCAGCCAGCCAGCCAGCCAGCCAGCCGCGTTTCAGAACAAGAACAAAAACGAGAGACGAAAGTGAAGGCAAGGGCAAGGGCAACACGGCAGGTACAGTACCCGGCCGGGGTAGTTGATGAATAGGTGAACGTTAAAAAAGGCAAGGAAGCAAAGTGGCGGGTGGCGCTCAACAAGAAAAAAAACTGAACGCGAGTGCCGGGTGGACAAACAAGACCAAAAGGAAGGCGAGTACCGGGGGGAGGGGGGGGGGGGGTGTACTCATTATCATGCATGGCCGTAGTCGTATGACCACAGCGGAAGGGGAGGGGGGGGGGGTGTACTCATTATCATGCATGGCCGTAGTCGTATGACCACAGCGGAAGGGTGGGGGGGGGCGGGGGCGCTGTGTGACCACGCCTTTTTGTCGAGAAGGCTGCTTGCTGCTGCGGGCAAAACCTCCTACATGTCGTCAGAATGGGGATTTGATCTGATCTGATCTGATCTGATCTGATCGAATATGACACGACCGACATCGTAACTATTAAGCCATATGTGTGGAGTTTTTTCAAGCACGAGAGGACACTTATACCACTCTCTGAATGTCTCACCCCGAGTGTCATGTCGTCCATCTGGATGAGGATCGAGAAAGGGTCGAGGGTCGCTTCCATCTCGTAGCACCCCACGTAGGAGTAGCCGGTCATAGGAGCCACCACGGTCGCCACCTGCCCGTCTCAAAGTCGGTTGTCGAGTCGACGTCGCCGGTAGTGTCATCATCGGAGTATGGACCGGCACCCTCTGGATTAGTAATGGACACAGGGGAGGGGGGAGACAAAGAGGGAGAAACGGAGAGGGTACAGGGTAAGTCTGGCCATCTGTTCTCTTCCAAAGCGATCAACGGAAACGGGGGGGGGGGGGGGGGTGAGAGAGAGGCAGAGAGCGAGTACTGGGTTAGTCTGGGTTCCTGTTTTGTCTAAAGCGATGGGCAGAGTTCGATTGGGTTATGTACACAGTGGACACGCAACGATGGCCAGCTACTGATGTCCTGACAATACTGCTCAAAACGCAAAGACATCTCGATAAGGCCTTCAGAAAAAGAATTAAAAAATAATACAACAACGTAACGTAACCACCAGGTCTTGTGATGAAAACACGTAAAATCTCTCCGCAAAAACGTGGTTTTCTAGCGCCAGCGGGTGCATTCATTGTGTAGTGTTATTAATAGGTAGCGAACGATCATCGAGTGACATACGATATCGACAAGCTTCCTAATCGATGCGATTTGGACATTTGATGACAGTATCATACACCGAAGGTTTCATTCAGTACATGTATCCATCAAATACACCGGGATGCCAGGGGCAGTACGGCACAATACGTTCGATGCGATGTATACCGAAAGTCCGATGTTTAGATATATATCCGAACTGAAACATGGATGTTCCGATCTATCGCCACTTTCTACTCGATGTCCCAACACTAGTGCATCAGCTTCCGGGTTCACCTTCAAGCCCAGCAGAGGTAGAAACGCCGGCGGTAATTGGGGCGGAGTCGGGGCCTGCACCGGCGACAGCGCAAGCAGCAAAAAAAAAGAGCAATATTCGCGAGAGTGCACGATTACCACGTACGAAGAGAGGCCTTTTATGTATACTGACGTTTTACGCGAAGCCATGATTAGCCCCACGTTTCGCGAAAAGGGAAGCTGGGTCTCTGCGCCCCACGTTTCGCGAAAAGGGAAGCTGGGTCTCTGCGCCATCGTGAGTGCAAGCAGAAAAATATTAAATAAGGCTCACCGAAGTAGTCGTCGTCGTCGGCCACGTAGTTGATCAAGAGGAGATCGAACGAGGTGGACCCTCCGCACGTGTCCGTGTCTCCGACTGACCCTACGCACACCACATCGCACGTCCCCTCCGGCTTCAGTTCAAGCAGATAACCCTCCTTGTTACCGCAGCCGCACGTATCCCCGTCAAAAGTGCCAATGTAGACGGCGTCAAGCGAGCCACAATACTCGCTGCACATCTGTTCGAAGAAAAATAGAACAACGAAAACATATATATCACCGGTGTGATAATGTGGGATACCAACGAGTATGATATTGTGTGGACGGAGTGTGGCACCAAGAAGAAACATCACCGGGTGTGGTTTTATGGAGGGGTCTGGTATTGATACGTTGAGGACAAGGAGGCAGCCGTTCCGCAATGTCGCCGTCAAACACGCCGGTGTGGATGGCGTCAAGCGCACCGGAAGCTTCGCTTCACAACTGTCCAAAGAAAAATCGAGCAAGGAATACCACCCGATATTGTGGAGGAGGTGTGCTATCAAATGAATAGAACCGGTGATACTGCTTTCTGGACTATTGCGGGGGACCATAGTAAATAGGACCAAATATTGTTGGTAAAAATAGGTAAATATATAGGTTTTTGTTGTGTACCGTAGGTCCTATTTACTATGGTCCGTCGTAATCGTGTGGTATGCAAAGTTCATTCCGGGAAAAAAAACACCACGCACGGGAGCCCGGCAAGCGAACGGGTGTGATAACAAGGGGGTGTGATAATAGGGGGGGGGTGATAATAAGGGAATACGAAAGGGCTTGATACTGAGGATTATGAAGATAGCACCAAGCGGGGGTGAAAAAGCGCCCGCAAAGCTTTGAGCTGAAAAGTAGCAAGCATGACAAAAAAAAGGAAAAAAGCACAAGACGTACGAATTTCATTTCATGACGAAAATATACCAAGCAGTCTTTTTTGGTATTGAAGAGAGAAGGAGAGGTTTACTGAAGGTATCCTGTTTGACATAATAGCACTCACGTGGTAGGTCATGCCATCCATCTGGACCAGCGAAAAGAAGGGGTTGTTTGCCACCTCGAACTCGAAGCATCCCAGGTGCGTGTAGGCGGTCAGGGCGGAAGAGCCGGAGCTGACCGGAGCATCTAACAGTCCCACCAACCACAACATGCGCAACAGCAGAAAGACAAGCAGTACAAGTAGGTCAGTGGATATTAGTTATCAGTCATCAGTGTAGCAGTCCGCCTTGGACGATTCTCGGGATGAAGACGTAGTGATATAATGTCCACCTAACTCAACCTTTTAGGACTGCACTCAGGGGTGGGGACTCATTACTTGGAGTAGGAGCTAGAGTGAGAGTTGGGCACATGCGCAGTGCGATACTAAAAGGGTTCATGTGGTGGGGTATGGGTCATCAACCCTTTTGTGGAAGTGGGGGGGGGGGGGGGGGGGGGGGGGGGGGGGGGGGGGGGGGTACTATTTTGTTGCTCGCCTTAGTCATTTGACCATTGACCACGCATGCCTTTCGGGACGGAGCACGCGGGGCGAGGGGGGGAGGCTAGTCGGTAGCACTTCAACAGAGATTACAGCCCATCTTCGCGAACGTCCTCTCTTCGAGTCATGAGGGGGTATGATACCTTGCAAGTTTTTGGTCGTACTCCTTAAAATAACATGAGCTCTCATGCACCTTTTGTTCCGTAGCACCGACTCCGATAAAACACTGCACACGCGCACAATCCGAAGACCAATCCTATATTTCAGGCCCGAAACAAAAAACCCCGGTAGATTCTGAGCTGAGGAGCTGCCCCCCCGTCAGTCACCAACTTTCGAGGACAAAATCATCCCCCTCCCCCCCGCGCATACATCCCTCCCCCATCCCCTACCGCCATACGCATGGAACTCTCTTGTCTGCTTGGCCGGACGTGAACACTCAAAGACTCGACCTGATACAGGCGTGGCTACATATACTAGTGCACAACGACTGAAAAAGATCACGTACTACGGTTGCCCATAAATAAAAATGCCCTCGAAAGTGACTTCGTGGGTATATATTAAATGGCATCGGATTCGTTCTTGTCCGTTTGATGAAGGAAGAAACAGGCTGTCTCGACGGAGTAGCACCTCCACAAGCACACAGGAACGCTCTCTAAGCGTGGTGAGGCTCTGCTGAACGCCTGGGACTTCAGCTTTCCGAAGATATTACCAAGTATGAATATTGACCAAACACAACTATTGTAAGACGACTCACCACCTGGCGCTGCGACAACGGCACCCGCGGCATCGGAGTTAAGCTCGGCGATAAGCTCGGGCGCGGGAGAAGGAGCAGGTGCCGCGTTAACGTTGGCGCCTGCTCGACAGAGGCAACGACAAGAGAAGAACCACAACCAAACAGGGTACGGAATAATTCTATCGGTACAAAATAGCATAAACTTCGGCTGCGGCATCGACGATTTTGTCGCAACTTCCGTCTGTTTTTCATGTATCGTATACGAGAGCACGGCAAAAAAAAAAATACCGCCTTACTGCCCTTTCTGGAGTATACGAGAGCTGTGCACTGGGGTGTACACTAAAACCAAGTAAACCAACTTGAAGAAATAGGTCACGTTATGGATGCGTTATATTTTTAAGTAGTTTGTCTTCCGACAATACCCAGCGCATGATTCGGTCATCTAAGAATGAAAAAGCTGACACAAGAATATTGGTGTGCAAGTCATCATTAGTGTTGGGCAATTTCATCCATTCTGATCTATCTGATCTATCTGGTCTATCTAGTCTATCTACAGTATCTCCTCAACACTAATCATTTGGGTCCTAAGCCACTGTTGTTGTATGCTGTGCAGGATCTGCATAGTACAGATCCGACCTCGGAAACATGTCCTAGATCACCCAGACTATAGGGCTCCCACCCGGCAACGTGAGCTACGTCATGCAGATGATACGTATGATACAGATCATCTGCCCTGAAATAGCTAGATCATCATGGAGTAGGAAGGATCTATCTGATACTCCGATGTGTGGACACTTTTTCCCCTTCAAGCCAAAACGCGGTTTGAAAAAAAACACCTTTTTACTGCTAAACAATACCCGGTACCGCAAGAAGGATTCCACACAAAAAAGTGGCCTCTCTCCAACAACGTGTGTACCGTTCTACACCTCGGACAGATAGATCATCTGCAGATCATTTCCACTTCATACTGCACATATTTGAGGGCAGACAGATTCCTGATCTGTATGATCTAGCTCATGTTGCCGGATGGGAGCCGTATACTCATCTGCATGATCTAGGACAAAGTTCCTGGGTTGGATCGGTACCGTACAGATAGATCCCGCACAATCTCACTATGACAGGTCAACGATGTTCCTGGGTTGGATCGGTACCGTACAGATAGATCCCGCACAATCTCACTATGACAGGTCAACGATGTGCAGATAGATCTGTCTGTCTTGTGGATGATCTATCTGCTCTGGCCGACGTGCGAAGCGTTGCAAAACCTATCCCACACTACTATCCAAGTCATTTGTCCCCCAACAGGTGGGTACACAGCAGCAGTCTCAAGATGGGTCAAGTTGAGGCCGAGACCTGTACTTACTGTTGGTGACGCTGGTCATGCCCGAGTAGACGATCTCAATGAGGACGAACGAGGTTTCGCCCCCGCAAATCTCGGTGCGGCCGTCGTCTCCGGCGCACTCGACGAGGCACGTGCCCTCCTCCTTGTCCGCGTCGAGGTAGTCCGGTTCGCTACCGCAGCCGCACACGTCTCCGTCCATCAGGCCGCGTAGTCGGCCCCCATCGCGCCACACGTCTCGCTGCACAGCTGTCACGTGTGTGGGAGGCATATTCCGAAACATAAAGGGCCATGATATACGTACGTTCGCAGCATACACAAGTTATGCACTACTAATATTAATGTGCTGTAACCTAGAATGTCGCTGAGGGTAAAACGTTCCCATGTATACACCAGGCATATACGTACGTACGAGACGAGAGTATGAGGTAAGCGAAAAAAAAAAAAAAAAAACAAGTACGCAAATAAACGGAATAAATATATTATTGAAAACAGACACGGTATATAAATACATAAAAACATGAATTACTAATGAATACCAGTTAAATGAATCAAGTAAATAAGTAAAGGAATCTATACGTGCAAAAATGAGTTTTTTTTTTGTAACGACCAGTTACCAGGTAAATAGCTTAATAACCAAATATATAGACGAGAAATAACAAAATAATAGTATGCCCAAATAACTTTGACTACCAGATCACCAGATCATTGTTCAATATTTTAAAACGTACCTGGTGGTCTAAACAAAAGTGTAAATACTCGTAGTATTAGCCGCGGTACCAATACTAATACCCGGTAAGGCGGTGCATGTATACGATGTATAACCCCCCCCCCTCCTTCTCACCCTGATGGTCATGAGGTTGATCTGAGTGACGAACGTGAACGGGTCGAAACTCGACTCCGCGAAGCAGCCAGCGTACAGGTACCGGTCATATCTCTGTCGTCTGGGGTGCTGCGGTCAAGGTCGTCCGGATCATCTGCTCGTTCCAAGAACACGATCGTCGTCGACGGCGGACAGAGAAGCAGGTCGGGTCGGGGAGGGCGGCGAGGAGGGGGGGGGGGGTAGTCTCGCTACTATAAATAATCGAAACGAAAAATCAAACGACATGTTCTGGCCCACCACCACCACTGTTAATAACTACAACAGCAGCCGGCACCTGCAACGACTGCTGCTGCAGCTGCTGCTATACCAACACTGCTCTGTCCGTGAATATAAGGACAGTGTGTCGACAAATATTTAATAATATTTAATCCAGACGGCCTTCCATCATTGTGGACATCATCAGTGTGGCAAAAAAAAACAGCTTTTACGGGGGGCCATAGTAAATGCGACCTACGGTGCACACAAAAACCTATGTATTTCCCTGTTTTTACCAACAATAGTTGGTCCTATTTACTCAAGGTCCCCCGTGAACAGGAATATACATCAACTATTACGGGGGGGCATAGAAAATAGGACCAAAATAGGTAAACATATAGGTTTTTGTGTGTACCGTAGGTCCTACCTGGTATTTACCATGGTCCCCCGTAACACGTATCAGGTACAGGACAGCGATAACGTATTTTTTCAGTGCACTCATAATTGTGCGAAACACCTTTACGTGGAAATTGTGACAATGTTTCACACCTCGGGCAGCTCATCGATTGGTACTCTGTCCCGAAACACAGGAAAAATTTACATCATAATATTCAATACAAACTATCACTATATGTATGGACAGAGCGGTATGTGATAGCTTCAAGGGCAAATACCCGGATCTGTACCTGTATGATTTGCTGCAGCTCGTTCATACTCGCGGCGGGGACAGCAACAACAGCATGGTCTAAAGCAGTAGTGTAGTATACCAGGTATGATTGTATGATTGTATGATGGGTCGGGTCTGTACCGTGCATGCGGGTTCTGCAGAAACAAATCAACACCACCACAGGTTGGGATCTACAGTAGATGTTCTGCGAGTATATGAAGATGCTCTGTCAGACGCGTGTAGAATGTTGGCAGTAGATCGCAGTAGATGATGAAGGGAAAAGGAGCGCGGTGTATGTTGTCTTCTTCTTGGTCGCGCGCTGGCACTTGACGGCCACAGCGTCGTTCGACCCTTCTCGTCCCTAAAACACGGAAATATCGTATCATGAAGACGGGGGGGGGCACTCATTTGTTGCTTGCCGTAAGTCATTTGACCATTGACCAGGCTTTTTCGGGACGGAGCACCCTCCCTACTCCTACTCCTGACAGAGACGCCTCCAACATATGGGCGCTCGTTACCTTTTTTCCATGTCGTAAATATGCACGTGTTTCCTTATCTTATCCCCTTCCTGCTTCGCCATATGTGGCCATCTATCTCCTACGTAGGATGGAGATCCTTGTCTCGGTACTACCTACCAATACTAAAATAGTAACAAAACTGTTCATGTCCCACTGGTCTTATGTTCCTCATCCTCTCTCCAAACACATGCCGTTCCTGCCACATTTCACGTTCTCCAACAACTGCTGTGTGAGTTGTACGAGTACTCCCTTTGCTTTGCCACCAGGGCACACCTGCTGTGCATTTTCTTCTCCCGACCTCATTCTTGTTTCTGGCAGCTCTAGGCCCGCTACAAGGAATCGCAGCTTCAGTGGCTTCGCCTAGTCCGTTGGGCCTTGCAAATAGGTTTTGATTGTTATGCCTTCTCCTCACCCCCCTACAGTATATATACATATTTTGAGTGTTCCTCCTCTTTCATCTTGTTTCTCGGGGCAAGCCCTTAGCCTTCTTCTACTTTTGTCTTATACCCTTTCTGTTAGTTCAGTCTTGTACTCATTCTTTTACTTCAGTCTTGCACCCTCCAAACTTCTCTATGGACAAAATGTCTTCTTGGTTTCCTTCAATGTTCTTCTATAGTCTCTCAACTACGCTAGCCCACCTTCGTCGAGCTCGCCTATCTGATAGCTCCTCGCATACAGCCCCATCGGCTACGTATGGCTAGCGACCGCTGTTCTGGCATGTTCCCTACTGTACAGTACCTTTTCAGATTTGTCACGTCTCTATTTGATTCAAGTTCATACACATATTCCCAGCTCTGTTATTGACAAGGTATTACTCGTCGTACTTGAGCATCCTAGGCGGGGGGGGGGGGGGGGGGGGGGGGGGGGGGGGGGGGGGGGGGGGCGGTACACATGTTGGAACTCCTGGAGGACCACTAGTGATGTGTACTCACTGTTTTTCAGTGGCAAATTTACTTGGAACTTGGGTAGCGTTTTTACTCCATTCGCTTTCTGGGAGGACTGCACGTATGCTGCGTCTTACATAGGGTGGACTTGCAATCACCTCAAGAATCTGTACCATATCATAGATATATGTATACATACCATGTACGCAGCTTGCAAAGATAAGTTTCGCTGAAATCCTCGACCTCACAACCGATGTCGTAAAGAAAAAACAAACATCAAAGTCTCATGCGGGCGCAGGGCCACTTCAGTCAAGCAAGAGATTTTCTGCACTATCCAAGTCTTCTTGTTCGGACACGCAAAACACACCGGAATTAAAGATGCAGGGAGCGGTTCCCGAATCAGCGCAAAACACGCCAGAGTCCTGGATCTTCTCTTCGCAGCAGTCACCGATGCCAACGCACGATGAACCGTCGCAGATACCGCACGACGCCTGACAGCAAACGTTCCCGTTCGCGGACTGGACCCCAGGAATGCCTCCATCGCACGTGGGGTCTGGTTCCATGTACGTACAATAAATCCATCGCGGATGTGTCCGTGTCCATAAGCCATAAGCTCGATCAGATCGACGCGCTACAACCAAGTATCAAACGTTGGAACACAGGTGGCCGAGACCCCCCCCTCTTGCGCAATGTGGACGTGAAGCAAGACAACAGGTCGGCACGCTACAGCGAAATATCAGGTATCAAAACTTCGAACACAGGTAGCCGGAACCTCCACCTTCCCCCGCCCGATCCTTCCCTCCCCCCCCCCCCCTGCTTAATATGGGCGTACATTTTTTTTTGTGGAGACATGAAACAACGTAGCAAACCCCACGGGGTGTCGACAAAATTCGGTACGCCTAATGGTGTGCTCTATACGAAGTACATGCATAGTTTAATGTCCACATAAGCGTTTTTGTTTACGCCCACACCTGCCACCTGTGTCGATTTGTCCATGTATCGAAACCATCCATGTGACATTCAACACCATTACGGAGGACCATAGTAAATAGGACCTACGGTACACACAAAAAACGTATAGATTTTCCTTATTTTTACGAACAATATTTGGTCCTATTTACTGTGGTCCCCCGTCACAGGAATCCCACCAATAATGGAAACCCAACCATGCGCACGATACGATACGATACGATACGACACAAAATCCCTGATACCATACCGTACGTAACGGCGGCAGTGGGTTTTTCCAATTAATGTTAGTATTAACAGTAGACGCACGCACCGTCACCGGCGAAGTCGTCATTGGTATCGTCGTCCATGAGCTCGAACAGGTCGTACGCCAGCGCGCCTCCGCAAGTCTGAACCACGTCGCCGGGGCAGGGCTCGTCGCAAACACCGTCCGCCATGTCCGTGGCGAGGAAGCTCGGGTCTTCGCCGCAACCGCACTCGTTGCCCTTCAGAAGCCCCATGTACAGCGACGACTTCCGGGCGCACGTGTCGAAACATAGCTGGCGAGCAAAGATGAGACAGGGCGGGTGTACGAGACGGCGATGTCGGTATGTGTGTACCATAAATAGAGTATCGGAGTTGTCGCGCGTGACTTCGATAGAGGGGGGAGGGGTGGATGAAAAAAAAACAGTTAATGAATTCAGCTACTGCCGTCGTGTGGAAATATTTCATTTTCGTCAAGAGAGGGAGACGATATACGAAATGCCGCCGTATGACACGTATGATGAGGGGCGTTGATTTCGTCCTGGGGGCGATCGATTTTTGGCGCTCGTTTCCTCGACAGCGGTAAGGTAAGGCAAGGTAAAGTAAGGTAAAGGTAAGGTAAGGTAAAGGTATGCTAAAATTCGAACATTACATTTTCGGAAGGCTCTCTCTCGGCCAGATGTTTCCGGAAAACACCTTGTACGATAGTTCAGCGTTGATAACCTTCCGATTCGGGGAAAAAAAAATCAAAATCAGGCGCTGAAAAACAATCGCGCGAAGTGAACGCTGTTTACCGTACACGCAGTGTCGGTATGAACTGAACAAGTACCTACAAGTCGTGCGGCATCGCTTTTTCTTACCTCTCATTGCTTCGATATAGACCTCGTACGAGTAGGCGACGAGGTTTGCTTGTCGGTTTTTAAGCGCGCGCTTTTCTTTGAACCCGCCCTTATTGTTTGGGGTGCAATACTTGGAGCTTCCTCAACCCATTTTTCCGGACAAAGGTTTTAAAAATGGAGTGGTTTGCCCCCGAACCGGGACTGCAGTCCTTACAGTCCTAACAGTCCTAACGGTACTAACAGCAATAAAAGCGCTATTAATAGTACCCCGACGGGACTGTGGTCTTAAAATAATTATTAATATTAAGAGTACTCCAACGGTTATTAGTATTAACGGTACTCCAACGGTTATTAGTATCAACAGTACCCTCCAACGGGACCGCAGTAAATACTAAAAAGGGATATTAATAGTAGCCCGACCGTGCCTTTCGTTTATCAAATCATCTTCGCGCATGACATCCCACCGCACTATTAATGTTAGTATTAACAAGCAAATACGTGCAGCGCGCGGGTGTCTCCAAATCAAACATGGTTGAAGCAGGCCCAAAAGGGAAGGCACGAAACAGCACCAATACAGAGCCTATCATACTGTTAGTATTAATATGATACTACAGTTGTGTCAACACTGGAGGCGTTCTACGATAGAGGTTCACCCATATTTTTCTGAGGCTCCTCACTTGACCTTAAGGAGCTCCACACTTCACCCGAAAACTGAAATCATCAAAAATCAAATTTCATCCCTATGGATAATCCCATGGCCCAAGTATACATACAAAAAGTCATTTTCCGAACAAGATTGGCATAATTCCAACGATTGGGTTAAGGAGCCCGTCATTCAGAAAAAAAAGCGGAAATGTGCTTCCATAGTAGAACGCGTCCACTCCGGGTCTGAACTGCGACTATTAACACTAATAGTGGTGTAGGAGGAAGAGACTAAGCAGGGCGGAAACTGTCAATGGCAAGAAAATCAAGAAAAAAAAGGGGCTGAAGAAATTTAAAAACGTGGTTGGTCACCTCCGGCGTCATGGCCCCGTCTTCGATAATCTCGCTGAAGGGGTCGGACCCTTCGGCGAGGAAGCAGCCCCTGTAGGCGAACCCGTCAATGCCGCCGTCCCCATCCTTGTCTTCGGGCACTGCGGCCGAAAAAAAACAATCGTACGTTATTCAGACGCACACAGCACACAGCAGACAGCAGACGTCAATCAACTACCAGGTACGTGAGAGGGACATCGCCGTTGGCAAAGAACGCCACATACTGTAATTCTGTCTGTTCCATCTCTTCGAGAGATAATTATAAATAAAACAGCAGTAGGAACGCTCGGCAGTATATAGGGTGTACGTGAAAACCTTCGTCGCCTTCATACATTTATTTCCGGAGGAAATACCCGGGTACATGCGCTATATTTCAGTGGAAACCCTCGTCGCCTTCTTATCATACCGGGGCAAATACTATTAATAGGATACATGCCCGAGTGCGTACCCGGGTACATCCAGAGCACAACCTACCTCCCTGTCTAACCCTTGCAACTCTACGACGAAAGAGGTTCACCCCTGCCGAGCAGGTAGGCGGGATAGGGGGGGGGGGGGGGGGGACTCCCCAGTCTGGTCGTACGTCCTGCCCGACGAGCGGATAAGCTGACGTGTCACCCTATTTGCTCTTGCAAAGGCGTACTCACTCACCGCTTACTATAAATACGTACCTACTCAGAAACCAATCTTCGGGCCCGCCCGGTGGGGTATCTATAGGGTTGAGGGTGGCGAAGTAGGCCAACCATTACTATTAATATTAATATTGAGACGTAGAAGGGTTAGAGGGACATAGCATACAGCAGTATTAATAGTAATCAGAACCGAATATGGACTGAAAACATGGCGGGGATACCTCATCGTTTTGGTCCTAGGGGGGTTCTGACCATTACGGGGGGCCATAGTAATAGTAAATAGGACCAAATATTGTTAGTAAAATTACGGAAATATATGGGTGTTCGTGTGCACCGTAGGTCTTGTTAACTATGGCGCCCCGTAATAGTACGTATTACTAGTAGTATGCATTACTTCGTATGACATGATGCACCACAACAGCAGCATGATTATGTACGACTAAAAACGCTTAGTAAAAAATAAACGGGGGACATGCACATCGTTTTTAGGTTCGTCGTGGGTCCTGAGCACTGTCGCCCTCCGTAACGACTGACTCAAATCATGCACCAGGAATGAACAACATCCACCCATACGTAAAAAAAAAAAAAAAAAAAAACGAGTCCCACACAAACGCGGCAAGTCACAGTCAATAACGCTACGAGTATATAGAGAACCCTGCGAAATTCGGCACTCAACCACCTAATAACTGAGAATACCGTACCGTTCTGTGCCGAAATTTAAGGACCGTTTGGATTGAATATCAGTATACAAACTGTCCTTTATTTCTGGACAGATTGTCGTATCAACCGCCAACGCAACACCCACTCGGCGACTTGTATCATAGTCAAGCTAACAAGCCAACCTACAGCTCTACAACCACAGTTGTAGTAACGACTCTTCAAATATAAGAACCGTTTGAATTGAATATTAGTGTGCAATCGGTCCTTATTCATTTGGGACAGATTGGTAGCCAACTTAATTTAATACCTAGTCCGCGGCGACTTCCAATAGTCGGCCAACCAACGGCCCTTGCGTAGTAAGTACTATCTTCATAGACCGGCTGAGAAAAGCTAATGCTCGGAATCGGAATAACACCTCGAGCACGGGAAAGAGTATCAACCATCAATATTAAGTGGCGCAGTAATAGACGCGTGCTGCCCCAGGGGTGCTCGCAGGCGTGTTTAGGCCGAATTCTGTTTTCTGGTGGAGGACGGATTTTCAACCTTAAGGAACCACCCAAAGTCGTCCGAACCGAGGTTGTGTTTGTTCAAAATAATACGGAAATGAGGATTGAACAAAAAAGGATATCAGTGCTCGGCAGTATTACGGTAGTGACGTGTTGCAACAAACCTACAGCCAGTAGGCCACGAGCTTGTTGTATTTTTGCACATGAAACCTACGTATGTACGTGAAAAAAGTACCAAGTACATTGTTTCTCAAACAAAAATCAGTTTGTTTTTGGCTGGGGGATATGGCTCGTCGAGCGAGGAAAATCGGAAAAATTTAGTTGCTACTTCTACAGTATACTCCTATCGTAGCATGCCTCACTCAAATTTAGGTGCATCCCTACCGTAGCATGCCCAACTATGCTACCCCTACCCCTACCCCTACCCCTACCGCAGCAAGCCTCGCAAAACTTAGGTGACACCCCCATGTATCGCAGCGTGCTTCGGAAGATCGCAGGTGCACCCCTGCGGTACCACGCCTCACGAAATTGTGGGAAAACCCTGCTACTATACCGTGGCATGTAGCACACGTCACTCACTCACCGTCAACGATCAGGCACGGGGCCTCTCCGGTTTCATCGCAAGTCTGGCCCGCAGCCAGGATGGACGACACGCAGCAGTGGCTGCCGTCGAACCCGTCCCCGCCCGCAGAGGAGCAACCCGCGCCGCCGCACACCCCGCACTCCTCCATGCAGCAGACGTCGCCGGTCCCACCATCGGACCGGACGCCGGCGATACCGTTACCACATCCTGCTTCTGCCAACAGGAGGGGAGGGAGGGGGGGGGGGGGGGGGGGGGGGTATACTCATGCCATGCATGGCCGTAATGTTATAGACACTCGCAAACGGGAACGGGGGAATGTACCGATGTCATGCATGCTCGTAGTCGTAGTCGTAGTCGTATGTCTGTCCAGTGACACTCGTACGTAGGGGGGGGGGGGGGGGGCGTACTCGTTTGTTCAGTGCCTCAAGTCAAGTCCTTTGGCTGTTGACGTTCGCATCCCTTTCGAGACCGAGCACCGCTCCTACACCTGGCAGAGACATCTCCAACAGTTGAGCGCTCAACACATTTTTTCCACCTATTACAAAGCAGAAAGATGCTAACAAGGGGGGTGAACTCATCCTAGCCATTGCATGGCTGCAATCGTATGACCATAGAGACCCTCGCATCTCCGCAATGCCCGGACGCAGCACGTCCGGTTTTCACCGACCAGACAGACGTATGGGAGAGAGTTCGCCTCACAAGCGGTTCTTGGAAGGATGCAGCTTACCCTTCACGCAACTCGCCGAGCACCTCACGGCGCTTCGCGCTCGGTACAAGCAACGTCTGCCTGGCCGGTGAAAACCTGGCGTGCTCCGTCCCAGCATTGTATGGATGCGAGGGTCTATTTAAGGTCAACCGAGGTACTTCGGGTTAGGGATAGGCCATGGGCGATACCAGGTATTGAATCTACCCCCCTCCCCGCCACAAAGACCTCCGTAACTTCGTCAGGCTCGCGACTTCAGCATTCAAGCTACGAGGTTTGTTCTTTGTGGCGGCTAACCCTACGAGGAGAGGCTTTAGCGAGGGCGAACGACACCTTGCGACGTTTGGAGGTCAACGATGAACCGTGTAGAAAAAACAAACACACGGAGGAGCTATAGCTATATATACCGCAAGGGGGGCGGTGGCCAGTTGCTCGAAAAAAAAACTGGGTTTCCACTCCACACCATCGACGACAGCGCGTGTGCTGCTACAAGGCAAGTATACGCCCACCAAAAATATGTAAGGCAATATGAATAATAACATGGGGCTCGCGTTGCGGGCTGCGCCAAAAAAATTGGACCAACAAAATGTGCGACACTAAATCCGAGATATAGATAGCCTACGCTCAAGATTGTTCGTGAAGAATGGTGTCATTACAAGATTCTAAGGCCTACGAACTCCTTCATACAGGTACTACTGCTGTAGTAGTGCAGTGCAGTGGACGTATGTACCCGGCTTCTGCCCTCTTTTTTACGGGCCCATGCTTTTTACGAACCTATACTTTCCGGTACACAAACAACAAAGTGTATTGGGCGTAAGCTTTTTTTACCCAGATCTCCAAGGAGGATAAAAAAAAAAATAATAAAAAAATAATACTAACACTGTCGTATACCATACGCGCAGTGGGCCTCACGCGCGAGGAGCGGTTGCCAGTTGCCCGTACGTATATAGCTTCAAACAAATGGTTGACATTCCAACTCCACACTGACTCATCATCACTCACTACAATTTAATATTAACAAAACATCATAATTCCGGGAAAATACCTTTCACCGTAACTGTTATTGATATTGCTTACAAGTCAAGTTATACATCAATCTTTATCCGAACTTGATGGCCGGTTCGTGGTTAAGGTTTCAAGGCTACTGCTTGAAGTCAGGTATACCGCAATCGTTTTCCGAGAACTTTCGCAGGTGCTGAAGAATTAGGGTTTTCAAGGTTAGTTGTTCGAACTCAGAAGTACGTGCGAGCCCGTACGAGAAAAGACAGGGCTACGCATTATACGTCAACTACTGCTGTTGGTGTCTTAATATTACGGGGGACCATAGTTAACAGGACCTACGGTGCAAACAAATACCCATATATTTCCATAATTTTACTAATTATATTTGGTCCTATTTACTATGGCCCCCCCGTAGTAGTCTACTGCAGAGCTGCTTTTGCACGCCAATTCTGTTTTAATGTTTTTCTCACACATGCACCTTTTTCCGTTCTACTATTAATACTGCAGTAATATAAATGGTCAACCCTTAGTATCAATTGTGCTATTAATAGTACTGCCGTCCCCTTGAGGGGACAAACCGTTCAAATTTTAAGTGCTCCGTCCCAACATCGGGACTGCAGCACTATTAATAACAGAGATCCCCTTTTATCACTACTTGTCAAGCTGATCCTGCACTGCACTGCACTAAAAGGGCTAAGGGCCAGTTCTTGGGCATAAGCGCATTTTTCAACGTCAGTCAGAACATCGGAAAAATTAGGTTCTGCCCCTCTAAAGCATGATACCTGGTAGTTTGGTACCCCCATAAATTAGAGTCATTTGCTACCCCCATAAAATAAGAGTTACCAGGTAGTTTGTTACGCACAAGGCTGAGTTAGTTTGCGACCAAAAAAATGCTGGTGAAAGTTCTAATGAAGGGTTTACCTACATACCAGTGTGCATCAATTAACCCGCGCTGTGATAATGTTCTCACATGTACAAAAACCACCAACAGCAGTTACATGTTCTTTTTTTTCTCGGCTGTGCACCGGCATCTGTATGGGAGGATGCGATCACAAAAAGGAAAGCAGAACTAACAGCGTAAAATGCACCTCGTAGCGTACAACACTATCACACGGATAATAAGACAACAAAACACACCCCCGGGGACGAACTTCAGAGACTATTTCCTCGAAAGCATGTCTTAAGGGTACACTCCATACACAATCGAAAATAATGGCTTTGGAACGAGAAATTTCCATAGAAGCGTCGCTCGGTGTTTCTGCTTTCGCCGTTGTAGAGAAAATGAGCATCGACATTTGTCCGAGGAGGTACGTTATCCTGTCACACGGGTGATAGTCTCAATATTCCTGTAGTCTCAAAAGTCTTACATACGGTGCGCGTTCGAAACGCAAGCGCGCACTGAGTGAGAAAGGGCGAGTCTCAGAGACTGAACCGGGCCGTTTCTTTACTGCGACGAAAGGAAGCCATCGAGCTACAGGCAGAACATACAATCCGAGAGGCACAGCACAAACGAGAGCGCCGGCCGGGCCACCCACCACTTACCCCAGGTGGATGAACTATGATGGGGGGCCATAGTAAATAGGACCAAATATTGTAAGTACAAATATGTAAATGTATAGGTTTTTATGTGTACCGTAGGTCCTTTTTACTATGGACCCCCGTATCAGCAGCCTCGGAGCTCTTGTTGGTTCGCAGAAGAAAAAAAAAACACCCGACACGATCTAACTGAGAGGACGGGTGTCTACGGTCAAGCGAAAGGTCACGCAACGCGCGATACATGTCCGTCGGCTTTTCCTGCGAGCAAATTTCTGCCTGCACCATATAATACATCCCATACCCCGTCCTCTTCCACGTTTGGGAACTTGTCGCCGCCCTGTCATAGATACAACCATATATGACGCGTGAACCATTTTCATGTATCACATCACTCTGGACGAAAAGGTAGGGACCGTTTCATATTCAAATTAGTGTCAATTGGTTTCTTATATTTCCGTCCACAGCAGTCGTGTATTTATTCGCACAAACGAAGGCGGGGGAACTCGTAAACACACAGAGCGCGTCCGCGTATTTCCGGCTCGGAATGGCAACAGACCTCACCAGGTCAGAGGTACCAGGCACCACATATTCGAGAAAATGGTTGGCACATCCCGGTGTATTACGCGACAAAAGGCTGCGTTCGACTTGTCCGACTCGTGCGCAGGGTGCGCCCGCCCCGTGTTCTGGAAAACTGGTCAACATGATCACCCGGAGAATTTCCGTGGGTATACTAGTATAGCACCATGCTGCATGAAAAGCGGTTAACCTATCCTCCGGAATGCTTCCATGGGCATCTATCCATGTTATATATACGTACTGCAGTATGTATCCATATTACATGCAGTATGACAGCAGTCAGCAGTATCGTAGGAGTGATAAGATAACAACACACCCTCGGGACGAATTTCAAAACAACTTTTCCAGAAAACTAGGGACGGTGCCACAACCGAGCGATACAACAGTCTACGGAATTATATCGTGGAGAAAATTTACGAGATCCTTCCAACGCAACAATTGGGGTATGGTATTATTACTTGATAGTGTGTGCCTCCCTTCGGAGAAACCGGCCTCGGAAATTGGCCCCAGCGGGGGTGTTATCTTGCGTGGAGTGCATACCGTAAACAGCCCCATCCATTCTAGTGCGGCAAGTGGGGCCGGATGATTGTTAGAGCAACGGCCACTGCATGATCCGGCGATGATGGTTGAAAAGCAAGACGTCGTAGGGGAGAGGCGCATAGCGCATAATGCTCATCACCCTACACCCGGGCACTGCTGGAGGCGACCGACGCTGCTCGGAGAGACGGTCGAAAACCAACGCCAAAGCTATGATTGATTCGGTCGCCGTATACTCGGGGGTCCGAAAGCAAGGGGCTAACACAACTTACCTTCTTCAAGAATGCACGGGGCCTCGCCCGTCTCGGCGCAGAACCTGCCGGAGGAAGAAATCGCCGATACGCAGCAGTGGCTGCTGTCGAACCCCTCCCCTGCAGCGGAGGAGCAACCCGGGCCGCCGCACACCCCGCACTCTTCGGAGCAGCAGATAGAGCCGTCGCCGTCCGAGGACCGGACGCCGGCGATGCCGTTGCCGCAGCCCGCGGCTTGAAGCTGGCGCGCTTGAAGCAGACCTTCAACAATGATTTGATAACAAGAAGAGTTGTCCGAGGTTTTGGAACGAGGGGCTCGATCACAAAATCATAAAACCATAACAACTATTCATAGTACGGGGTGCTCCTATCGTCTACTCTCCTTATTGCAATACCACCAGTATTACAATGAGTTGTTTGAAGCATCTCTTGTGTCGTGGTTTTTGCCGCCACGGAAAGAGCTTGTATCTCCCCATCTCTAGGATTGAAGAATCGGCACGGACTCTCGGTGTGCTGGATGCCGACCGACGGGTGGAAATTGACGGTTTCATGTGAAGAACGCACACACAGCAGTCAGTAGCAGTCAGTAATCAGAACCTCACGATAGACCCAAAAATGAGGTATTCCCCCATGTCTACTGTCGACGAGTAGAAGAACGGTTTTAATGTGAAGAACACACACACCATATTTGGTGGTTATCCTACTATTAATACAGTACTATCAAGGGGGGGGGCACATAATCAAGAACCCGAATTAGACGTAACCACCCATGTTGACTCACTATATTTAGCCATACAGCCACCAATGTTGACTCACCATATTTAGCCATACAGCCACCCATGTTGACTCACTATATTTAGCCATACAGCCACCCATGTTGACTCACTATATTTAGCCATACAGCCACCCATGTTGACTCACCATATTTAGCCATACAGCAGTAATCATACTATTAATAGCACGGGGAGGCAGAGAAATACATACTATTTTCATACTATACTATTAATAATGCATAATGAGAACCCACGATGGACCCGAACATCATGTATCTCCCTAATGTATGCCCTACTGCTTGTACACCTTGACACACCAAAATCTTTGGTTGTCATCGCCACTGCTGTAAGTTCCTATTAATAGGTGAGTATGTATGATAGATGCATAGTATCATAGCGTGCTCTCCCCATGCATAACCATTGTGGTCTTAGGGCCACCTTCTCCACAATATTGTCGAGTTGATCGAGTGTCAGGTGTACGTACACGAAAAAAAAAAATCGACAGAGGGCGCCCGGAAAAAAAAAAAAAAATGTGAACCGGTACATATTTGTTTGTCGCTACTGGGGGGTGGGGGGTGTACTCATCATATCGCTACCCAGGCGGGGGGGGGGGGGGTACTAGGGTACTAGAACCAAGTGAAAAAAATGACAAAATGAAAAAAAAAAAACTTTATTTCATCATCTGATCACAACGGTTGTAATGGTTGGTTTTCCATTCCGACCTCCGGGGGTGTGGTGTATCGTTTTCTTTTTTCACGGACGCCCCTTGATCGACAGACACACACCCTACGTACTTTTTTCAGTTTTAGGGAATCCTATATATATATATATATATATATATTTTTAATGATCACTTTTACTTTCCAGCCCACTCGTAGGAGGTTTTACCCTCGACGATCTTCTGGACAAGCCGTGGTCACAGGTGTCGTCCCTTCCCCCGGTACGTACCTTTAGTTTTTATCGCGCATAGGGTTCAGCATTCCCACTGCTCGTCGATTTTCATCGAATGTAGCCAACTCACGCTTTCGCGCTTTCCGCTTATCAATTTTTTATGCAAGAAAAAGTCCCTATGAGCATGCACTCGGTGAGACTCGAACTCACGAAATTGATCTTGACAGGCTCGCGGACCACCTACCAAACCACCGGGGACGCCGGTGTTGATAGACAAGGGGGGGGGGGGGTTATAACTAAAATCAAGGCAAGCAAAAACTGAGAAAAGCATGCTTGGTTGAAGTTATGTCAAAAACCCCAACCCGGTGGTTTGTTTTCAATCCCGACATGGTGACGACTGCTGTGGCTCTGTTTTCTCTTTTTTTTGGTGTACCCCCGAGTTGATGGGTTTTAGTATCGATTCGGGGACTCCCCGCCCCCCCCTCCCGTCGCTGCGCTTGGTGCAAGCAATGTCTGCCTGGTCGGTGAAAACCCGACGCGCTCCGTCCCGGCAATGTAGGGATGCGAAGATCCATGGTCATACGACTACGGCCATGCATGATAATGAGTATACCCCCCCCCCCCGCCGTGCGGTGGTATGGAGCTGTGATTCCTACGTCATGCCAGACAGTCCGCAGGAGGCAAGTACTTCCGTATACGCAAGTCATACCAAGTCAGGGTATCTCCTTATTAATAATTGGAAAACCTCGCTTATGCCGTGAATACGGCACCTCCATGGCTGGAAAACCGAACTATTAATAGTGTTGTAGTGGGGATGTCGGACCAAGGGTGAAGCAGTGTAGTCAGACTTCAGATTCCTACCACCTGCCTGCCAGTCGGCCAGAGGTCTACCTCAACGTGCCAGATTAAAGGTGGCATAGTTGAGGGGTGATACGATGTTGCTGAGGGTGTACGTAGGGGGCTGAGGTATTACCGCTCAATACACTATGAACAGCAGCTACTGTAACCAAGACCGGAGACACATTCGCCGAACAAAAAAGTCGTTTATATTATTATTATGCTTGCCTTCCGACAATACGAGTAGCGTAGATGCCGTTCCTATCTATATACGAGTATATAAACCGAATATCCTTGTTACTATCCCTCATACGTTTCTCTGCCAGTCGTTTCCCAATTTCCATTCCCCTTATCACATTTTAGCTACCGGTGTAGCACCTATTCGCTGTTCGTTTTTCGTTTATATTCAAGCCTGTAAATATAGATATGTGTATGTAAAGGAAACGGGAGACACCCGTGGGCGAGGGCGGTACGTGCACGATAAGGAAGGGAGGCTCTAAGGAGCAAGGACAGTCAGTACTCCAGCTGTGCTAAATCATGTAAGGAGAGGCACAGTATATAGTGGGGTACAAAGGCTAAATCTATCACATCTATCACGTACAGGGCAACACACCCATCAGAATCAAATATGGTGCGTAAAAATGCATAGGGGGTAAGGGGATGGATACATGGTGTTTGGGTCCATGGTGAGTTCTCGTTACTAAGGCCACCCTTAATATATACATATATACCACGGGTACATACATATACATATATATATACATACATTACAGTAAACTGAAGTCTGTCAACTTCGAGAAAGGTTCACGAAAAAGGTTTCCCGTACACTCTCGTATCACCGATATTACGGGGGATCATAGTAAATAGGACCAAATATTTTTAGTAAAAAAAGGTAAATATATACATTTTTGTGTGTACCGTAGGTCCTATTTACTATGCCCCCCCGTGATACTATCTACCACCGCTCTAGCCTGCCAGCTCTTGCCCTAGCGTTTTTGTTTTTTTTCATCGCTTCGTCGCAATCGCAGCTTCGCAGCGCAGATCGATTACCGGTCTAAAAAACACCCCGAAAAAAACACGTCTGTCCGTACCAGGTGTGAGCCAGGTACGAGTACATCCTTTACCCTTTACCCTTTACCCTCGGTACGGGATGCCGCCCTTCATGCTTCACCTACCCGTCTAACGTCCATGCCTGGCAAGGGGGCATGGCAACCAGTTCTTCCTCCGTTTGGCGTCTCTCGTGCCAATTTTTTTGCTGCTCACGTGCGTCACAGCGAAAACAAAATCACGACGAGCTTGTCGCTTCCCGCTCGACAGCACCCACAACGAATACTGCTGAACGAATTTTGGTTCTTCACCCAGAATTGAATTCCTGGGCCTGTACGGAACAAAAAATGTTACCAATTCGTTAGCCGTTCCACAACGTGCATCATGATCTTCGACGATGATCGCTCATAGAAATTCCATGAAATATCATCAAATTGCGCACACGGCGGTCTTGAGCTTTGGAGAGCAAGGCTAACCACAAAAACGTCATTTCTTGCATTCCGTTTCCCCGCGATAAGTGCCCACAAGAAAAAAAACTCAAATATTTTTCAGAGTTGAAAAAAACACCATCAGCATTTGAGATCGAAAGTTCTCCTCGAAAAAATTATTTGCAACGCGCTCGCGAGGTTAGGGGTTAGAGTTATTTGAGACTAAGGCTACCGGCCGCTTGCATCGATAACGCGAGCAAGCCAGTGGCAACATATAAGCCGGAATGAAATAGTAGACGAAACGAACAGGAGAGAAGGAGGGGGGTGGGTGGGGAGGGATATGGAGTTGGCGGGAAAGGCGGGGTGGGGGGGAGACGGGGGGCGTGGATAAAGGGAGTGGGAGTGGGGGGGGGGTGGAGGACGAGCAAAAGGCGGAGGGAGAGAGACAGGGAAGGGGACAGGGAGAAGGCTAGGGAAGGGGAGGGGGAGAAAGGTAGCGAGATAGAGAGGGGAGGGGAGAGGGAAAAGGGGGGACTAGAGCACGGGCTGAAGCTACAACTTCAAAGTAGCGGAAACAAACAAACCTTCTCGACAAACCAAAGGAGAGAAAGAGAGCAGACTACGGGACGGCTGCAGACCACATTAATGATGGCTGGTGTAAATACGAGACGCATGCATGTCGGTCAGCGAAAGGCTTTGAAATGAGGTGGAGGTGACCGAACTTGGAGGAAATGTGTCTCCTTTCGGTGACTTCGTTCAATAGTTGCACACTATGATGCCACCGCCGCGACACACTCACTACTGCATCGGAGTAGTACTACAGTAGCAGTAGCAGCAGCAGCAGCACAAAGTTTTCCTCGCTGTTTGGTCTTGCTTGTGTTCTGCGCTCGGGGATGTTTCTGACTGATCCACGTTGAAGCTCATGCTACACATTGTAGGATGGCAAACACGCCCAATAAAAATATAAAATACAATATTGTTCAAGTTGATGTTGGTATTGATACTTGTTGACAAATTAACCCGTCGCCGCAATGAGTGTCCGTGGTGACTCACAAGGTGTTGATTGGCTCATGGCGGCAGTGATTGTTATCCCGGTAACGTTACCCGAGGCCTACTACTGCTGTATCTATCGAAGTATCATCTAGCGAGGAGCTGTGGGTTGTGGCTGCACTTCGCGCAGCAGCAATTGGGTGGCTACATGAGCCAACTATTGATGTGGCCAATATTAATATTAATAGTGTAGTAACTGACTTTAGTATTTATTAGCCGTGTTACTGTAGGACTGCCGTCCCGTTCAGGGGATAAACCACTCAAATTCCAAGTAGTAGTATTAATATTAGTAGTAGTATTAGTATTATTAGTATTAGTAATACTGTCTCCGAAACGGTACTGCGGTTTTCAGAGCAAAAAAAAAACAACTCGACAGCACAAAACCTAAGCCAGTCAGACCCAAAGAAGCAGATCCCCGCAATTATCCCACGCCACTATATACTCTATAGCCAACAAAAAACAACAAGAAAGCTAGAGCACTAGACGGCGACTTGCAGCCAGCCAACTCGTTGCCCTAAAAAAACAACATACCAGGTATGTGCTACAACCCTGACTCCGCCCTGACTCACCCATGTCGACATTTTGTGCGTTAGCCCCGCTCCACCAACCGAGCCCGCGGAGACGTTGGCCGCCGTTGTTCTGTTCGTCCGTGCTCCGTGAAGGGAGGAGTACCCTTGCTGAAGCGCCGCTTTCCGCCTGCATGCATCACAGTATATATAGCAGTATTTACATACCCGAGAGCATAATTTTAAGATTTAGAAAGGGATAAAAAGACATCCCAGCTGTGATATCCAGATTTCGCGCTACAAGGTGCACCGCTCTGGCCGGAAAAAAAAGCAACGTGTGGTGCTCATATTCATGTTTAAAAGGTCCTTGCATTTCCGGTCAGAGAGATGCTCGTACATAGTATACAGTAGTATATCAGGCACCAGTCGCCACTTATGAACACCTAAATTTAAGTTTTGCATGCTTTGGTCGCTCATGCTACATATGGCGGGGTCATGACCTCATGAAAAAAGATGCACATGAAAATAGATGCAGGTCCATGACTTCTTTGGATGACAGCAGTGCCAGAGACTACGTTTTGCAAAAGCGACGCGGAACTCCACGCACTCGCGTTCATTAGTATTGACAGTATCACCCCTCCTTGAATACACGTAGCAGCATAAAATTAAAAATAGTTCGAGGTTGGGAGTGGCAGAGGTGACCGTGTCGTCTCGTGTTCAATTATTTTTTGCCGGGGGAATGCAATACGCGCCTTCAAACTAAAAGCTGCAGCAGAGAGTATACGGCATATATATGTGTGTGTATATACTACCAGGCTTAACGACCACGCACACAGGCGGACTGAGGCTCAACAATACCTCTCAAGGGCAGTGGGTGGCTTACAGTTTTCGGAGCTCTTCACATGAGGAGCTCAATGTCTCTCCAGTAGTGGACAAACCTTGATAGTGAAATTCCTGGGGTAGCTAATTAGGCACTCTGATTGGCTAGGGGTATGTTTTACGCGGCTTAATCAACTTTCGAGTCTTTCCCAGCCACAGCATCCCGAGTCATCCCGAGTCAACCTAGAGTCTTCTCAACCTTAGCATCCACGCCGGCCGAGCCAACCTAGAGTCTTAACAAGCACAGCATCCCAGCACTGACCACTGGCATAGGGTTCGGGTTCGGGTCGGAGGGTCGGCTTCAGGCGTCCAACACAAAACCCCCGTAAATATCTACTATCAAGGTCTGTCCACCCCTCATGTCTCTCATCACCCCAAGCAGAAGTTGGAAGAGCATCTGTTCGCGAAACCCGGACAACATTTGTACGCGCTATATACTGCTATACGCTGTATGTACTCCTGAAACAAATGCACTCGTGCTGTGGTAAAAGCATCATGATATAGTAGTAACGCTTGTGATGGTAACCGGTACTTAGTGCTCGCTTGAGGAGGGTTGAGGAGGTCGACCTTTGGTAACAAAATAGCGAGCCAAAAAGTGGTGTACATCGTATCTACCGTGGCATTGCTGCACTTACATCGACTTCACCGACCTCATTAACTTCGACACAAGTCTACCCAAAGCAAAAGTCATGAGTACCTCATCGGTTACAACATTGGTTTCGCGAGCCTCGAAGAAACACATAAAAAACATCACTTATTGATAGTAATTTTATGCGGTGGTATGTTACAAGTATACTTTGAAGAGTACAAGGACTTGCGCTCTCGCGCTATTTTTAGAATATACCCGGTATGCACGAGTATGCATCTACAGTAGTATATAGGGTGCATGCTATTACTACTAATAATACCACTCTTACTTGCTAATAATATACTATTATACTAATAGTGGGCATCACCGCGGAAAGTGTACAGCTCGTTCGGGGTTGAGGGGGAAGAAGGGATGTACACTGAGAGAAATGCATCAGAAAGGCAACATGTAGAATGCCTGAAATATGCCTTACACTCGCCTTGTTCCGGTGAAGCTCATGCTGCACATTGTCGGATGGCAAGCCTAATATTACGGGGAACCATAGTGAATAGGACCAAATACTGTTAGTAATCGTAAACAAAGATAAAAATACATAGATAAAAATATATAGGTTTTTGTGTGTACCGTAGGTCCTATTTACTATGGACCCCCGAAATAATAATAAACTCCTGTACGTGGTAGTTCAGGCGATTTTTCAGGCATGCACACATCCTACATTTTACATCCCCTTGATTATGCCTGAAAGTGCCTTTAGGTCTCCCCGGTCGGGTCAACGTGCCCAACTGGGCTAAATTGACACACGACACGAAATTGGGAACGTGGAAGTGTGGTGAGCTTAAGCTTTATTTTTACCAATCCGCCGGAGGATAATATATATATATATATATATATATATATATAGGTCTGCCGGGCGAGATTCAGGCAAGGCAGGCACAAAAACAACAGCAGTTGAACACCTGTTTCAGAAAAAAGAACAACAGTGGCAGTCAGCCATGGCTGAAAGGCAAGACAGAGCTCAACAGAGGGGTACTCGTGAACTGGGTATGCCCCCACAATTCTACGGAGCTGCGCACGGCAAGCGCCCGGTCGAACTGCTGCTGCGTAAATTGAGGGCAAACATAAGTGACACCGGCAGGTAAATGAAACAAAATAAGATGAATTGGGATGGGATAGGGTTTCTTTAAGGCACGTCTCAAAGCATTGTTGAACAGGCAAAACGTAGGCAAATTCGGCGCAAAACACAAAGCCAAACGACTGCGGCGTGTGCCTCAAACCACACGCCTGGAGCCGCCTGCGGTGTGCCTGAGGCGCAAGGGCTTTTACCCTTGCGTACAACCCCATCTTGACCAGAGTAATAATACTGTACACGCATACGGTACGTGGTACTATACCAGCCAAGGTGCCAGGTGTGATGTGAAGACCGTTCGTTGAGTTTGCACAGCTGGGGTGGTGCGTTCGTTTTTCAGAGCTCCATGTATCCAATAACTAAGGAAAGGTTACATCAATACCGAACGAACAATCTTGAGGTGTTTTCGGAAGGACCTGGTCGATAGAGAGAGACTTCCGAAAATGTAACGTTCGACTTCACCCTTTGACATCAGTTGTTGCCGAGAGAATGAGAGAGCCACGAAAAACGCTCACAACCTTTTCTGTTTTCACTCTTTCACTCAACGCTCTTCACGACGGTACAACTTCTACACCACCAGCCTTGACACAAATGGTATCTACAGCGCTCGGACGCGTTCCACGATAGAGGTGTTACTAATATAATACTACGGGAGTCCATAGTTAACGGAACCAATTTTTTTTAGTAAAAATAGTTAAATATATAGGTTTTTATCTATACCATAGGTCCTATTAACTATGGATCCTCGTAATAGCACATTTCCGCTAAAAATGCTCCTGAATGACGGGGTTCCTCCTTAACCCAAAATCGTCGCAATGCCAATCTTGTTTCGAAAAATGACCATTGTATGTACACTTGGGCCATGCGATTATTCATCGGGATGCTATTCAGTTGATTTTTGATGCAGTGAGTTTTGGGTTAAGATGTGTGGGGCTCCTTAAGTGAGAAGCTTCAGAAATTTAGGGTGAACCTCTATCGAAGAACGCCTCATCAGTAGACACAACCCGAACCCACCCTTCATATGAGCAACCCTTGGATAAGGCGGGCTCGAGGCCGGCAAGGGCGGTCGCGCGGCTAGGCCGAGTGTTTCGGTGGTGGTGTTTCTGTTTGTTGAAACTTGCCCCGCCGAAAAGTGAGCCTCGCCTAATCATGCGTGTGGGTGCATTTTGCTTTATCACTTTGGAGTGTTCGCGGAAAATTGTCTTCAGAACTTTCTTTGCGCTAAACAAAGTCAGCTATTAATAACTCCATTACCATCATGATCTTGATCTTGGTATGTTTGCAGACGAGGCAAACCAAGTCTTGCAGGCGACGCCTCCGAAATTGAGGAGGGGGCGACGCGGCAAACCAAAAAATAAAGAAGAGAAAATAAAAAACAGCGTGCAAGTAGACACGGCACGGCAGCCCAGCAAGGGCGTCGGCGGCAGAGCTCACCGCAGTGCCTGCCCCCTCTGCCCTCTCTGCCAGCACAGCACAGCCTCGGCCATCACAGCCACTGCCATCCGGCATAGCCACTGGTGTCCAAGCTTGCCAACATGAGCTTTGAGGAATAAATTTTCGATCTCACAGCTTCGGTTAATTTTTCAACTTTGATATATTTGCATACTACTGGAAGGGCCTCTTGTACACCAGGTACTACTGCTGTACCCAAGTTATAAGTCCATCCGATAAAGTTAGGGGCCCGGTTATATATTCCAAGAATTGGCGTCTTGTCGGGCGTGTGCCGATCGGACCATATACTCGTACCACAAACCACAACAAACAAGTGATGATACTCGTACGAGCTGCCTGCTGCTTGATACTTTTCACAGGTAGTGCTATGATTGGTAGCGTAGTGAGTATCAATAGTGTTAATAGTGTAACTACCTACCTACCTACCTACCATTGTGGCTTCCAGAAAAAGACAAGATGTGGGATGTGAGATGTTCATGTCGTATTACGATATCGTGCGCAAAGTGCCAACTGCTATGTGATGTGTTATTGTAACTTGTTTTTTAGAACGAGATGTTCGGTGGATCGTGAATCAAAGTTTCGGTTTTCGGATCGTTAAACCGACGAAATCGAACTCCTCCCGCTCCTCCCGTTGCTTGCAGCTTGCAGCTTGCGGTGCCAGAAACCGAAACAACAAATACCTGCTTCGTACGTACGAATTCGTATTACTACGAAGGACACACTTCAATACTGCATCCGGACAGCAGTAATACGGGGGACCATAGTAAATAGGACCAAATATTGTTACTAAAAAAAGGTAAATACATAGTTTTTTATGTATGCCATAGGTCCTGTTAACTGTGGACCCCGGTAATAGTAATAATAGCAATACTACAAAGTACTACTAATAGATACTGCAAAAACTATCGCCTCGTGAGAATACGACTGATTCTAAGTAACGCGCACTAAGGTATTATTGACAGTATTAATAGTAGTTCGTTCCCAAGATGTCGGTGGGGGAGTTGACCCTTTGCTGTTTGATATCATAGTGCAGTTCTGATATCATAGTGTAGTTCTGCACTGCACATCGGTAGAAACATACTGGTATCATTACCTATTACGAGTACAACTGTAGCTTAAACTCTGTTTTCCCATATCAAGAGCAGAAGAGGCCAAGAACATGTACGTACGACATCATATTGACATTAATAGTGAGATTCACCAACAAACACTATTAATACTTGTACGTCAAGATATCTGCCGCTGCAACATTCATTCACAGGGACTATTTAAAATTTCCAGTCACGTGCAGTGTCTTGGTGTGCCTGTCACGTGTGAATTGGTATAAACCAGCTTCCGAGTGTCTTGTGTGTACCCTTGCCCTCACGTTGTTGTTGTTGTTGTTGTTGTTTTCTTCACATTCTTTCTACCGGTCGACATCCAGCACAACCAGTGTCCGTGCCGATTCTTCAAACCTAGAGACATACGTACAAGTTCTGTGGTATCTGCTATTTCAGTGCACGAAATGATACTGGCCGAAATCAATCGGAAATCGAGCCTGTAAGTATTAATAATTTATCGCCTCGTCGACCCTCGTGATGGCATCCAGGGGACACACAGTCATCGGTCATTGGCCAGTAGTCAATCGCGGGGGAAATAATGGCCAACGGTTATCACACAGCTTGCAGCTTGCAAAGTTGAGTATCGACCGATTGGTTGAACTCACAGCTGACGTGCCTTTTTCAAGTATTTTTTGCCGCAATTGTTTCCGAAACGAAAGTGCAGTCCTGCAGACAGATACAGGATAGCAGTACAGCTATTAATACTATAAATAATATTGTAGTAGAGGGTGTTTATCGCGACCTTCTGTGTGGTGCCACCGCAGGTGCTGTACACTATTAATAGTATACCATTACATAGTTCGGTATATGTAGCACATTCCACACCCACCGACAGAGACGATTTTTTCTTCTTTTTTATGCTGTATGTGCCACAGCAGCAAAAGTTCGTACCACGTACGAGGTACAGACAGTAGCAGTAGTTTTTAACTTTGACGGCGGTCAAAAGAAAAAATGAAAAAAAAAAAAACTCCTGTCCAAGTTGCCCCAAGCGCATCCACCACCAGACATACAGGTACCTACTGTTTGTATCAATAGTACAAAGTAGAACGCCATAATTCTACGCCAAAACGCACGGAAGTTGACGACATTTCCAAATATTTTAAATATGTCCTGCTTCGCAATTTCAAAGCGACAGCGATTCAACACGGCCTGTATCTGCAACGGGGACAAAGAGAGGGGTAAATAAAGCTGCATCAGCACCGGCCCGCACGAACTGCGGCACCACGCGACACACCAAGCAACACACGCCTGCTCTGTACGAAGCAGTGTTTGCTCACTATTCATATAAAAGTAATGAAAGACCCTCGAGTACTGCAGTCTCGTTTTCGGGACAACGTACTTTAAATTTGAGAGGTTTGTCTCCCAAACGGGACCGCGGTGCTCAACGCCTGTCGCTAAGGGCCCGTCTTAACGAGAAACATTTTTCATGATTATCCAATTGAATTGGAAAAAATGATTTGATTTCATTTGAATACAATTTCGTTAAAAATATGCCAAAAGGTTTGGGTCCTATATATGGAGCAATAGCGAAGTAAAAAAAAAATCGAATAACGCACAAGGGTCAGGGCAACCAACGAGGAGAGCGACGGCCCGCGTCCTCCCGGGGGCGCCGCGGTCAGCGGCCGATTGTTTCTGCCGGCACCACCGAAGGGGCTATCGCTCTTGGGACGTCTTCGGTGGCTGGTGCAGCCCCGAAGCCCCACGCAGGCGGCAGCGACGGGGATACAGCGATCGAGAACTTCTGAGCGAAGTCGTGACCTGGTCGGTGCTCGTGTGGTTTGCGAGGCAAAGAGGGGTGAAAAGCTGGGTTTGCGACAGCCTTGTAAATTTTTGAGGCGCCGCGGATGGTTTACTTTGTGCTAGGGGCCGTAGGACCAGGCGCTGCGGCTGCTCCGGTGGCCCTGTCTCTCGGGAATGGTGGATCTCACTTGTGAAGCAGTCGACACAAGTTTGCGTGGCTTGCTTCGGTTTCAGGAACATGCCACGTCGAGTTGGACAAACTCCCCGAATCGAGTAACACGAAGAGCAAAGTAAGTCCCAAAAGACTTGTGTTGTTGTCGAATTCGTGTATACTCGTTTTATTCGAATCTAATGTCAAAATGCCTGATTCATGGTTCACTTTTCGACCGATCAGATGAAAATCAAATCAAACGCAAAAAGCATTGGCGGAGTATCATAAAAAAAGTTTCTCGTCAAGATGTGACCTAATAATGGCGTCTCTGTGAATATGTTTCTATGATACTGCCAAGACCGGTGGGGGACGACGGGACGATGCCGCTCGAGGTATCGTCAACCATCGTATGTTCCGCATGGATGTGGCATACCACCATTCGCTTATTTTGTGTAATTATTGGTATAATTACCAGGTGTGTGTTAATTGTATCATCACTATTATATCAACGACTAGTATTGGGTTTTCGAAGCAAAATATGCCCGTGCAGAATGCACAAGAGACAGACCCCATCATCATCCATTAGCTAAAATCCACCGTACCAGTATATTTTTACATACTTCTGGCATGTACTTTTACCTCATATGTATACCTGGTACCGCTCTGACCGTAAATATAGTAACCGTTTAATAATGACCACAGAGTCCAAATGGGCGTTATATCTTCGGTCAGAGTGAAACTCTATTTACGTCCCTGGCACGGAAAGGCGTTTGCAAAGAACGCCCCTTCCAGATCATCTCGGTGACCACCCAGGTCGCGATTACGCGCCGAGTACGTAGGTATAAACTAGCCCTGAGGGACCGCCAGCCCGCTAGGGGAAGGGAGGAACAAGCCGGAGGAATACGACCAATGACCTGGGCATCGAACGTTGACGAGGAATAGGATATACGCTACCCGTAGGTAAAATGAAATGATGTGGGGAATGGAAACTGGGAAACGGCTGGCACAGAAGCGTATGAGGGATAGTACTGGTTTACGGAAGGATATTCGGTTTATATAGGAACGGCATCTACGCTGTACTGCTGTGTCGGAAGGCCAGCATGACAATAATATTCTACATGCATCCGAAAGACCACTCTCTGTCCGGAAATGTAAGGACTGTTTGAATATTAATATCATGACCGAACGCTCCTTACATTTTCGGACAGAACGGCGCGATGCACACCACGCTTTCGTGAATATGAAGAAAATACTTTCAAGTAGTTCCTCACCGTTCTCCGCCAAAAAGCCTCCATGCTTTTTTTATTTCAAGGCTGAAAGAAAATGCTCGACATATCATTTTCATTCTTCCGACCAGTACAATAGTTTCCACACTTCGGACAGATCAGCTCAGCTCGGGCTATTAATAGCTCTAGCTCACCGGTGAGCTACATGAGCTAGGTATATGTTTTCTTGGCTCGAGCGAAAGGACGGTAGCTCATCTGCACATGTGAGCTTGAGCTATACACAATAGATGAGCTAGCTCATGAGCTGTCCGGGGTGTGATAGTTTCGGATTCAACAATTGGAACTGCAATAGAGAAGTACAGCCAGCACGTCTCTACCATGACAGGCGTTGCTGCAATTGGTTGACTCTCGACTTAACTATTACTATTAATATTCATATAAATATTAATAATACTTCTGCGAATTCTGGAGTACAATCACAGCAGCAGTACATACTCGTACTCGTAAGCAATAAGCGAACGCTGCATTTTGATTATTTTAGCGGTCATTCTTTGTCCCCGTCGAGCACACAGGAACACTGGAACACAGGAAAACAGGTACACCCCCCGGAAACGTACTGGTATAAGTACCGTTTGAAACCCCGACTGAACTATCGGCCCTGAAACTTCCAGGCAGAGCGATAAACAAGGTATACACGTGGTAGTCGACTGCATATTTGTATGATGTCCACCCTGAATACTTATACTCGTCCTATTACAGCAGCAGTACGATATGTAGTATAATCAATACCTGGTAGTGAGTAATATTACCGTTGTACCTGGTGGTACATGGTACGTACTCGTATGTACGAGTGAAGGCTGCGTCCAAATCCCCGTTTGAATCGCATACCCAAACTTCTCTGTTTGTGGACGAACTACTTGGGATCAAAGAATATACCTGGTATTAATAGTGAACATATATTTGCAGCGGTCATTTTACTCAATAAAATTACAGGTGTCATTTTGGGCTGTGGGGGGGCATTCCTATCAGCTTGCCTATATCAGCTTGTCATACCTTGGTAGCTCCTCCGCTCAACGTGTTCGAGCCCTTAGCGCCCTCGCTCGCTGCTAACGCCGCCAGGGGCAACATGCCCAGTACCAACAGTCGAGCCATAATGCTTACCACACGTGTCCCGATGATTGCGATTGCCCTGCACGCGTAAGAACAGGAACGAAAGTGACCATACGGCGGTTTGCATTTGTGAGGTGGAGTGGTGGTGGGTGAAGATTTTCCTACTATTTACTGCAGCAGTGTACAAGCACATTAGCAGAACAAAGAGCGGGAGGCGGGTATACACCGCGTTGTACAGGTAGGTACATATACCGGTATACTATTATATTACACATACCCCAGTGGACTTAATTGCAACGACTGTTTAGATGTTGATATGTACTGCCAACGGTCTTTATATTTCCGTCCATAGTCAATGCCGTGGTGAGGATGTCCGTACCAGGTATTTAGTACCTGGTATTTGGTATTTACCACCAGGTTAGTCTTTTTTTTTTTTTTTTTTTTTTTTTTTACTCATCACTTTCACTTTCCAGTCTAATTCGTAAGAGGTGTTACCCTCGACGACCTTCTGGACAAGCCGTGGTCACAGGTGTCTTCCCTTCTCCCCCCCGGTACGTGCCTTTATTTTTTATCGCGCATAGGGTTCAGCATTCCCACTGCTCGTCGATTTTCATCGAATGTAGCTAACTCACGCTCTCGCGCTTTCCGCTAATCAATCTCTTTAATGCAAGAAACAGCCCCTACGAGCATGCACTCGGTGAGACTCGAACCCACGAAATTGATCTTGACAGGCACGCGGACCACCTACCAAGCCACCGGGGACGCCGGCTTATTTTTTTTTTTTTTTTTTTTTTTTTTTTTTTTTAATCATCACTTTTACTTTCCAGCCCACTCGTACGAGGTTTTACCCTCGACGATCTTCTGGACAAGCCGTGGTCACAGGTGTCGTCCCTTCTCCCCCCCGGTACGTGCCTTTAGTTTTTATCGCGCATAGGGTTCAGCATTCCCACTGCTCGTCGATTTTCATCGAATGTAGCCAACTCACGCTTTCGCGCTTTCCGCTTATCAATTTTTTATGCAAGAAAAAGTCCCTATGAGCATGCACTCGGTGAGACTCGAACTCACGAAATTGATCTTGACAGGCTCGCGGACCACCTACCAAGCCACCGGGGACGCCAATGGTACCCAGTATTCAACTGCGCTGGAAAAATCAAGTTGCAGGAGGAGACGAAGCAGACGAGAGATTGGTTCGTCACATTCTCCGAGAAAAGAAAAAATCGAAACCATCAGGCAATCTTTTAATCTGAATAATAATAAAGAGAGAACCTCTCATCGGTGACCAGGGGTCCATTATCAAAAGCAGTATGTAAAGTGTAAAATTACGGGGTGGAGCTTTCGGTGGGCCGCCGGAAAAACAAGCCCCATATTTTTGTTGCGAAGGGGCGCCTGCGAATCGAATAATGCCTATCCACCACAGCAGTCAGTGTCATACGTCTGCTGTGCCTGCATTTTGTGGTTCCCAAAGACAGCAGTATTGTTGTCCTTTAGGGGAGCGCCGCCAAGCTTGCTCATGTATGTTCTGGAGAGCAAGGCAGTTTCGTGCGCGGCTACGACCTACATAGCTATACCCTGCCCCGCTAGCTATATAGCCACAGCCAAACTATACAAGTATTCACACGGAATAATAGACGTCTTCTGCGAACGGACGCAGCTTCGTGCAGAGGAGGGGGCTTTTGAACTTCTTTCTCAAGACACAGGAAATGAATAGGCGATTCAATATAATATTGTTATTTACCAGGTAGCGACGGTTCCCCTCGTCCCTACATCATGTGCAGGGGGTAAAGCCCCCGTATCGGAGGGCAAAGCACTTTTGTCATTGCGGCAGTGCAAGAGGCATGCGATGCAATCGCGAATGTGCAATCGTAGCCGTGAGAAACCATGTCGCCCTGATGGTCACTCCGCCTCCTTCCTCTCTCGGCACGGGCACACAAGAAAAGGAATCGAAAAACCAAGACAGACATGAATGAATTGTTTGCGAAATATAGAGGCCACAGCATCGAGAGCTCTCTCTCGAAGTGAGTAAGTAAACAAAAAAAACAGCACGACGAAACGAAAGAGGAGTTTGAGTTCATCGTCGAAAGCAGCAAACAGCACGCAGCCGCAGCCGCAGCAGCCCGGCTTGTCAAGCAAACACCACACGAACTCGCCTGCTTGATTATTGTGTGCTTGCTTTCGGTCCTCCACGTGATCGCCTATTCCGTGGCACTTGCTGTATTCCGAACGCTGTGTCGGCCTTTTCCCAAGTAGGCTAGGAACCAAAGGGGGGCGTGGGATGATGACGGGGTGTGCCCTGCGTGCTCAAAAAGCAGAAGGCAAGGCAGATCGGCGGTTTGCCCTATACGCGTACGTACGTATATATATAATTCGGACGATCCTATCAAGCTATCAAGGGGCCGCTATCAAGGGTTGTCGGGTGTTTTATGGCGGTGTGACGGCGGTGTGTTGCCGCGTTTTGCCGTATGAGACCGTATGAGGGACGCCGTATGATGAAACGTGTTAATACGCACACCAAGTACTGTAATACCAGTATTAATATACTTAAATACGCATACGGTTGATCCTCCACAGTACACTCCACACGAGTAAATTTGTCAAGATGCAAATCAAAGAACAGATTTACACCATTCTCGCACCCATACTGCTGTGTGTACGAGCATATCTTCTCAAAACATTTTACGGCCATGTCTGAAAATGTAAAAACCTTTTGTTTTTCAATATTGAATCTATGATGTCCTTACTTATCCGGACAGCATACGATACCAGTACGTACGTTGTGGGTGTACGTATCGATGCATTAAAAGTTGTACCATCTGGTATTTTTTATCCTCGGGGACGCTAAACGATCCTGAAACGCGTCCGTTGTTGTCAACACGTCGAAAAAACAATCTGTTCTGAGTTTTCGGCGAAGTTGCGTCGTCTGTCTTGTGTGTGCTTTCTGTCTGTTGTCTGTTGTCTGTTGTTTAGTGTTGTTCGGTGTTGTGTGTGCGTTGCTCTTACGCTCTTACCTCTTACTGCTGCTTGCTGCTGCTGTGTGCTGCTGCTGCTTGCTGCTGCTGCCGCTGTGGACATGTGGATATTGCTGTTGTGCCAGGTATCATCAGCAGGCAAATATGTCAGGAGGCAGCATGTATGTATGTACTTTCACCGCTTGACAGACAGCAACTTTGACTGACACCGAAAATATACTACAATACTACTATTAATACTACATACAACAGTAGGTTTTAGTGTAAAACACTCGCCCCTACATCCTCGACAGCGCACGTTTCGCCCTGCTTGACATATCTCTTGACATATTTGCCAGCAAAGCAGCCTGCTGCTGCTCGACGTGCTAATATTGTGTTAAATTTGCTTATTGCTGCTCTGCTGGCTTGCGTAACATAAAGCAGTTACTACTTTTGTAGTACCGGGATGATAGTAAATGATAAGCATTCGAACATATATATCCTACATAAATCTTTTTGCAACGACCGCTTCACGAAACTACCAACGGGATGTTGTACCTACAGCCTACAGCACCAACCAGCAGTACTCGTATAGTAGTATAGTATGGTACAGCAGTATTATTACGGGGGACCATAGTAAATAGGACCTACGGTACAGACAAAAATCTATATATTTAGCTATTTTCACTAACAATATTTGGTCATATTAACTATGTGATCCCCCGTAATAGTAGTAGATGCCGTACGGGGTATTACAGGCAGAGACCAAGATAAAACTTCATGAGCATAATATCCCGACTCTGCGGCTCCTCAGTGAGTTGTGGGCGAGAGGCGGATTGTTGTTGTTCTTTGTTCTTTGCTGTTTGTGGTTGGTTATGGTTGGTTGTTGTTGATTCACTTGTAAGTGAATGTTGATGTGTTGATGATGTGCCTTGATGATGATAGTGATGACGACGATGGATGATGAGCAATCACGGTCGAACGGCCTGATGTGATGATGAACGATGAATATACCGACCGGCGTAATCCTGTAAAGCCTGGTAGACCAAGATTTGTGTGGGTTGTGGGTGTGTGTGTTCTTCTGTCCTACGAGTATACCCGTCCGTGTATAATCCACCATCCACCACCTCAACACTCAACCCCCCCCCCCCATCTCAACATGTATGTAGTCGTTCATATCTTGCACACCACAAGGTGGGACAGCAATCTGACGAGAGTCGAAGAGGAAAGAAAGGGCTGCAGTCTTCTCGCGACAGAAATGAAAGTCACGAACCGAGGTGGGGAGTGTGTTACCAACAGCAGCAGTAGTAACTGAGCAACATGTATAGGGGTGAAAGATTGATCGATTATACCCAGCCCAGGGTAATCCTTGAAACGCCCCCCCCCCCCCCGTCTGAGCGGCGGGATATTTGGGGCGTCGGTACCGTATACGGCCATACGCTGACCTACCCGCTTCGTTTCAATACCTGGGGAACCAGGGATATATGTTTTATGGACGCACGCGCATGCACGCGTTTCTATAAAAGAATCATGCGAAGTGAGGTTCGAACTCGTGTCACGCCGTCGACGTCAAATGTGAAGGTGTTACCTATCGAGCAATAGAAGTGAAAGATCGTACCCAGCCCACGGCACTTACAAGAGGAGGGGATGTAAGAGCCTATCTATGTGACCCCGGATCTGAGCTATCGTACTACTATTATTATAGCATGGAGAGAGAAAACGGAGGGCAAAAATAAACGGGAAGAAGACAAAAAGTACGTTATGTATATATATACGTACGTACGTATGTCACAATTATGTCAGAACGTCACATACAACTGTGCTGCTGCTGAGTTCGTGCGTGTACGTACGTATATCATTCACTTCATTTTGAACCGCTCGCGCATCAATCCTCGCTTATTATTTTCTTGTTATCTCACCATGGATAAGAATGTGTATGGCGACTCGACGATATTCTTTCTGAACACATTGCATCTTGTTTTTGAAAATCAAGCCTCGTTGTTACGAGAAACGCTACATAGTAGTATAAATATTAATAGTATATACGTAGAAAAACAGAGTATAGCAATACAAGCACGGCAGCAAAAAGTACTACTATTGTACTATTATTGTGCACTACTTGTAGTACTAACTGTAGTATTAATAATTAATAACCCTTCTATTCATTAAGAAAAGGGACCCTCGTAGTACCCACATTAGATCAGGCATGTATGCATGAAGTAGCAGAAGAGCAGCAACAAGCAGCAGCAAGCAGCAGAGGAGAGCACGAAGTCCGGAACAGAGGAGACCCGGTCCTTGTCTCATATTGAACCATCCAATGCTTACTGCTCCCCATGATATACACGAATAACAGACCTTCCATATCCTGGGGCTTGACAATTTTACATGCTTACCAGGGAAATACCATAACATTAGCCCACCCTGATGGGCCGAAGAAGCAGAATCTTGTAACATTCGAGGTTAATCACCGTTTTCAGAACTACTACTAAATATAATTACAACATAAGTCGAAGGTAGATGCGGCTCGTCAAACCCACCTCCCACACCTTCTCTACCCTGCGAGGCTCCGAAGTGTTCCGCTGAAGAAACGCCAAAAGAGGAACAGGAAGGAAGGCTATGCCTAAGAGGCTCACGAAGCGTCACAAAGACCGAAACTGCGACCACGTGCCCATCGAGGGGGGGGGAGAGGGGGAGGCGTACTCGTTTGTTTCTCGCCTCTTAGTAATTTCACCATTGACCACGGATCTTCCTCGAGACGAACAATGCATCTTAGAAAACAGAAGAACACCACTTACCACCACCTCCCCAGCGTGGGGGGGGGGGGGGGGGGTACTCATTATCATGCATGGCCGTAGTCGTATGACATCCCTACAATGCCGGGACGGAGCGCGTCGGGTTTTCACCGACCAGGCAGGCATTGCTTACACCAAGCGCGAATCGCCGTGAGGTGTTGGGCGAGTCGCATGAAGGGTGAGCTGCATCCTACTAAGAACCGCTTTAGAGGCGGATTTTCTTGCATATGGATGACAGCATCAATGAATTGATTTAATTTCTGGTGTGGCCAGTTCCAGAGACAGCAATGGGTCTACTATGTAACTGCCTCGTGGGTGCCTCACCATATACACACTACGTGATACGATCATCCCCCATGCTGTCATCCATATGCAAGAAAATCTGCCTCTAAAGCGGTTCTTAGTATGATGCAGCTCACCCTACATGCGACTCGCCCAACACCTCACGGAGCTTCGCGCTTGGTGCAAGCAATGTCTGCCTGGTCGGTGAAAGCCCGATGCCGTCCCGGCATTGTAGGGATGCGAGGGTCTATGGTCATACGACTACGGCCATGCATGATGATGAGTACACCCCCCCCCCCGCACCATGCATCTTTGAAAACAGAAGAACATCAACTACCACCACCTCCCCAGCGTGGGGGGGGCATATGGCATCTTTGCAAACGGGTTAAAACGAGCTACCACCGCACCCTCAGCGAAGGAGGCGGACGGAGCGGGGGGGGGGGACGAACACGTGTCGACAAAAGAAGGCTCAACACCGAAGCGACAAGCCTGTCCCTCTGCATGAACAGTCGCACTATACCTTAATGTCACCCGGCGATGAGCGGTGAGCAGGGGGGGGGGGGGGGCGACGGGACGAAACAAACAGCTAGAGCGGGTGTGACTCGAGACAGCCCAAAAAGGCGAACACGCTGATGACGTCACATTCAACACGAACCAGTCAAGAGGCTGGCAAAAATACCAGGCGCGGGCGCAAAAACTACCAGCACACACGCACATGATAAGGACACTACATATGGAAATCGGTACGCGATTCGGAATGGGCAGCTTGCGCAGGTCCCCGCAGAAACGACATCGAATCCGAGTTGTAATACGGAATATCAAACGAAAAACCAGACGCAAAAACCCAGATAAAAGCGGGAAAAGAGCAATCGACAGCATCGGTGGGGTGAAATACCAGCCAACCACGCCAGGCCCTGCACCTTGAGATTCGTCTACGGCACGCTGAAACTCCTGTACAAACGAAATACCACTACAGTCTGTGGGTTTGCAAGCACCAAGAACCCCGAACGACCACAATCGAAGTCGTCGAGACGGAGCACCGTTCCTACCCCTAATTGAGACACCTCCAACATTTAGGCGCTCATTACGTCGTTTCCATATATGACATGGAAACCTTTTGCTTATCTCATCTCCTTCCTGTTTCGCCGTCTGTGGCCACCATCTATCCCCCACGATGACAATCGAAGGTGCAGGGGGGGGGGGGGGTATAAATTGTCATGCATGGCCGTAGTCGTCTGACCATAGACCCTCGGATCGCATCCCTACATGGCCTGGGCGGAGAACGTCGGGTTTTCGTCAACCAGGCAGACATTGCTTGCACCAAGCGCAAAGCGCCGTGAGATGTGTGGGGAGTCTCATGAAGGGTGAGCTGCATCCTACTAAGAACCGCTTGTGAGGCGGACTTCCTTGCATGCAGATGACAGCGTCCAATAAGTTGATAGGGGGTGGGCTCATGTATGCATGGCCGTAGTCGTATGACCGTTAGGGTTAAGCTCGATTTGTCCAGTGTCATCCAGAAAACTTTGTGTTATTAGTACTGTTAGGCTTGCTTGCCATCCAACAATGCTGCAGCATGAGCTTCACCGTTGATCAATCAATCGTGTCCCTCCTTTGAAGAAAATACTGAATCCACGTTATTACTTCAAAACAGCAGTAGCTCAGGTCGTTAATTTGTCGTGTGCCTCACACTACAGATAGTACAGGTGAAACCCAATTATTAATTGCTGTCTTGCACTACAGTTTTCCTTTGTTTCCTTTCGTTTCTCTATTTCATAGAATGTGTATGTCGTGCTTATCGTATCCAGTATGATACATGGCATTGCATTGCCCACTGTGCTTACTGCATATACGTGGCAACGCAGTATCTCTGTGGCGTAGCTTTGTGACCACAGAACTTGTATCTCTTCTAGGATTGAAGAATCGGCACGGACACTGGTTGTGCTGGATGTCGTCGGGTAGAAAGAAAACAACAACAACAACAACAACAACAACACGCACTTTATGCGCAGTCCAACACGCACTGATGTTCCCTAAGCATCGTCAACCGTTGTCGCTGTTTTATCAAAAACAAACTCCGTTGGGAAGCATCGCTGTCGTGCTGTAGAGACGACGCCAGTTTGCACGCGGGACGCAGTCAGCCGTAGCCGGCTGCCAGAAAACGCTCGCCGTTACCTCGAGAAAATTCACACCCACCCGACGGTACAGTGCAGACAGGCGGCCATGTTAGCCGTGCTGGTTCGGAGGAATATATTTATTTTCGTGCCGTTCAATATGTTTTCCCTTCTTCTCTCTCTCTCTTACTAATAGTCGTACCTCAGATCATCCGGGGTGCCTTTGTAGAGTCTTCTCTCTCTCTCCCCCCTCTCCACTACGTTGCGCGGTGAGTTGTATTTTCATCGCGGGAACGGTTCAGCACTTTTCTTCCCTCGTCGACTCGCGTCTAATTGTGCCGGCTTAAAATCGGGAAAAGAATTGCCGGCGGGAGAGCTGGAAGTCCTTTTCCCGTTGCGGACAGGGGGTGAAAGAGTCTCGTCTGTTAATTGTTGCGCCTCTTGGATTATTGCTTTGATCTCACCTCGACCGTCGACCGGCTGCTTCCGGCCCGTGGCTTTCCCCATTTCGCGTAGTTGAAGGGGGGCGTCGAAACGTGGTCTAGGGTAAACACAGGGAGGGGTTCCTGGTTAAGTTATTGAACACGTATTGCCTCAGCCCCGCCGGCAAATAATATGGTTGGTACGTCGTCACTGCTGTCGGGAGGGTTGGCACAATGAAGGATGATGTTGTAACTGTTGTTGCAAACACCTCGATGAGACCCGGCGCGGTGGTATATGCATCCGCTGCAGGAATGTTTGAGGGGACATCCAAACCTTGGATCTCAGTGCCAAGAGGGAACTGCTTCAGGGGACTGCCCGGCGTGTGTCCGTAGTAGGTGGAAGAGCTGCTGCGGTAGCTTTGTAGGGATCCGTCCAACTGCTGTTCAACGAAAGCTTGACCTTAAGGGCTTTCACGCCGGCGCCGGCCTCCACGTCATGGCGGATGGTGGCGGCCGTCGTTGTTTCTGTTGTACCCCCATCAATCCATCGACTCCGTGGTGACAAGACAAGAACAAAAACTAAAAGTGGGGTGGAAAAACACCTCAAGAATCTAAAAAACAGCCGTATGCCCTACAACACTGCTGCTGTACGTAAGACTATCACACTAGGAGGGTGATAAGCTAAGGTAACGCGACCACTCCAACCATATTCGAAGCTTGATTTCTCGACAATGGGGAAGGTATAAACGCCCAGCGATGCGTCTACGGAAAGATGCCGACGACATTTTTCCAAAGCGGCTATTTTTTGTTGTGGGTGCCCCCATGGGTTAGGAGAAACTCGCTTCGGAAGTTTGTCCCAGGGGGTGTGTCATCTTGCTGATACAGTAGCATCTGGTATGAACATGATGATACTGCTGTGCTGTGTGTTGTGTTTTTTTTGCTTTTGTTGAGGTGTCATTAATTTTGTTTTTTTTAGAAGACGTAAATGTTAAGGTCTTAGTCCGTTGGGCTACTGGTGAAATCGCCTACCCAATCTAAGCCTTATAACATACACGGGTATTATAATAGTAAACGGTGCGTTACTCGAGGCCTTACATAGTTTTCACGTAAATAAAACAAATATCAAAGTATCACACACAGCTTTTGCAAAGGCAAGTTTCGACCAAGTTCTCGATCTCACAGCTGTTTCTTTTTTTTAATAAAAATATGAGGTCGCGAGCTGATCGCCGGACAAGCTCTGATGTCCGGCGACCCCGACGCATTCGTTCATTCGAGAAGATCGAGATGGGGACGTAGGAGTCACCCAGTGAGAACTTCGTTGGGGCTGGCCCCGTGACGGCGCTGTCCGAAATGCTGTCTCGTAGGAAAACTCTAGGTGATGAGGGGGTTGTACTATCCTATTATAGAATATTGGCGCTCTTAAATCCAACGAGCAACGTTACGTCGTACTACAACAGCACAGTAGTAGCAGGTACAATTAATATGTGCCAATTTTGACGGTATGGTGGTACGGCGACTCTCAATACCCGTGCGATGGGGCAATCTGGACAACAGGCAATACCAGACAACAACAGACAACAGCAAACAACAACAGCGAGATAGACCGACTGTATAATTGCAACGAACCACCGATCGATGATATGCGATACCAACAAGAAGCACATATTCGCGACGCATGCACGCAAGCATGCACACACGCACCTCGTGACACTATTAATAGTATAGTTTTTTTTATTGCATATGATAGCATGCTCTCTGTTTCGTGGAGTGTGTGGCCTGGAGACCTATTTTGGTTTTGGTTTGGCGCGGAGGGGGGGGCGGGGGGCTAAGAGCCAGAGGACACGAGTAAACCCCTGTCCACACGTACGCCTTTGAATGGACAGAACATGTTTTTCGTGCACCGGTTCGAACCCGGCTCGTTTAGCCACCTAGGTCAAACCACCCAGCGAACGTCTTTTTTGTCGTGCTCTATACAGCGATATAGCCTACCACCTGCTGGTGGTATGATTCTACCGGGCAAAACTATAGAAAACTCGGAACGAAAGCTAGCCGCATCAACAATTCGGCCGATACGCGCCTCCTGGGGATTGTACGGAGTACGGGGGGTCCTCGTGGGCGTCAGCCCTATGCCGCTACAGCAGTACAGCAGTACAGCAGTACAGCAGTACAGCAGTATTAATATTACGGGGGACCATCATACTAGTATAGGACCTACGGCACAGACAAGAACCTGTATACTCTACTATTTTTACCAATGATGTTTGGTCCTATATATATAGGGACTTTTTCTTGCATAAAAAATTGATAAGCGGAAAGCGCGAAAGCGTGAGTTGGCTACGTTCGATGAAAATCGACGAGCAGTGGGAATGCTGAACCCACATTGCGCGACAAAAAATAAAGGCACGTACCGGGGGGGAGAAGGGACGACACCTGTGACCACGGCTTGTCCAGAAGATCGTCGAGGGTAAAACCTCCTACGAGTGGGCTGGAAAGTAAAAGTGATGAAGAAAAAAAAAATTATATATATATATATGTTGTTGTTTTCTTCACATTAAACCGCACATTAAACCGGTCTTTCTACGCGTCGACATCCAGCACAACCAGTGTCCGTGCCGATTCTTCAAACCTAGAGAGATACAAGTTATGTGGTCACAAAGCTACGCCACAGAGATACTACGTTGCCACGTATGTATAATGCAATGCCATGTCATCATACTGCGTACGACAGGCACGACATACACATTCCATGACCTAGAGAAACAAAAACGAAACAAAGAGAAAAAACAAAAACAAAAACAAAGACAATTCGAAAGAGAAAATAAACAAAAAAGAAACTAAACTACCAGGTATTTACTATGGTCCCCCGTAATAGTAGTGGTATATAGGAGTCACGCGAGGGGGCGCGATAATTATCTATGTATGTATGGTTAGCTTCTCGTTCAATGCTCGGGGATATTTCGTGCTGTTGAATTTGCAAGCGAGTAAGTGGTAAGAGCAAACCAGAGCAGAAATAACATACCACGGCAACAGCAAGAGCGGGTGGTGGGTGGGTGCTTTTCTCCTCGCGTCCTCCTGTTCTTTCCGTCCTCGGAACCTGCCACCGCGACCGCTGCTGCGTTCAAAAGTTGCCAGGGGGGTCCGTCCTTATTTGGAGTAATCTGGTGTTTTTGCTGTTAGTATTACGTTGGACCATAGTAAATAAGACCTACTGTACACACAAAAACCTATATATTTACCTATTTTTACTAACAATATTTGGTCCTATTTACTATGGCCCCCCGTAATGTTCCATAGTATTAATAGTACTACTACTGCTGTAGTGTAGCGTTGAAAGTGGCACGTAGTGGTAGTAGTAATAGCAGTATACACCTACTATTACGGGGGACCATAGTAAATAGGACTAACTATTGTTGGTAAAAATATGTAACTATATAGGTTTTTGTGCGTACCGTAGGTCCTATTTACTATGGACCCCCGTATTAATAGCAGATTCTTCCGCTCTCTCCCCACTACGGGGTTGATGCCTTCCTTGCCTTGCCTTGCCTTGCCTTGCCTATAACAGCAGTTCATCATTGGGAGAAGACAGCATCAGCCCGCCCGTCTGCCTGCCTTCCCTCGTCGACCCGCGTCAGATTGCGAGCAGTGCAGATTATGCGAGAAAACAGCAGTAGTAGTAAGAAGAAGAACTTGTTCTTACGAAACTGCTACCGATACCCCATAAACCAACGCAGTGCGTGGCGGGATTGTTCCTACGCAACTGCTACTCTGCAGGTACTTAATTAAGCCCTTAATTAACCCTTAACCCTTTCAGAACCGAAAAAATGACCCCCCGCTAATTATCATTAGGCTTGCCATCCGACAATGTGCAGCATGATGAGCGTCTCCGTTGATCAACCAAAACATTTTTGAAAAAAGAAACCCCCGGCTACAAAGGAAACCTATGCACAAGGTATGTCTATCTTATATTATATGTCTACTTCCTTTTATGATTTATCCACGATACTCTATGTGTTAGCGCCTTAAGCCTTTCAAGACTGTTAGTACTGTTTGTTAGTACTAAATAAAGGGGTTTAAGAGCGTTGAGTTCGCACAGGGGCGCCATAATAACGGTTTTCTCCTAACACTATATTTAAATTTTTGGGAAGGCTAGCCTCTCTCTCGATCTCGCATCTTTCACGAAACACCCCGCTCGGCATTTGGCCACCGGAATCCCCTCCCTTACTTCTGGAAAACTCGAGCCCTGAAAAAACGATCGAACCTGTTAAGGCCCTTGTCCGGACTCTAGAGAAGCTTTTTACGGCAGCATCATACATACATAATAATACATGTCTGTCTAAAAAAACGGGAGCGCAGTCCTAGGGGGGGGATAACGTGGAATACCGCCCCCGTTTGACACATTATTCACATCTATCTAGATTATCTACGATGTAACGCCAAAACATCACACGCATCGTAAGACGTCCATACTATTATGTATAGTATATTATTAATAGTAATCATAACCAAATATGCAGCGTAAGCATGGCAAGCCTAATAAAATCACTACAAGGTTGTATGGTAGTGCCGCCTGCAGCCTGCAGCAAGTCTCATATTATTAAACGGTTCCAGAGCTATCTCAGGGGTACGACGACAATGGTCTGGACCCCAGACCTCCTCCTCTCTTCCACATACTCGTATGAGTATAAAATTAAATGGCCTTATTCTAAGATCACACCGTTCGTTGTAAGACACCTGGCACCACTAATCTTGCATGCGAACTACCATTATGTGGCAGGTAAAGGTAAGAGCGCAACAAACAATGTTAACGCTATAATGTTAACACACAAATTACGTGCGTCACCAGGACATGGTTGTAATATTATATAAGTAGTAGTGGTTGTAGTGGTCGTGAGTTGCAATCTCACGTCCACCATGAACACGTTTTTTTTCACATTGTTCAAAAATCAAAAACAAATTTCCCCATTGTCAAGAACCTGATACGTAAAACACTACCTGGTACTCTGTAGCCTGGTGCCCAGAGATCAATAAGAACTTCGGATTAATGTAGGCACGCACGGCCCCATTCATACAAAGAACAAGGACCCCGCCGTTCTGAAGAGAGGGAGAGTGCTACCTATATATATACGTATATATATATTACGGCTTATATTGGGTACGATGTATTAAGATTAAGATTAATAGTAGGTAATTGGATCACCTTTTTAACAACAGCCCAACGGGCTAAGGCCTAAACCTCTGATGATCAGTTTTTTTCAACATTGCCAGGTCCAAGATACACGTATAATGGAGAGCTGCAGTCTAGAGATGCAGCAGGATTGCCGTGACTACTCCGGGGGAACACAGTAGTAAATAGGAACACATATTGCTAGTAAAAATACGGGGATATATAGTTTTTTTGTGTGTACCGTAGGTCCTATTTACTATGGTCCCCCGTAATACCTCTGTGGCGTAGTTTTGTGGCTACAGAGCTTGTGCCTCCTTAGGATTGAAGAATCGGCACGGAGACTGGTTGTGCTGGATGCCGACGGGCAGAATAAACGGCTTAGTGTTTGTTGAACATATACGAGTACACATGTGGTACAATACGTACTTTCATACCAAGCACGAGGAAATCGTTTTTTTCGTTGTTTTTCCATTCGCTGGTCTTGGGCGTAGGGTAAGTGTTCCTATTGTTGTAATGAAGCCTGTATCACATATCACTCGTTGTATGATATATTATACCATTAATACATATATTAATATTTAGCGTGACATATGATATCTGTCATGCTATGGCAGTATGGAAAAGGAAAGAAAAAACCTCTTCTTAGCGATAGTATCACATATCTTCATGGCCGCGCCTCTACGTTTAAGCACTTGTGAGTGATGCATCATGCTCCACATCACTCCAAAACGCGCGAACTCCGGGATTTTACTTCATAATCCGGTGTCGTTCGACTCCGCTCCGTTGTGTCGTGTAACCAAAGTCCCCCCCCGTTCCCGTTTTGCCTTTCCGGAAGAGCTTACCAGAGACGTGGTAACCTGTATGTTGCAATCGACAAATGCCCCAAATATAGTCGGCCCTTAGTCCTCAGATCCATAATACCTGACTTTAATTTGTATTTTTGAACAACTACATTTACTTTTCGGCTGTCTGGACAAGCCGTGATCACAGGTCTCTTCCCTCCCCCCATCCCCCCCCGGTAAAAACACGTCCCCCGGTAAAAAACATGCCTCCATTCTTATCTCGCAGAAGGTTGAGTGCTAATTCATTTTCATCGATGTTTGCTCACTCACCCTCTCAAGCTTTCCACGATGAGAACAAAGGCGTCTTAACTACATTTTTTGTTGCTGTTTTTGGGCACCCGCCGGGATTCGAATCCCGGCCCTCATACTCGTACGCTAGTAGTGTTCGAGGTTAACCACTGGACCACCGCGGTGACCGGCTACTACGGAAACCAAAAATAGCGTTGAGTTGGCACAGGGGAGGTGCGATCGTTTTTTTCAACGCTCGATCTTTCCAAAGAACGGGAAGGTTAAAGTTGCCGATACCGAACAACAAGGGAGGCGTTTTCGGGAAAGATCTTGTCGAGAAAGAGCCTTCCGAAAACATGATGTTAGAATTTCAGCAGGCAACCTCGCGTTGCCTTGCCTTACCCACCGCTCTTGCAGGGTGCTGAAAAACGTTCACCCCCCTCTAACTGTGCAAAGTCAACGCTCTTTCAACGCTCTTTCAGTAGTCCTTACCGTGTTACCCGACGGCGCTGATCATATATTGCACTCGCCACGGCTGTGCGTCGCCGTTATCGCCTGGTTCCAGCAGACTGGTTTTTCTCCGGCGGGTCCTCGGCGGGACCGTGTGCAGCGTTGTTCGATGGGTGTGAAACAAGCATTGGGTAGGCGCTTGAAAGCGCTTTCGGATGGCTCCATTCATATTTATCTTGTATGGTATCAAGTTGGCGTTGGCCTCTCTGTTTAATCAAGTTAAAATGTCCCGTACGGTATGTACGGCTGCGTCTTGCACTGCCTATCGTGTTTCGTGTATCGCTACAACGAGAGAAAAAAAAAAAAAACGTTCGGGTGGCTTTAGCCCAAACCGACGGTTGTCACAGTGATTCCAACCCCATTCCAACCCTATATACCCGCATTTCTACCACATCCTACAGCAGGGGTCACTCTGTCCCGCAGCATTCATGCCGACCGATGATCGACTGTTAGATACCAGATATACCGCAACCACTGGGCTTGCAGTCAGCGCCGACTGCTATTACTAACTCAGACTGATTTGCGCGAGTGATCGCCTGAGCCTCGTATCGCGGGAGGAGGTTGGATTTCATGAACGCGCCCCCCCCATACGACTATTAATACCATGGTTGACATGAGTACATCACCCTTTCTGGCAGGATGCAGCTGACCCTTCATCCGACTCGTCCAACACCTATATATGGGCGCTTGGCGCTTGGCGCAAGCAACGTCTGCCTGGTCGGTGTAATCTCGACGTTCTCCGTCCCGGCATTGTAGGGATGCGAGGGTTTACGGCCATACGACTGAGGCCATGCATGAGATCGAATACCCCCTCCTCCCCCCCCCTCTTTATTTCCAGATGCCAAGTATGCTCGCCAAGCCATGGTCGATTCCGTCGTATCAAAACACGAGGCAGGTTGCTTTTCCGCTATTCCAAAACTCGAACGAGTCACGCCTCTCTCCCGATTGCCGTGTCGGCACCGCAGGATTGGCGCGTTCGAGGACTGATGAGGACTGACAAGGGCCGAGGCTACTGCTCTGCGCGAAGATAGGAGCGGCCGCAACGTAGCTGCCGAAACATTTTTACCGCCGGGAAACGTTCGAGCGCCGAGCTCCGTAAAGCCGAGAGGATCATACTCGCAAAAGTATGCACTTTGAGAACTAGAAGGGTAGCCTATAATACTATGAAATCTCAGTGAACACGAAATACACGTTTGTTTGGCTTGAAGGACAATCTGCTGCTGTGTTACTATTACTACAGTAAGTCATCAGCAGCGCTACAATGAGGTGGTCAAATAGTGCGCTAGGGCACCTTTTTGGTCGGAAGGATGAGCATTTGCGGCTTGCCAAACATCACTTTGGGAGCCCGGCACGTTTTTTTCAACATTGTAGGCGGAAACAAATATGCGGATCGAATTCCGCCGAAGGCAAAAAGCCGATTCGGTCTGTTTTCGCCGGAAGACGCATTATTTGTTCTGCCTTCCTACAAGTAGTCGCCGGTTCGCAAGTTCATTCCCAATTTCTATGTGGCTTTCCTTTCTTAGGGAAGTAAGTCAAACTTATGACGTTTTCCTCGGTCGAGGATGAAAGAAGCCTCCAAACGCTATTACGAGTGACCATAGTTAATAGGACATACGGTATACACAAACACTCATACATTTCCATATTTTTACCTACCATATTTAGTCTTATTTACTATGCCCCCCCCTTAATAATAGCTTATATCCTGGAAAATGTTGGTTTCAATGATGCTATAAAAAAGAAAAACGCTTCAAGGAGTAACCCAATGATCATAAAGTCTCATGAACACACAGATACCCTTCTCCTCAACACTCCGAAGGGCATAAGAAACAGAAACGCACCTTTTCAATACAATTGCCCCAATATATCCATCTTTGGTCTCCGACGGCACTCCGGGGGCCCTCCGGGAGCTCTCCGGGAGCTCTCCGGGAGATCTCCGGGGACCCCTGCACCCCCCCCCCCTTGCGTCACCTTCGCGGGTTGGCGTCGGTTGGCAACGACACTGTAAAACATGCCGCTCACTACGTGAGCTAGACATGCAGGGTACCGTTTTTTTTTTTGTTTTTTTTGTTTTTGGCGGTCGCCCACAGCTGGTTGTCAAGTTAGATCATTTGTGCCAAGTAAAGAACCTTTACTCTGCACAAGGGAATTGATCGTATCAGGTAGTGTTCAAGGTAAGGCACCCAAGAGGAAGTTACATAGTACTCCCATTGCTGTCTCTGGAAGTGACTACACCGGAAATTAAACTAACTCATTGAGGCTGTCATCGATATGCAAGTCCGCCTCACAAGCGGTTCTTAGTAGGATGCAGCTCACCCTTCATGCGACTCGCCGGAAACCTCACGGCGCTTCGCGCTTGATGCAAGCGATGTCTGCCTGGTCGGTGAAAACCCGACATGCTCCGTCCCGGCCTTGTAGGGATGCGAGAGTCTATGGTCATACGACTACGGCCATGCATGAGATCGAGTACATCTCTCTTATCGAGTACACCCCCCCTCCGGCTCGTGGTACCTCGTGATAATAATGCCTCGTGAATACACGGAAACCCTTTTCCCCAATAACCCGGAGAGCACAAGGCACAGAGACGCACATGGTCACACCTTGGAGAACGTAACACTTAACGTTTAATGTTAGTGTAAGGTGTCAGCGAAAAAAAGCAGCATCATTACGTTACTACGTTAACTACTTTCTGGATTTTGTGATAACATAGTGTTAGTGTGGTATGATATTGGCGGGCGATCGCAAAACATTGTGTTCGAGGTTTGCCTTGATCTCGTACTGACCGCAGTATATGTGTTACGGTGTTAGGGTATGCAGCCCATAGCGAGTAACACCATGTTAGCGTGTTAGCGGAATTCCTTGTGGCTATCGTAACACACGTTAAAGGGATAACGTACATGGCCAATTAAACGTTAACATTATGTTACCGTGTTAGCGGCATCAGCCCGTAGCGAGTAACGTTGTGTTAGTGTGTCAGCGGGATTCTTCGTGCTACCGTAACACCCTTTCGACGGATAACGTACACGGCCAAATAAACGCGTACATAACACTATGTTAGAGTGTGTTAGTGAAATTCCTATTAATAGGGGCCATCGTAACGCACGTTAGAGGGAGGACGTGGGTGCATGGTCAATACAACGTTAACATTATGCTTCCGTATCAGCCGCAGCAGCAGTCCGTTTCGAGCGACGTTATGTGAGGGTATTACGGAAGTCTTGCAACCATGACATACGTCAAACGGATAACGTATATGGTCGATAATACACTATGAATAGCATCATGTCAATGTGTTAGCTCGTATGGAATATATGCAGTGACACAAGTTAGCAGATAACGTACACCCCCAATCCAACATCAACAATATGTTACTGCCGTGTTAATTTGTACGCGCGAGTGTGCAGAATACATTAAAGATGGATAACGTACTGGCGGGGTTTCCTAAAACAATGAGGCGTTATTTTGTGGGGATCCCTCCTAAATTTCCCCTGTTTGGGGGTTTTAACATATGGGGGCGTTTCTTTAACGGGGATGCCATGCTATCCTCCCCCACGGGAATATTTTTTAGGTATCCTCTACTGGGATGTCGGCGAAATTGGATAACACGGCTACGTTATGTTACTCCCACACGCCGCTGTACCATTAACACAGGCAACACATGTTAGATGTCGGGAAGATCCAAAGGGTAAAGTAACATTACGTTAGAACGACTTCGGCCCCAACGGCAACTCAGTAACGTAATGTTAGACCTGATTGTGATTTTTATGGTAACACGGCAACGGAATGTTACTATCAGATCTATACTGACGGTAACACCGTAACATAATAATGTTACAGAGACTTCCGCATTTAGGCTAACATCCTAACATAATGTTACGTGTGGGCCGGCTAAGACTGCAACGTATCTAACGTACGTTAAGTGTTACGCCATCCGAGCCTGGAGGCAATCAGATGGGGGGTCAAGATAACGTAGGGTTAGTAGTGCTGACCACTGCGTTATATTACGTTAGTGTGCTAGCTATCTGTAACACAATGTTAGGTGTTAGTAGTGCTGGCGAATACGGTAACATCATGTTGGGGTGTTATGCATAACACTTCTCCTAAGGGTAACACTATGTTAGTGTGTTATGTCTAACGCTGCGTCGACAGTAACAATATGTTATCGTGTTAGTAAATACCAGGTATGCAGGTATCGATCTGGGCATGTTTGTGTGACAACGTACGTGGAAGCCTAACACTGTGTTACAGTGTTAGTTCAAGGACTAATCACGGTACAACATAATGTTACAGTACCAGAGCCGGACGAGACCGAGCAGCAACATAACCTTCTGGCGCGTGCACGTTCGTGGGTTTCCAGTTAACACTGTGTTGCCACGTTACCGTGATCGCTCCTCTAGTGCTGACACTATGTTATTAGGATACCAAATTGTTCCTGTGCTATTAATAGGCCCCATAACGTAGACAAGTGTTATCCGAGTGTTATGTTATCCGAGGTGTGCACCTTTCAATAAAGTTGCTCAGTACGTCTATTTTCGGGCTCCGACGGCTCTCCGGGGGGGGGCCTGCGGGGAGGCACCCCTCCTTTTCGTGGTATGGGGGCCGCATAAACCTGGTTAGCTCTACAGGCTACTCCTTGTACTCAGTATCTTGATGCCGGCGGAAGCGGCACACCCAGGCCACAAATGTTCCTAAGCGTATTTCTAGCTCTCCTCCCTTCGGGCTTCATTGACGTAGAGCCTACGCTTCGCAAGATCGACGAAGGACGACAAAGCTTTTCGTATCGACGAAGGACGAGAGCTTTTCGCAGTATCGAAGAAGGAAGAATACTTCGCAATGTCGACGAAGGGCGAAGCTAGCTTCGCAGTATCGATGATGGACGAGGCCATCCGACTCTCTCTTCAACTCAGACGTACATGCGCGCCTTCAAACCAGAGTCTACGCTTCGCGAGATCGACGAAGGACGAAAACTTGTTGCAATATCCACGAAAGAAGAAAGCTTCGCGATGTCGACAAAGAACGAAAGCTAGCTCCGCAGTATCGACGAAGAACGAGACTCTCCAATCCAGACGTATACGTGCCTTCAAGCCAGAGTCTACGCTTCGCAATATCGACAAAGGACAAAAGCGTTTCGCAGTATTGGCGAAGGACGACAAAGCTACGCATATCAACGAATGGTGAAAGATCCTATCAATATCAACGAAGAAGGACGAAAGCTTTTCGCGGTATCGACGAAGGACGAAAGGATTTCACAAATACCGACGAAGGACGAAGGCCATCGATCCGACCTTCGTCAACTCAGACGTACCAGCTCATGCCCTCCAGATCAGAGCGAACTCAAATATTTAGTTAGGGTTAGGCCCGACCGCACAGTGAACTCCTCTCCTTCCTAAGTGATTGAGGTAAACGGCCCGGGGCCGAGCTGGCAAGCCATTGAGCGGGTGAAATGGAGCTGTTTCCGAAGCAGCCAAAACGGGGCGCTTTAAGCAGGAAGCTTGATGCATGGGTATTAGGTACATGGTTTTGCAGAGCAACAGCGAAACAAGGACGAGAACAGAGTAACCAACGTATGTTGTAAACGCGCTGCCTTTGAAAAAAAAAAAAACGCCTCCCAGTCACTCGAATGTGTACTACCGTGATACCCTGTGTTGGGGTGTGGCATGTGTATCAGCTGGTGCTGAATCGTACACGATGATGATGGGCTCGCACCCTGACAAGACCAGACAAGACACAGTCCAGATTACACCGACGAGGAACACGTTCAGCCGAGCGTAATGAAATGTCAGCTCCGACATCATGTCCAAGCGCCCCAGCAGGTGTTTGAGTTCTTATTTTTTTTGTATCGTCCGGGCGGGAGAAAATCTCCAAAACAATTTTTTCAGAGTTCGGCCCATCCACATAGTAATAGTACACGCCCCGGACCGTCTTTCGACGCCTGAAAATCATAGCGCCCCGGCAGGCGTTTTGCTATCTTTTTTGCGGTAGCCTCCACTCTGCACACTCATTTTACGGTGGAATATCTATTATAAACGATCCTTGCGGTTCCGGAAATGGGAGACTACTGCTTAGGAGGTTTCCGTGCGTCCTGCGCCTTCCAGAGGAAACGGCTCTCGGGCACATATATTTCCACTTATTATTTTCAGCAGCCAGTGCAGGATATCGTATCGAAAAGTCGGAGTATATACCTGGACGTAGCTAAAAATAAAAATACCGAATTCGTTTTTCCCACCAGCCTCTGGCATCCCCGTATTTTGTATATCCAGCAGTATGAACATGACGCCAAGCTTGCACGTGCTTTTTTAGGAAATTTTGAAGTTTTCGATCTCACAGGAGGACAGGATGGATGGAGTTGTTGTTAATATATATTGTTTCCGAATATACTGAACGAAATGTTCCAAGGTTTCGACGTGTCCACGCCTCGAAGTGAATCATTCGAATCGAGCACGAGTCGCTGTTATCTCTCGCCTACCATATGATACACGAGTGAGTATCGGCGGTGTCATCATCGTCGTCATCATCAGCACCGTCATCTGCATCGTCGTCGTCATCATCAGCATCGTCATCTGCATCGTCATCTGCATCGTCCACCGTGCTTCGAGTATACCCAACTCGATTCTCGTTCGACATCCATCCATCATCGATCGGTACTAACCACTCCGTGACTCCGTATAACCGTAGGGACCGTTTAGACTTCATGTTTAAACTCCAACGGTCCTTTAAAAATCCAACGGCCCTTTAAAACTCCAACGGCCCTCACACTTCCTCCTGAAGTATTAACATTGACAGCAGTATAGCATATAAACGTATATATGATATACAAGGTATACTCTTACAGCAGTGAGTGGTACAACGTTCTTTCCCTTTGGAGGCATTCGGGGACGTAGGGCATGAGGGTGACGCACGGTAAGATCCGATAACTATTAATAACGTTTTTTGCAGCTGAGAAAACGAAAGATCCACCGGCCTATGATTTTTTCAAGTCTGTAAGTTATTTCCACCGGACGTCGTTCTTATAATATACTTGAAAAATTCGGTAAAAATGGAATATAGACGAGACGTATTACGCAGCTTGCAAAGTTGAGTATCAACTATATATTCAGTCGAACTCACAGCTGACGACGTATTTCAAAAATTATAAAATATACTACTGCAATGCTGTAGTACGACACTTACTTGTTGAGTTCGATGTTGGGACACTTTGTATATACCTTGCTGGACGAGCTTATCGAGCACGTACTCATTGCCACTCACGCGTGTTTTGATTGCACAGAGATGAAAGAAGAGCAGCTTTGTTCCTTTCGAGCACGATGAGGAACTGAGAGCAAGCTTCTTGCCTCGCCGGAAAACCCCTGGTTTTCCATCTAAGATACGCCTCCCAAGTACTACGAATACGATCCCAATACCTGAACCCAGACGTGATTACCGCCCTTTCGGCACATCACTCAAAGCAGTAGTATCATAATATCCCTACGTTCTTATTTTTCTTACTATTAATACCGTGTTCAGTTTTATATTAAATGTACCTTATGTTGTTCTTGCAATATGATACCCTCTTTGTAAGTTCTTATTATTTTTATATACCACCAGACGTCGTTCTTATACTATAATACGTTACTACCTCTACGTTCTTAGCATTCTTGCAACCGAACGTCCTTCTCATATAAATAGTGAATTATCGTAGGGTTCTCACGTTTCCTGTGCACCGCCGGAATTACCAGCACATTCATCTTCTTACAATACCACCACGTTTCGACGCTTCCTACCGCCGAACCTCTCGCTCTTAAACAAAGATGTCAGGAGACAGAACTTTCACCCCTTGACAGACAGCCACTTTATTTTGCCTTGACACGCCTTGACTGACACCACCACACTACTAAGTTTTAGTCTGGAACACTCGGCCCTATACACCCTTGACAGCGCACGCCGTTTTTACCCTGCTTGACATGTCTCGTGCCATTTTTGCTCTTAAGGTCTTAGTCCGTTGGACTACTGGTAGGTGGCAACCATTCGCCTACTACCCAGTATGGCCTTACAACATCGCTCTTCTCAGACATACGTTCTGGGTTCTGATGTGGTGTCGTGGGGGATGGTGGGTCGAGGGGAAGGAAAGGATTGATAATAATAATAATAATAGTAATAATAATAATAATAATAATAATAATAATAATAATAATAATAATAATAATAATAATAATAATAATAATAATAATAATAATAATAATAATAATAATAATAATAATAATAATAATAATAATAATAATAATAAATAATAATAATAATAATAATAATAATAATAATAATAATAATAATAATAATAATAATAATAATAATAATAATAATAATAATAATAATAATAATAATAATAATCATAATAATCATAATAATAATAACTTCTGTGTCTGTACTGCTGTGGTACGTACGCACATACCTGGTTTATATTGATAATTATCCTTGCATGTGGCAGAGGCATGCACTTCAATCGATGTTAACCGACTGGTAAAACATGAGCTTCGAGCTCGAAAGAGCTGATGATGAAAGAGATGGCACTCCAAGGCCTTGTCGTTGATTATTGCGGTCTCGCAGAGGAGACAGGTGGGGAGAGAAGGAGAGTGGGCGAGTGTGCGTTGTGCACGTGTGTCGCATCTCGATCTATAACTCAAAACAAAAATACTGCAGAGGGACCCCGGACCCTCGAAATGCAGTGTAACCCCAAAACTAAAACAAGCAAAACTCGGGAGAACTCGGCCTGTTTTTCGGGGTTCTGCAGTTCCACCGCGTACTGAACCGTAACAAGTAATCCCGCATTCTGACCAAACTGCTACTCGTATGACAGCTCAGTGTACTGTTGTACTCTACAAACTATATCAACAGATGACTAGCCATGTCCCGACAGCGAACCGATAGGCTACTGACTACTGTTATTGTTGTTGTGTAGCAACTGACTACTGCCAACGCTGCTGTTGCGTAACAACGTAGCTATCTTTAATACGACCTCTCGATGGATGGGACATAAAGCCAAGTTGCTGTTCAACTATCAACTCGAATCGTCCAATTATGTTACTTCTCTGCGTTACATGCCACAATTCCAAAATGTACACAACAATAAATTTAATTGTTGATGGGGAAATGCTGCTGGCAGGAACCAATTCGGTATCTACTAGTAATATAATATGATGTGTCTAAAGGAAAGACATGAAGCCAAGCAAACAAAACAAAACATATTCTGCTGCTTTACTATACGTATTGTACCTATAAATACGTGCTCTTGCATGTTAAATGCGAGTTTACCAGTATACTATACTAGAATCATCAGACGTGAACTATATCCCGATCATGTAATCGATCAAGAATAAATTAACCTTCCAATGTATCTCCCCAAAACTATCTGACTCTGGTTACTTGGTCAGTGTGTTTGTCTGAACTACTTGTCTGCATATTAACGAAGTGGCAGTCGGTGACAGGTTCATTGACCGCGGCCAGACGACTACGAAGTCGTGTTGCCTGCATGATGTAGTTGTCCGGATCTTCGTCAGGCTCCATGGTCGTTGCTGCAAGTTTTGCCTGTAAGGCTCGGATCGTCTCGTTCGTCACGCGCAAGTATTTTTGCTCAAGCTCTTTGATGGCTTTCTGCCCATCGCCTCTAGTCCCACGCTCGTCGAAGGCATGGATAGCCACGAGGAGAGCCGCAGCCTTATCGGTGACTAAGTACAGGATGGCATAGAGGTCCATGTTAGCTCGGTCGAATGCAGCTTGCCGTTGCTGTAGGGTTCCTCCAGCAGTGTACAGCAACCCTGGAGTTAACAGTAGTGCTGTATCTTCAGCCTGGTCGGTATCTTCCGCGGGCCTCGCTTGGCCTTCCATAACGGCAAAAATGTCAGGTCGTTGCATGCTGATGATGAAGCCAGCCTTCCTGTGCCAGTCAGCGAAATCTTCAGGCTTCTCTTCAGTGTATGACTTGATTCCTCGCACAGCGTTGATCAGACTGTTGTTCGCGCTGTTGCCCGTCATGTTGTCCATTCTCACAGCAGTCAGCGACGTTGTACTCGTACGATGTTGTAGTCGCTCGCAGCAGCAGTGCTAGTTGTTGCAGCTCGTAGTAACTCCAGGTAGAGGATGGCCCTGGCAGCTCTCTCGTGAAGCTCGTAGCGGAAGCAGCAGCTCGGGGTCCTGAAGCGCAGCCTTGTACTCGGCGTACCTCGCGGCCCGCAGCTCTGCTGTTGTGCTTGAACGTCGAGGCTCATAACCTATTGATAATTATCCTTGCATGTGGCAGAGGCATGCACTTCAATCGATGTTAACCGACTGGTAGAGCATGAGCTTCGAGCTCGAAAGAGCTGATGATGAAAGAGATGGCACTCCAAGGCCTTGTCGTTGATTATTGCGGTCTCGCAGAGGAGACAGGTGGGGAGAGAAGGAGAGTGGGCGAGTGTGCGTTGTGCACGTGTGTCGCATCTCGATCTATAACTCAAAACAAAAATACTGCAGAGGGACCCCGGACCCTCGAAATGCAGTGTAACCCCAAAACTAAAACAAGCAAAACTCGGGAGAACTCGGCCTGTTTTTCGGGGTTCTGCAGTTCCACCGCGTACTGAACCGTAACAAGTAATCCCGCATTCTGACCAAACTGCTACTCGTATGACAGCTCAGTGTACTGTTGTACTCTACGAACTATATCAACAGATGACTAGCTATGTCCCGACAGCGAACCGATAGGCTACTGACTACTGTTATTGTTGTTGTGTAGCAACTGACTACTGCCAACGCTGCTGTTGCGTAACAACGTAGCTATCTTTAATATTTACACAGAATACTATTAAGGGGGTCCATAGTTAATAGGACCTATGGTACACATAACCTATATATTTACCTATTTTTACTCACAAAATTTGGTCCCGTTAACTATGGACCCCCGTAATAATACCAGGTACAGGAAGGCAAGCACAATAATAATACCAGGTACAGCTGGTCGACCACGTTCGTTCCGAAAATCTACGAATAATGAATATTAGTGGAATCAAATGCTCAATCTGGCGTAGTACACGTATAATAGTACAGCGGTTCTCAGTTGTTGTGCGTTCTGCATCTATATATACATACATACGTAGTACTCGTAGGAGTGATCTTATTGAGAATGTAGAATATGGAACATACCGGTAGCCTATATATTGGCCTGCAGCATACCAGGTATAATATAGGAGCGGGCTGACGCCTCGTCCGCGTACCAACGTCCGCCCCTTCTTGCGCTCCTGCGGCGTCGTAGAAGAAAAAAGCAAACAGATTGCCAAAGCGCAAAACGAAACGAGAGTATCGTTATTCTGCAGACCGCAGAGATCTGAGAGCGCCTCCTTCGCGACCCGTGTTGCACGTGACACTGTTGGCAGCTGTTTGTGCTGCTGCGCCGCTGCGGGCGGGCCGACGACGGTCCCCATAGATGTCACATAGCCATTGATTGGCCCACGCTCCCCCACGAACCACCAAGAAGAAATCGAGACTGACCGCTGCTGCTCTGCTGCTGCTGCTGCTGCTGCAGTGCTGTGGGTTTCAAGGTTCATCCCTGCAAGCGAAAACGCGACACCACACACAGCAGTATAGATGTTGTGCAAAAAAAAAAACAATGTTGGCCAAGCACTGACTGATGAAGATGAATTATTCAATGTGCTGTTCAGTTCTTGATGTGTTATGGATTTCGTCGCCGCCCGTTTGAATGTTTTCCCCCCTCCTTTCGATTGACAAAAATCGGTACAATTGAAAATAGGGGTCCCCCCCCCCTTCCTTCCGCCACAAATAGAGACCGATCTGATCGAAAATATAAGGCACATTTATATCGCCAAAATGCGTACGAAACTAACGTATATTTTGTGTACAAAAGTACTTTATATTTCCGCCCAGACTGATGAAAATATATTGACATAAAGGCGTCCACGGTACTCCATGCGTTCGTTTCTTCAAGGATGAACGACCGGTGCTACAGTTAAGGTATGATATCCCGTCACTGACTCCTTGTTTTTCTTCGGTTACGGTTTCCTCTCATCGAGGCGTTACCACTACTACTGTTGTATCCCCTCCTTACGGCGTTATACTTCCCCTCGGGTCTCTATGTTCGAAGTACTGCTTTTCATCATCGAGGTGTTGCTGATTCCCGTCGTTGTTAATAATCGTGGCTTTTCCTATTTGCATCCCCTCGTACAGGCGTTTTTTCCCCTCGGGTACGGTTTATCATCATTGAACGGTTCAAGATCCCTTCGTTCATCACCATGTAGGCGTTACTGCGTCCCGTCGTGGAAGTTATGTTGTTTTTTCTTAGAGGGCGAGATTCCGAGTCCTCGACCGACATCGATCGACAAAACAAACGACTGCGTCATGAACTCTGAACGGGGTGCGCTCGTTAGGGGTTCTGACCCACCCTACAGTCACCGTGTTCACGCTACGGCTAGTGATACGTAGCGGGCGCTGGCCAGGCGTATGATAAGAATAAACGTTTGGCCGCTGTAGCGTGCAGAAAACAGACGACACAACATTATTTCTCGGTCCCTCGTGGATGGCTAAAAAACACTCTTTTTTTCAGGTTTAGGAGAAGAGAGTAGGACACCACCGGCAAGCTCTCGCCCCCTATACCACGGATCCACGTGATATCTTCGGGGCCGTCATCTACATTCGTTGGCCGTGCCCGACACCAAGCGGGTTGGCCATGGCTTGCGTCTATGTCGAGACCGAAGATCTATCGTCGCATGAGATGAATTTTTATCAGTGTGTAAACAATTTACAACGAATGAACCAAAATTGAGCCGCGTGATGCCACGTGAAGAACAAATCTGGTACTAAAACTTCCCTTTTGTCTCACTGCGGCGGCACGATAATATCTTCAGCTGCTTGTTGAACGTAATAGCTTGGAAACCCGTTCCCATCGGTGTTACTGTTTATCGTATAGGAGGCGACACTGTATCTCATGAAGGCAGTTTTCCCCGCAGTAACGGTTTATCATCAACGAGGCATTACTGCACCCGCACATTAAGGCGTTATTCCCCCTCCAGTTAAAGTTTATCATCCCCGAGGCGTTGCTGCATTCCCGCATGAAGACCTTCTTTTCCCTCAGCTAGGGCTCATCAGTATCGAGGTGTTACTGTATACCCCCATGAAGGTGTTCTTTCCTATTTCCCAAGTGACGGTTTATCATCGTCGAGGCGTAACTGGACCCTCTCATGAAGACCTTGTTTTCCCTCAGTATGTAGCGGGTTATCATCTTCGAGGCGCTACCATATCCCCTCATTGCAGCAGTGTTTTCCCCTTAGATACGTTTTACTCCCAGCGAGGCGTACTGTGTATCTGTTTTTTTTCCCTCAGTAACGGTTGATCATCATCGAGGTATTTTTGTATCTCCTCATGAAGGCCTTGTTCCAGTAACGGTTTATCATGATGGAGGAGGCGTTACTGTATCCCCTTATGAGGTATTATTTCCCCTCATTGCGGTTTTTCATTCTCGAGGCGTTACCGCCTTCCGTCATGAAGGCGGTGTTTCAGTACCGGTTTATCATGGAGGCTTTAATGCTGTATCCCCTCATTAAGGCGTCATTTCCCCTCAGTAATATTTTATCATCATCGAGGCATTGCTGAATATCCTCGGCATCATTTTCCCTTATTAATGGCTTATCATCATTGAGGCGCTGCCGTATAACCTCACTACGTCGGCCTGTTCCCTCAGATACTCGTTCCCCTCACCGAGGCGTTACCGCATCCCCTCATGAAGTCATTGATTGGTTCCTCCTCAGTACCAGTTTAGCATCATCGAGGCCGTACTGTATCCCGCTACGTATGAAGGCGTTTTTTTTTCCCAAGTGACGGTTTAGCAGCATCGAGGTGAAGAGTGTGTTCCCTCATGAATACGTTATTTCAGTAACGATGTGTCCCCACGGAGGCGTTACCGTATCCCCCCATGAAGTCGTTTAGCCCATCTCGATCACAGTTCATCATCATCGAGGCGCTATCATTTTCCCTCATTGCAACATTTTTTTTCCCTTCAGGTTCGGTATATTCTCATTGAGGCGATACTGTATCTTTCCATGAAGGCGTCATTTCCCCTCAGTTACGGTTTGACATTATCGTGACGTTATTGTATCCCCACATGAAGGTACTACTGGAGTTCCGCTCACCAACGGGTGATCATTGTCGGGGCGTTACTGTATTCCTTCTTGAAGGCGATAGTTTCCCTCAGCAATGGTTCATCATCATCATCGAGGCGTTACTGTTATCCTCCATGAGTGCCAACAACGTACAAGGCGCGTTACCACCCTCAAGCCATCGGATGATCTACAACGCGGCAATCATCGTCACCACGCAAGCTAGCTTCCGTCAAAAAGTGTCACGTTTTGTTTAATGTATCCCTGCCCTGCCGTTTAATAAACACGCAGAGGACTCAGTCCTCCGGTGGTGACAGCGGACTCAGCGATGGCTCTTGCGTAAATATCTCAGACACCATGCCGAAGTCACTATCAACATCAAACTAAATACTATCGATACCGCCGTCCACCAGCGGCGATCCCCAATCATTCGCCGCTTTCGCGCAAGCTGGTTTCCACCAAACCTCGAGCGCTTTCCCTCACTACACTACCGTGCCAGTGATCTGGTACTTCTCCACCGCACTCAGAGACAATGGCACCAATATCAAGTCGCTGCTGGAGTAACATACCTGGTATTAATGGCTTGTTACAGAGGTAACTATGGCAAGGCGTACGTACACCATGACCACTGAGTGAATAGAAATCTAGCCTGGTGACAGGTCTTCCTAAACATCGATCCGTTCTTCGTAAGCACCCCCCCCGGGGGGCGAAGCAAAACGAATCACAGACCAGCCTCCGACGCCCCTATCCCGGGCAAATGAACAAAACAGCACTCACACAAACCCACACAGCCCGGGGAAATAAACACGAGAAGAAACCTACCAGGTACCCTGTTCCGACTAATGCAAGTACGATGAGTGTACAGCGCGCTTTACGCGAAACGAGTGGATGATTCGCGACAGGGCAATCGGCGCAGTCGCGTATTCTGGCGTCCGAACATAAACAAGTCGTTTGTCTGTCACTTACTATAAAATGCATCCCTGCCCTGCGATTTAATAAATACGCAGAGGACTCAGTCCTTCGGTGGTGACAGCGGACTCAGCGATGGCTCTTGCGTAAATATCTCAGACACCATGCCGAAGTCACTATCAGCATCAAACTAAATATGATCTCAGTCCTCCGGTGGTGACAGCAGACTCAGCGATGGCTCTTGCGTAAATATCTCAGACACCATGCCGAAGTCACTATCAGCATCAAATTAAATAATATCTCAGTCCTTCGGTGGTGACAGCGGACTCAGCGATGGCTCTTGCGTAAATATCTCAGACACCATGCCGAAGTCACTATCAGCATCAAACTAAATATTATCGATACCGCCATCCACCAGCGGCGATCCCCAATCATTCGCCGCTTTCGCGCAAGCTGGTTTCCACCAAACCTCGAGCGCTTTCCCTCACTACACCACCGTGCCAGTGATCTGGTACTTCTCCATCGTACTCAGAGACAATCGCACCAATATCAAGTCGCTGCTGGAGTAACATACCTGGTATTAATGGCTTGTTACAGAGGTAACTATGGCAAGGCGTACGTACACCATGACCACTGAGCGAACATATAGCTAGCCTGGTGACAGGTCTGCCTAAGCATCGATCCGTGCTCCGTAAGCACCCGCCCCCGGGGGTGGAACAAGACAAAAGGCACACACCGACCTCCGACGCCCCTATCCCGGGCAAATGAACAAAACAGCACTCATACAGACCCACACAGTCAGGGGAAATAAACACGAGAAAAAACCTACCAGGTACCCTGTTCCGACTAATGCAAGTACGAAGAGTGTACAGCGCGCTTTACCCTGGCGAAGCGAGTGGATGATTCGCGACAGGGCAATCGGCGCAGTCGCGTATTCTGGCGTCCGAACATAAACAAGTCGTGAGTCTGTCACTTACTATAAAATGAATCCCTGCCCTGCGATTTAATAAATACGGAGAGGACTCAGTCCTTCGGTGGTGACAGCGGACTCAGCGATGGCTCTTGCGTAAATATCTCAGACACCATGCCGAAGTCACTATCAATACCAAACTAAACATGATCTCAGTCCTTCGGTGGTGACAGCGGACTCAGCGATGGCTCTTGCGTAAATATCTCAGACACCATGCCGAAGTCACTATCAGCATCAAACTAAATATGATCTCAGTCCTCCGGTGGTGACAGCAGACTCAGCGATGGCTCTTGCGTAAATATCTCAGACACCATGCCGAAGTCACTATCAGCATCAAATTAAATAATATCTCAGTCCTTCGGTGGTGACAGCGGACTCAGCGATGGCTCTTGCGTAAATATCTCAGACACCATGCCGAAGTCACTATCAGCATCAAACTAAATATTATCGATACCGCCATCCACCAGCGGCGATCCCCAATCATTCGCCGCTTTCGCGCAAGCTGGTTTCCACCAAACCTCGAGCGCTTTCCCCCTCACTACACCACCGTGCCAGTGATCTGGTACTTCTCCATCGCACTGAGAGACAATCGCACCAATATCAAGTCGCTGCTGGAGTAACATACTTGGTATTAATGGCTTGTTACAGAGGTAACTATGGCAAGGCGTACGTACACCATGACCACTGAGCGAACATATAGCTAGCCTGGTGACAGATCTTCCAAAAAGTCGATCCGTACTTCGCAAGCACCACCCGCTGGGGGCGAAGCAAAACGAATCACAGACCAGCCTCCGACACCCCCATCCCGGGCAAACGAACAAAACAGCACTCACACAAACCCACACAGCGGGGAAATAAACTGTACACCACGACCCTTGTGCTAGCCGTCAGCGCTGACCGTCAGCTCAGTCGCTACGGTTTACGTGGTGTCTCGAACAAGCCCTACCCTGCTGTACTTGATATTCTAGCAGCACATTCAGCCCGTCGGGGACGGCAGCAGGCCTGGTGATGGCTCGTCCGTCAAAGAGAAGAGAGCCCATGCCGTGCCAACGCCGATATCAACATCGAAATTCCAGCAGCATAGTCACCCCGCCGGTGTCGGCGGCAGGCTTAGCGATGGCTCTTCCGGCATAGAGAAGAGAGCCCACGCCATGCCAACATCAACATCAATATCGGAAACACTGCCGTATCGATTGCTCTCCGGCCTGACTCACAGAGGCGGTACGATCTCCCCGTTTACCCCCCTGAGGCTGTAGGCAGCCCGGCACTTGGCGCCCTTCTTGTTGCTACTCTTATCCTTGCCGTTGTGGCCCTTCTTGGCCCTCCTCCTCCTCCCCCTCGGTACCACCGGGAGCACCTCCACAGCAAACTGAGGAATTAAAAAGGTTGTTGAAACACGGTGCGTACAGCGCGAGGGAGTGTTGATCGCTCAGATTAATGGTGCGGGCGTATTTTATGCCTGTACACGGCTGATCCCTTTGGGGCTTTACAGGGAAATAAATCTCGAGACTAAATGACGACTACACCATCGGCCACGCCGAGCAGTCTACCATACTGTAAGTAGACTTATGGCTAACTTTTAGGGGAGATGCCCAAACCGTGCTGATGTAAGGAGATGTATGAGCTGTATGTGTAACATGCGCGCAGGATGGCGATGCTCGTACGCTCTTTCTATATATAGTACACGACAGCAGTTCAGAATGTCCTATTGCGTAAGGCCCGTGGCTTATCGTGAAGTCAACCTTGAACACAGGTTCTTAAGCGCCACGTACGACATCGGAATTGAGAGTGGCGTTCCTCGCTAAGAACACAAGCTTACATAGCTGTGAATCCTCCAATTTCGCGCCTTTTTCGTTGTTTCGGTCACTTTTCGTGGAATCCCACAAGAGATGACGTTACCCTTCTATTAATACTACGAACTGCAAGATTTTCCCCATTTATCTACGTAGGCACTGCAAGATTGCCCCCCCGCTTACGACAATATTATCCCACTATTTTGTCATCGAAAACGTCGGTGCACTTCTGGAAGGTTTAGCTTGAACACGGGATGTGAAACATACGTAGAGCACCGCGCTTGAAGTATACTATACTCAGAGCAGCGTGCCGACGAGTTTTTCCTACTATTTTTAAGGATGTTATCGAATAACGTATTTGTCCCACATACGTGCGTAAATTTCAAAATATCCTGATGTCCTCGTTCTCGTTGTTCTTGAGAGAAAAATGTTGCGATATCCTGATGCTGGGTTAAAATCACGTTTTTTTTTTCCTGTTTTGAAACATTTTTCTCTCAAGAAAAACGACATCAGGTGAATCACGTTTTTTTTCCTGTTTTTCTTGACAAAAAAATACAGTAGAAGGAAACATTAGGGGGAAAGCTCTTCGATAAGAACGGGTCTTAGTACGTACCTGGTCAGCAAGAATGAGCATTCATTCGTAGCTGGCACCTGGTGCATCGTTTTTCTATTGCCGTACTTTCCGCACTTGGCTGCTGTTGCTTTTGAAGCACGGTCTTCTTACGTACGCCTCGCTTTCGAAGAACGATTGCACTGGGTTGGGACTAATGTACAATGGAAACGAGTGCAATGAATGGTCGCCCGATGTTGGATATAAAAATCGGAAACATTACTTCAAGCGACCGACCATGGTGAACAAAAACAACCGTGAAACGGTAAGGAGGATATCGTATTCCATAAGACACAGGTCGCAACTAAAGTTTCCTTTTCGCCAGCCATCCTTCGTGCGTTTGAACACTCCGGAATAGCGCGCAGTCTCTGTCCCTTACCTCCTCCTCCTCCTCCTCCTCCTCCTCCTGCGATTGCTTAGCACCGTCTTCGCGGTTGGCCGTGAGGCTGTCGCAACCGATAGTCGCAACAGTAGTAGCGCTGTCATCCTCCTTGACGATGTCCTTGTCGTCGATAGTCATGATGGCGTTCTCTCTAAGGTTGCTAGACACCTTGCTTGGAGCGCAGTCTACGACATGGCCGCTAATGATGACAAAATTCGGTATGAGTGCCGGGGATGATTCTTGGCCGCACCAGAATTCCTGCGCTAGCTTAATGACCGCAGTCTGAAAGCCGCACCGACGAAGAAGACAGACAAACGTGCGGTTTGTTTGCGGTTACTTGTCGGGGTACCGGAGGTGGTGCAGGGGTGGCTGAGCAAGCGCGGCTGGGTATCCGTACGAAGAAAGCTGATATGTCGACCGGGTAAGGATATGATGCATACAAAATACATTGATTATATCCACCAGGTACTATTTATAGTGTACTGCTTATTATCGTACCATACCATCAGGATCCACCAGGTACTATTTATAGTGTAATGCTTATTATCGTACCATACCATCAGGTGCCTGGTATACACCTCCTGGTACCTTGCTGGTTCTGGAATGTATACTACCTCAGATTTTGGAGGGCGCATCCATCATTCAGATTTTGGAGGGCGCACGCTCACTATTCAGGCGCAAAAAGCAACGTTGTGTTGTAATATTTCCTGACCACTAACACGGCTCGTGGCATGTGCTTTTAGTTGGTTTCAGTGTGTACCTGCTTGTGGCTCAAACGGAATGGGTGTACGTGTACCCTTCATTGCGTTTATGCCCAATGATACACCCGATGGATCATGTGATATATCCCAGTTCAGCACATGATATTTCCGTGACATGTCCTGTACCAGGATGCATGAACACAGCAGGACTACTCCGTATATCCGATATTCCTTTTTTTGCATATGGTACGGACATGGTAGGATACCTGGTGTATCCAAAACCTGCGTAACTCCGGATTTTCAGGGGGTAATATATTCGATCACTCCATAGCCACCTCGGTTCTCGGCCTGATACAGCTCTAATCTACCTCCTACCAGGTATTACCCCTGTGAGAAAACAAAATACGGTCTGGCGATAGCCACGAACACGAGAGTTCCAGCGCCGCCAATTTCAGACAATGATCGCATCGCGCTACGCTCCTGTCTTTTTCGTTCCGCATCGTCAGCTTCATTGACTTTTCTGCAGTCGGTGCAGTTGTACATGGGAGACAACAATACATTGCACACATCGGACAGATCAGATAAATTATATCAGATCCCCATTCGATGATCTAGATATATTATGTTGGTGGAACAGATAGATCCCTCGTCTCTATGATCTGTCTGCACAGCCTGGATCGTGTTTGTGTGACCGGGTGGGGCGAATACAGGATGCCGATGATCTTCTGTAGTACCACCTGGTACTGCTGTACATCGTCACGGTATCTTTCCGATGTGTGGGCTGTTGTTGTACCAGGCTGTTGTACCAGCTGTAACGTGACACTTTCCTGCATACCTGGTAGATAGATAGATAGGCACTACTACTACTGCTGTTTGGAGAATGCTATCATTCGCTACTGACTGCCTGCTGTGTTCTACACCCAATAGAATAAGAGTGCTGGACTTAAATTTAACGTACGGCGTGAAGTAAATCTATGAGCACCTTGTCAATGACATGTTTGTACATACATGGTAAACGTATTTCGAGTCAACTGCCTCCACAACCGACGCCGTGCTCTCACCGACAGATCCACCCACTTGCTGCACGCGAACTGAAGAGCCTTCAAGGCCACCTTCGCGCGACGGTCCACGAACTGCCGAAGAAAATTAACCACGCTACCCTGCGAATAAGCACCGCACACGAACGATGGGTTGGGCAAGTAAGTCAGGTCTTCGTTTTTGGGATGACACAGCAAGCAGCAGTGTTGTCGGCAAATTTTAAACGATGTGAAGTTAGTTGCGGTGTCAAAACGTCGGACAATTCGTACGTACAGTATATATATCTCATCTGCATGTGGCATCCAAGCAAGAGGGTCGAAACTTGCCTGTCTGTGCCCATGCCTTGCCCGGAAGACTGCTGGGACTAAAACGTCCTACTCGTACGTATCTACCTTCGTATCTCATACGAGTTGAGCTGGAAAAGCAAAAATGAGGCGGAAAAAAACAGAGATTCCGAAAGAACCAAGCGAGCGAAATAATGCCACACTTCGCTATCGTTCGTTGGCCTATGGCATGCCCTATCATGTATGTGTGCAGTATGTCGTGCTACCATCGCATCGGGGGCGGGAACACTCACAAGGCGATCCATGGTTGATGTCTCCTTTTTCTCGATCTTACCTCCGGGCCTGATGAAATTACCGTACCAACGGGAAACGGTAAAATTACCGTACCAAGGGGAAACGGTGTCTATACCCCAGGCTTGGACTACATACAGCTGCAGCAGCAGGACGGGTGGTGCCCACCGGCGTCAATGATCCTTGTAGGGCCCAACCACGTGCGGCTTGCAGCAGCTTTCTTTGTCGGTTCACCAGCAGCGCGGTTCACCAGCGATGGGGGTTTGGTCGGTGATCAGGGTGAATCCACGGCTCCGCTCGCGGGCGCGTGCTGTCTGGCGTCGTACCTTACTTAGTTATGAGAGTAGCACCAACAGCAGTGTTGGGGAATGGGATTGAGTTGCCCTAAAAAAATTGCAATCTCTTAGAAAATCTCCAGCAGATGGAATTGGCGGTTTCGTTTTCGTTTGTTGGCTGGCTCTCAATCTTTTGAATCCCGCCCAAATAACGCCTTACCATATCACTGGAACTCCTTCAAAAACGCGTGCCGGGCCAGATCTGCTTCCAATGAGAATGATTCTCATTGTCTGCTTCATTTGCTTCTCCAATCATATTGCTGCATTAGCTTCGCATCGCAACGCACCCAATTTGTGGAAACCCATTTTTTCTCAGCATTTTGGCCAATCAAGATACCCAGCTTGCTTAGCATCGCGCCGCACGTGCTTGGCATCGTGCCGCAAGCCGCAAGGCCCGCGCTCACAGCACGCATCCGGCATTCGCACACCTGGATCTCACTCTGCACACACCCCTGGACTCTCTGAGTTGGGGTCCATTCTACGCTCACCCTTGGGCTCCTGTGAGCCAACCGTTTTGGCGAGGAAAGCCTCCTGCTTCGACCACCATCACGCCGGAAGCACACACAGACGTCGGCCTCGATCTGAATGGCCAAGTCGGTTTTCCTTACAGCACACGCGGCTGCAAGGCGCCCTGCATGTTGCGACAACGTGAGCTCCGCTATGAGGCTTATCTGCGTGCTTTCATTGCCTGACGGGTTAGATGTTGCTGTCTCGTACTACTCTTCGTTTCACCGCGTTCTGATCAAGTTTGTAGGCAGGGGAGTGTCTTGCCAGCACGCGCGACGACTCAAAGACCTCAGACCAACCGTCGTACAGCTACCAGTCGTGTTGCAGCCACGGCGATAGGAGCGGCTACAACATCGCTACCATGATGAGGCAGCAGCAGCAGCAACAACAATAACAGAAAAGATTGCGGATGCTGCTGAAGGTAGCAGGAGCTGTGTTGGTTGCTTTGGCTGCATAGGCTGCGGCTGTTGACGTCCTGCTACTTTAGATTTTGTTGGACAGCAGTGGTGATCATGTCATCTACAGGAAGCAGCGACAGCTACCTGTATGTAGGGTTGCTGCTGTACATAAAATGATGTAGGCCAGGGCAAGGGTCGCCCCGCTGTTCCCTAGGGTTTTACCATATAACAAAAGTTGGCCGGCTGTATGACAATTCTCTCGCGACGTCGATATTTGCCACGTAGAATATTACTTGTTTTGCAGATGCTGCTGTTGCCGCTATTTCGAAGCAAACACATAAACAAAACGTCACAGTCGAGCATCGCGCAGATGGCGATGACCTCGACGTGTCGCGAACACACCCACACCAAATAAAACGCTGCCGTGAAGTCAAAGATGACAAAAGGCATACAAGTAGACTTTTCGCCGATGATCGTCACGTACATGCACCCCGTAAACAACACTCTGTCGACCGAACAGATAACATAAATGTAGCCGCGCAGAACTCGAAAGGCTGGACGCGCCGTGCAACATTTACACAAAATTCGTTCTAGCAAAAAGAGGGAAACAAGAAGGCAGGCAGTCCTAATCGAGAAGCAATATCACATCAAAAATCAAAACGTTTCAACACATATGTGAAGAACACGGGAGACGCTCAAGGCGGCGGTACGTCGGAGTCGAGTCGGCAAGGCACAGCTGCGCTCCCCACGTCGTAGTGGCCAGGCCTTCGGAAAGGCGGAGGCATGATGGGTCCTTGTCTAGTCGCCTCGATTATCTTCGCGCGTTCTTGGCTTGCGCGCTAATGGTAGCTAGCGCTACGGTATGGTGTCGTTTGTGCCTGGGGAACAGGCAAGGTCATAGACTTTCGAAGGTAGACATACATATGCTGGAAACCATGATACCAGTCATAGTCGAAATCGTCGCAAGACGTGGTACTCCCCCCGAGTATGCAATCGTACTTCAACCACCGACCTCTCGAACGCAACTGGGTCACGAAATGGTTCGGAATGGAGTAGATGACAGCTACGAGGCAGTACTCAACGCCTATCATCAAAATGGGTGACGGTGCTGGCGGCTCTCCGGCGTCCTCGTAGATGTCTACACGTGCAGACGCGAAGAAAACGCGATCTGGGGCGTTGTCCGCACTCCAAGGAAGAATCGACCATGTGGATGTGCTGATGTGCCGGGCGCAGCTCTCGTCGCAGGGGGGGCACGGAGCAGGTCCAGGAAATAAGAAGTCGGAGGCGGCTCCGGTTAGGAACAAGGCATTGACTGCATCATGGAGTGACTGGGGCGGTCCGTGCGGAATCAAGACTGGTGCGGGATCTCGCCATCGTGCACATTGGGATGCGGTTATCTCGATATGGCCATAGTCTTCGATATGGCAATCGGTAGTGTAGTGCCAGTTGAATCCGAGAGCCGTCCGAGTGTACATGATACGAGCATGCCGTTCCACAACGTCACCTGGCCACCCGCTGTTGGGGTGGAGTTGATCATCAGGTCGAAGGGTGATCGCTTCGTATATGGAGCCTGGCGTTCCCATTACGGATCCTGCGCCCGGTAGGCCGCTACTACCAAGGATCTTGTCACGTGCTTGAGCCAAAGAATCCTGCATTCCGCCAAAGAATGCGACGGATACCGAACGAAATGATGCAATACGTTTAGAAGACACATGAAAGCGCAACGTAGTATTTATGTATATATGGGTACTTGCGGGCGCCGGTAAGTATTGGGGGGTATTATTACGACGAGATGTGGATAGCAGAACAAGCAAGAACTTACCAAGAGGGTGCGTTGGAGAGGCTTGCCGTCGAACATGCAGGCACGCGCAGCCGCAAGAGTGGAGAAGAAGATGGCTCCAGCTGGTGTTGCCATGGTTGGGTTGGGGAGAGGGTGTCCTTCCCAAGCAGCTATGACGGAGGCGATGGCGGTGTTGAAGAAGCAATTGTTGTTCTCATTGGGCGGCAGAAAAGGTGAAGGGCGGATGGAGCCGGTGTCTGTTTGTCCGTCGTTGGTGTGGGATGTATAACTAGCCGGAGGACTTGTCGTGGCCGGTCGGAATGAAGAGGGATCATCCAAGAATAAGGCTAGTGTAGCCTTGTCGAGGCGTTCGAGGTAGCCGATCATAGCCGCTACATCGTCGTCCTGTGGATGGGTCAGATCGTCGAGAGTAACCGGCGACAGCAAGAAGAGCTTGCTGGCATCGGTCGCTCGGGACAGAGCGACGTAGACAGCCGCGCTGTCCATATAGCCGTCTACTGGCTTACGAATGTCGAGCACAAGTTTAGGGATGGTTTCGCCTTGTGCTCGATAGACTGAGGAAAGAATACCAAGAGACAGAGGCACCTGCATTCTGTTGATGGTGAATTTCCGCTTGCCTTTACCAACGATGGAGAACTTCCTGTAAACCGGACAGCAGCCGATGACACCTCGAGGGAGCCAGTCCAGCTTTAGCCCAGCTCCGTCGGCGGCGTCGATGTTTGGAAGGCTTGAGCTATAGGTGGTACTTCATCTGCACATGTTTTGAAGGCTTGAGCTACAGAAGATAGCTCATCTACACACATTTTCCCAAGCTGAGCTATAGGAGCTACATGAGTTACAGTAGCTCATCTGCGCCCGAGATGAGCTATAGGAGCTACATGAGCTACACATGTTTCCCCCGGCTTGAGCTATAGGCGGTAGCTCATCGGCACATGTTTTCGAAGCGTGAGCTATGCACAATATATGAGCTAGCTCATGAGCTGTCGGGGGTGTGCAGAAAGTTGAGTACCGACCGATCGGTTGAACTCACAGCTGACGTACAGATCCGACCAACCAAACAGGGACACATTCGACACAAGGAAAAAAACTGCTGTGAATCAACAGCCAAACCCTCTGGTCAAGAGTCACGAGCGATAGCGATAGATTCAACGGTAGGTCGGTCTACAGCAGTCTACACCATCTGCACATCTGCACCCACCTCTTTTTTGAAGGCATGCTTCAACCTGGACAGCTGTGTTGTTATTGTTAGGCTTCTCGCTGCTCGTGCCGAGGTAGCTGCTCGAATCTAACGCTTTAGACTAGACCACAAAAGGACAACGGCTACTGCGAGCGATTTTGCTTTCGTATCTTGCTCAGTCGCGATTCGTGGCCGCGTCAGTCTCAGCCTTGGCATGTGTTCGGTACGTAAGATCGCCTGACTTGCTGACCGGAGTATCCAACGGTTTGTATGTTTGTATGGGGTTGGACGACGCGGGTACAAGGGGATAGTTACTTATCGTCCCCTGAGTTGATTTTTTAAACGTGACTCACGAGTTGCGTTTACCGCTTGCCCGTTCCACCGGTCAAAAAAAAAAAAAACGAACAGCAGAGCTTCCTTCTTAGCCTTGTACGCCGCCCGCCCGTCTCGCGACCACCTCATCATCGATTGGGTCCGGATAAAGTTTTCCTCCCTCTCTGCCACAGCGAACGTCGTCGCCCGCCTCGCGTCAAGCCCGGTGCTCACCGTGGCCCTGCTTCGTCACTTCGACAAAGTTGGTGCTCAAACTGCATTGAAGTCTCTTTGACGTTTAGTTTGGTCGCAAGAATAAACACCGCTTGAATACTATTTCGCATATCAAAACGACCCTTATATCTCGTATATGGTGCAAGCGGAGCCTCACAAGGAGGCCAGACAGATACCATTTGTGCTTCCTGCGTGTCTCGAGACACACGCTACGCCTAGCCATGCAAACGGCGAAGGCGCTACTTGCAACACCCCCTCTGCCTGCTAGCACCCGCTGACACCCGCGGCGGCGCCGGGCTCGCCCGCGGTACCGTGTTCTGACTCCACGCACGCGCACGAAACGAAACAAAATGGCTTTAGATTATGTAAGCAACGCTTGACTCGTACGTGGTATGTTCGTATGAATATGAGTACGAGAAGGCGCTTCTATTGACGCACGCAGTGTTTGTTCGAAAATATAAGCTGTACCGGGACATTGTTTGTTTGCCAGAAAACGGTATACCTTGACAGAAAAATGTCATATGACTTGGGTTTGGTGTGCCCTGATCACCTCGTTTTACTTTTCGTACCGTAAACTGGCAAAAATACGATGGTGTACCGTTTTATGGCATTTTTGCAAGTGAGACGGACGGACACGGGTGTTTCACGAAAAGTGGAACACCGTTTACAGCAAGCAGCAACAGCAGCCCGGCAGCAAACGAAACTGACACAGCTACCACTGCTGAGCAGCAACAACCCCAGTTCAGCAGCAAAGCCCCAGCCATTGCAGATGCTACTGGTGCTTCGAGATAGCGTCGCCGTACCCATCACCGCGCTGTCAAAAAAAAAGTACCGCCTACGTATGTATGTACGGGGTGACGTGGTGTGACTGCTGTTGTCCAGCAGTACGTGCAGCAGAAAGCCCCAGACAGCAGTGGCGGGAGCAGCAGCAGCGGCAATAGCAGGGGTCTGAACCAATCGATTATCAATTCCCTAGGGTTTACCCTACGGTAATCTAGAAGCAAAATTATTTTCCTGTCCTAACGGACAAAATGACAAAAAACGGTACACCAGCGTTTTTTTTGCCATTTTACGGTACAAAAAACTCTAACCAGGTCATCAGGGTACACACAACCCAAGTAAGATGGCATTTTCTTCAAGGCGTTACCGGATAACAGTCATCATGTCGCCAGTACAGGTCCTGCTTGAACGCGTCATCCAAGATAGCAGGTAGTGCAATAGCACCTTTACAGGACGCCCTTTCCTCTCTCCGCTCGTGCGTCATGCTACGAACGAAGGCCGTTCGTCTGGGTCAGCGATGGATGGGATCTGCAACGCCGTAGTGCCCGTCGGGAGCGTTTCAGTTGTGAAAAACTGCGGTTTCAACAGCGCGCTCTCAATTAGAAACACAGATCATCGGGAAGAATGCCGCCACGTCAAGGTGAGGTTGATTGACGCTTGGGCAGATGGCGTGAAGGGATGGTTCGTTGATGGCTCGTTGGATTTCGAGCGGAGTATCTACGAAACAGATGCGATGCGTTTCAAACTAGGCTAGTAGGGTAGCTCTATCCCACATCGTATGTCCTTCACCCTTCTGATCGCCCGCAGCTACTAGTTGGCGCGATGACACCCGCAAGTTCTACACCCGATTTTGTACGATCTGCTGTTGTTGTTCGTCGCCACTATCACACGGGTGCTGTGCAGTAAACAGAAATATTGCTACGCACATAGAGCAGGCTCTCGTGCGCATCGCGGGAGTCAAGGTCGTGGCGGACAACACTGGCGAAGGCCGTTTCTTGTACTTCCAGGGGAGAGCGATGCGGTAAGTGGTACATGGAAAAGTCCATGCGCCTTGCCCATGCGATGGCCGTCTAGCTAGTACGTACAGTAGGTCATTTTCTATCGTTGGGCCCATAATCAGCCCCAGAGTACAAGTGCATACATGAGCAGACCGCTAACTGTTAATAACCACCTTGGTCGAGCCTTGTGTGGTGTGCCGCACAGACACACATGACCACTAACTGCGAGACAATCGAGCCATCATGTCTACGATATTTCCTCGTGCTGACTATCGATAGCCCAATAGCCCCCCTCTCCTATATTTTATGCCTGGTATATATAGGTTAGCTTGGCGTCGATTGGCGACGACGCTGTAAAACACGTCTCTCACTCCGTGAGCTAGACAGCCAGGGTACCACTTATTTTTTTTTGGCGGTCGCCACGGCTGGCGGTCGAGTTATAGATCATTTTTGTGCGGGGAGAACCTTCCCTCCGCACAAGAGGGATGATCGTATCACGTAGTGTGTATATGGTAAGGCACCAACGAGGCAGTTACATGGTAAACCCATTGCTGTCTCTGGAACTGGCCACACTAAAAATTATATCAATTTATTGACGCTGTCATCCATATGCAAGAAAATCCGCCTCAAGAGAGGTTCTTAGTAGGATGCAGTTCACCCTTCATGCGACTCGCCCAACACCTCACGGCGGTTCGCGCTTGGTGCAAACAATGTCTGCCTGGTCTGTGAAAATCCGACGTGCTCCGTCCCAGCATTGTCGGGATGCGAGGGTCCATGGTCATACGACTACGGGCATGCATGATAATGAATGCACCCCCCCCCCCCCCCGCCCCCCGCACACACACTGGCAATGTTGCGTCCAGCCTCACCTTGATAGGATAGCATCCAGGACCGAACACAGCTGGCCAAGGCCTTCCGCATCCGGCTTGACCTCGTCCTTGGCTCCAACTGAGACTTATCACTTCGGGTGCTGGAAATAGAGACGGTAGACAAAAAAAAACGGGGTAGGGGATAAGCATCAAGGTGGTTTTGTTGACAACCGGGGCCATAGTGTAGAAGGTCACCAATCGTCTGCATCTCAAAACACAGGCAAATAATACAATTCTGGGGTCGATCTCAAAGTAAAAAGCGTGCCTGAGGCACGACCTGATTGCACTAGCACACGGTATGCACTCCATGGAAGTCTTATCGCCTCTATTTCTAGTAGACTCTTTCATCTTGTGAAACTCATCCTCAGCACGATGTGCCACACGCTGGAGAGAACGTTCTTGTCTGAAGACATGCTAGTGCAACCCGACGGATCGCCGTGCTTGCGAAGACCGCACGCTTGCACTACTTCTCGTTGTCCATCGGCCCAACGGGTGCCTACCCTTTGGCTCACATTCTGGCCGTACATACCCTCAAGAGTAGAACTTCATTAACTGGCCAAGGAGCGCTCACGACCGTAGCACGGAAACATCATTTGGTGAAAGCACACGTCAATATAGAAACACCACTTGGATGTATTGGTTTCGTTTCCTGAACATCAGCAATGGATGACATCCCTTAAACTCCCCTGCGCGCATTTACCGTCGTCAAAATAATTAAGTGTGCACAGGTTATTGGGTTTTTTGTCATAACGACTTAAAAGCCGTACTGCTATTATCGAAAGGGGGGGGATGCTAGACACAGATGAGCGTTGCAGTATACCCAAGTACACAGCACCATCGTCGTATAGGTCGCTTTCGCTCGTACTTCATTTGCAATCGTTCGCTCAGCACCCCTCGCAGGTGGTGAGCTTTGATTCGAGCGAGTCCTCGCACGGGTCGTGATTTTTCTGGGAAATCACGGAGGCATAGGCCCGAAGTTGCTCTTAATAGGGTTCTACGCACAATGACCAATAGACCAGGAGATACGCAGGAAGTTACATCCGGGTGATTCCACCCTGTTTTTACACGGTGGGATTCAAGTAGAAATCAGATTCGTACCGTATTTTTAGCATGGCTAGTTACCGCGCGGAATGTCAGCTAGACCAGCATGGAGTAGGATACTGCAAAACGTGTACGAGTACGCTATCGTAAGTTTGAGGTGGCGAGGACGAGCAAGCTGACGCAGTAGGTTGTGAAGAGGCCGCAGTGCCGAATATAGAGACTGTGGACGGTCGAGCACCAACTTCTCGATATTGTGCTGCTTCCGTTCGTGTCTGTACAACAGGCATAAACGCCATTAATTTACTGGGTATGAATTACTGACGCTACGTCTGCACCAGTTTTGCGGCTCTCTATAAACTGCGTGCCTGCACGTACTCTACCTCTGTGCCTTTTTCTTTTGCGGTGATCGTGTCGAGTTAGGAGCGCGGAGTACTAAAGCCTGGTTTCATCACCCCATGCGTCCTCAGGGCGATTGGATTCGTTCGTGCCGTTTGCAGGCGGGCAGACAGGAATCCGTCCCTTCACAGCCGTCCAGCCAATGGACAACTCCAAAGTTGATCACTTGCCCAGGCGAGACGGCAGAGCGCGTGGAACCGATGCTGCAAGAAGCTGACCAAGGTAATGATGACGACTGACCGGCTAGTTTCGGATTGGTATTCAGTGAGGGCACCATATTCCCGAGAGTCCCCGCATCAGAAGCTACTCAAGTTGGACCGTTGCAGTTTGTCTTCATTTGCGCTGGGCACAGCGCAGAGGCAGAGGAGGCTAACGAGCATGACATGGAGTATATTTGATGTTAGGGGGGAGGGGGGGTGATGTGGCAGTCGGTTAAGGCGGTGATGCTGGCAGTACTTGTGTGAGACGGGGGGATGTTGGCGAGGCGTTACCAAAGAGGAAATGGAATGCCGATTCCGTTCGCGGCCTAATCATCAGTGGATATACTGCAGAATCCTTTTGCCAATCGCAGTCCGTCTCTTCGGAATCGGTGCCGCGTCGATGTGGTTGATACATGCTTAGGACTGTCGAGCAGGCCAAGATGTAGTTTGTCTTTTTGTGGCAACTAGGGAGCCTAGAGAGTCAGATCATACAGGCTGCCATAGAAAACGGTATAAAGCGTGCATATGCATATATGTGCGTTGCATTCACCACCGGCAATATTTACGGTGGCACAAGGCTCGTGTGTCATGATTGGTGTGATAGCATTGACAAATATCAGGAGGCTAATTATGCATACTACTGTAAACGTCAAGTGTTCGCGTTTCAATAAAAACAAAGCTACCGGTGCCAGACTGTGTATGACGACTGTGTCTGTCCTCTCAATCTGAATCTGGACTTCCTGTATTTATTTCTGAACTTGCCACGGTGCTGTCTTAGCTCCAGGTAAGGTATAGGGTAGCCGCGCCTATGTATTATGGTACCAGGTACATGTACACCAGGGGTCTAGTTAGCTGTAGCGCTGTTGCGCTGGCGCAACGTTTTGGTCAAAAATAGCCGTTTTTCCCCAACAGCCACGGAGGGCCTGGTTGGCAGCGCAACACACGATTTCGGATGCGCAACGTGTTCGGCCGCAGGCCAAAAAAATGGTTGCGTCTTTTTTGTTCGCCGTAGGCGAAAAAATGAAAATGAAACACTGTTTTTCTAATTCGTCTTTGGCGAAAAAAGGTTTGAGCCCCCTTTTTGAATTCGCCACAGGTGTTTCTTTTTTTAGGCTTTTTTTCTATTCGCCTGTAGTAGATTTATTTCTTTTTTTAAGGTTCTGATCCCGATACACGCCTTTTCGAGCTTCGAGAGACGTTTAAACGCACTTTTTTAGTTGGTTTTCGGGCATATATTCGCGCATATATCGCAATTGCGCAACGCGCCTTCCGTCGCCTGTTGCGCTGCGCGCAACAGATACCGGACCACTAGTTTTGCCCTTGCTGTATACTACTGCTGTTGTATGCGATGTACGCACATACAGCCAGTAGGCTTCTCCCCGATGCAAACATATAGTATCCTTCGCACATTTGCTACGATCCTTCGCATATTGACGAGTGCATCATAGCGCAATCTCCTCACGACTTGTTACCGTGGTACTGCCTGCTCTCGCGATGAAACTCGTTGTCGAGTAATACAGTAGTACCGCTGTGCTGCTGTACGTGCGCTCCGGGACGTTCAGAGATATTGCGCTCTTCCGAGGGTCAACTGTAAAAGTATCGCCAGAATAGCCCATTTGAGCAGCAAAGCGCTAACTGCACAGACGGCGACGGCGACCAGAAACATTCAAAACACCAAACAGCAGTCGCAGTCGGCCACGAACGTGTTGACGAAGCACAGAGTGGATGTATCCCCGCACCACAGATCCCTGTCTGTTCTCGTATACTGTGATACTGTGCATAGTCCCAGTTACGTACAGCACGGGGTTTCCAGCGCCATGAAAAAACCTACATTGCTCAAGGGGGGGGGTGAGCACGAACAAGCGCTGTGTGGCTACCGGCTACGGGGACCCCACAAAACATATATATATATATATATAATCAAGGCTTTCCTTCGGAGTGGGTATTCCGTCGTTTCGTGTACATATAACTGCAATTAATTGGCGACATAGCCCAAAGCCAACCAAACTATTAATAAATGTATTTGTGTAAGAAACGGTGAAGGATGTAATAATCGCGTTTATTTGTGAATGCAATGTGAAACGTAAGATCGGGTGACGCAAGAGTAAGAATGACATTCGTCTAATAATAAGAATAACATGTTTCATCAGTGTGGGGAGAGAGTGGAGTAGTGCTTGGCATGTGGATGATATACAATATACAAGCTGTTGTTTAAAGGAAGGTTTGGGACAGGAGAGAAAGCAGCAGTGCCGGCAACGACAACGGTTATGGAAATGTTGTATAGTTGCTGGGCGGCCGCGATTTCGATGTAGCCAGCATAGGAGTTTGGATGAGACATGATATGTAAATAGTCTTCCAGGATGCTGTAGTAACGAGGCGGGAGGCCCAGAATGTGGATCTGTTCGCTGTTGAACCCGTTGGATATGTGTAGGAAGAAATAATCGTGATTTTGGGAAATGTGGGAAACAATTTGTTTCCTTTCGTTCGTCCTGGATGGCGACAATCTGCTTGGCGTACTGCTTCGGAATTCCGCGAAGCCCTGGAGCAGGCGAAATGGAAGGGAGTATTTTTGCGCTTGATGATGTCTCCGTCTTTGATGGTGGAGTCCGTCAGGCGGCAGTGGTAGCACTTGCCACGGACCTGGTCGAAGTAAACATATAGGGTGCGCGGGGCGGGAGTGGCGTGCAGGGAATGGCGGGGGAGGGGGAAGGGGGGGGGGGGGGGGGGGGCAGAGTTCATTATTTGTACTACTCTACAGCGGCACAACAGCAGCACGTAATCGCTTGCTATACGACGGCAGCAGCAGCAGCAGCAGCAGAAGCAGCAAGTATGTAATTTCATTGACGATACAGAAATATGTACACACACAAGTGTAGTACAGTACACACACAAATCACGTGCAGCATGATGTACGGCAACAACGCAGCAGCACCACAAAAAAAATCATTGACGATACAGAAATATGTACACACGCACAAGTTTAAGTGTAATAGACACACAAATCATGTCCAGCATGATGTACGGCAACAACGCAGCAGCGCCACAAAACGACCAGGAAACACAATTATCCGAGTACATACAAACATTCAGTGAATATTGCGGCAGCACTAAAAGCAGCAGCAGCATCAGCAGCAGAAGCAGCAACGGATCGCCACAGCGTTGGCAGCAGCAGCATACGTAGTGAGGTGCCAAAAATACTTTTCGGACGGCCTCGGGGTACGTACTTTTTTTCTCCCTTATTTTCATATCGTTGCTACGAGACCCACCTCCGCATGCTGTACGGCAACAACGCAGCAGCAGCATAGCAACAATACGAAATACGAGAAAAAGTAGTACGTACGCAAAATGCAGGAGCAAAACGACCAAAATACTTTTTTTACGTATAAAAAAAAACATTTGGGTACAAAAACGGCCAATAAAAACAATAATCCGCGTTGGCAGCAGCAGCATAGCAACGACATGAAAATAAGGAAGACAGAAAGTATGTACCCTGGTATGCCGCAATCGCAAAACCTACAGAATTTCATTGACGATACCGAAATATGTACAAACACAAGTGCAGCATGATGTACGGCAACAACGCAGCAGCACCACAGCAGCAGCATAGCAACGATATACATGAAAATAACCAAGCCAAAAACGAGAAATTGCAGTACGTACGCAAAATGCAGGAGCAAAACGACAAAAATATATTTTCACGTATCAAAAGGAACCATTTGGGTACAAAAACGACCAAGAAAAACAGTAATTCGAGTACATACGAACATTCAGTGGATATTGCGGCAGCATTAGCAGCAGCAGAAGCAGCTACAGCATTAGCAGCAGCAGAAGCTACAACGAATCGCCGCAGCGTTGGCAGCAGCAGCAGCAGCAGCATAGCAACGATATGAAAATAAGGAAGAAAAAAGCATGTACCCTGGTATGCCGCCATCGCAAAACCTACGGAATTGACGATCCGAAAATATGTACGCTTCCAGCATGATGCACGGCAACAACGCAGCAGCACTACATACAGCAGCAGCAAGTGCACAGGAGCAGCAGGTGCACAGCACGGCAACAACGCAGCAGCACTACAGCAGCAGCGAGTGCACAGGAGAAGCAGGTGCACAGCAGCAGCAGCACTCATGGCGTGGCGCTGACAGCAGCAGCAGCAGCAGCAGCGGCAGCCGAAAACGAGCAAAATGAGTACGTGGGGTCACCAAAACATGTACACACAGAAATCGTGTGCTTCACGTCCCGCAAACAGTTGTGCATGTGCGCGTTCGCGTGCACTGTGTGTAAGAGGAGCCGACCCAACGCACGAAGGGGAAAGAACGAGCATGGATGAGTAAAAATATATATATACGCTTTGACGTAGGTTTGTATGCAAAAAGGCAATTGAAAACCCCGAAAAAACGTACTGGCAACATACAGCATGCACAATAGACATAGACACTCACCACTGTCAGCAGTCCCGAGGGAGTACGAGACAGTCCCTTCCTTGATCGGGCGAGCACAGAACTCGCAGTCGGTTGCCCTGTCAGGATGATCCCGCCACCACGCACGTGAGATCCTTGCAGGTGGCGAAGGCCACGTTTTTTGCCGGAGTTCTTGACCAAGTGCTGGTCCGTGCACTGGTCGCAAACAACAGCCGGCACCAGGTCGGTCATTGTCGTTGCCGCTCTCTTGCCAGAGGGCGAGGACCACGCGCCTCTCGACGAGGGGGAGGTGAGCTTAGGGGGCGTGGAGAAGGGAGAGGCGGGGGTTGCAGCACCAGCAGGTTCGCCACCGACAGCAGCAGCTTGGCCGCCGACAGCTGCACCTATCTATGCCGTTCGTCGAAGGCGAGACGCCTCTTTTAGGCGCCGTGCGAAGAGCTGTCTATTGGTTGGCAGTTTGCGGAAGAAGAAAGAAGAAAGGTTGTTTGGCTGTTTGGCGAAGAAGAAAGAAGAAAGAAAGGTTGTTTGGCTGTTCGCCAGTTTCAAAGAAGGAAGAAAGGTTGTTTGGCTGTTCGGCTGCAAAGAAGAAGGGCTGTTTGCGAAGAGCTAGCAAGTGACAACGACCTCAAAAATCGTAATTATAGTTGTATTTATATATATATCCCCTTTCCCCTGATTTTGGGAGTTCCAGACTAACGGGGTTATTTTTTATGCTTAAAATGCCCGCTGTACGCGTGTGCCTGACGCGTACCTGGCAAAAGATAGACAACATAGGCACAAAAACAGTAGTTCATCATTTTTCGAGGCATGCCTCAAAGGCTAGGGCCTACTCGTTGTGCATTTTGCCTCCATCCACTTGCGTATACTTCAATAGTAATTTTAATAATACTATTAAATGAAAGACTTTCGTACCGTAATCAACTACTGTAAGTACTACGCTTTTTTTACTACTGCTGTACAGTACTACTGTACAATACTACTCTATTTTACTATGTTACAGTATTAGTAGTACAACGCAGGTATGATATACCACAGCGCCATGTTTTACGTTTTCTGAACATTCATATTGTAGAGCAGGGCAAGGGTTGCCCTGCTGTTCCCTAGGTGTTACCATTTAATACAAGGTTGGACTGAGGTATGGAAATTCTCTCGCGACGTAGATACTTGCTAGGTAGAATATTACTTGTTGTTTGAAGATGCTACTGCTGTTGACGCTATTTATAGTCCATTGCGTTTCTTTTCAGAAGAAATAAGTGATAACAGCAGGAGATACAAGGCATGCTTACACAGTACATGCTGATCACCCGGCCCGAATTCTAACCCTAACCCGAACGCTATGGGGTGACCTATGTGCTTGGATGCAAAAAAGTTACCGCGGGTTGTGTGGGTATGGAGACGTCAGTAGTATCACTGTTGCAGTTTTGTTTCGACCTGGTGTAGAAGGGTAGGTTGTCTGTCGTCCTTTGTTGTTGTAGGGCGTTGTTGTCGTGGGCTCTTTTGTCACAGTCGGCCTTTCATTTCTTGGAAATATTTATTCTAACTCTTTCAAGTCTGCCTATGATTAGGTCAGCGTTGTTCTTCGAATTATGAAGCAAATATATCATACAACTTCAGTCGGCCTGTCGGAAGCTATTACCATCGTGCCAGTACTAATAGTAGGTACCAGGTAATCTCGGCCTGTTGTCTGTGATCGTGACGACAGGAGCTACTTGTGGTGGTGGTGTGGTGCTGACTCTCTCTATCTTTCTTTAGTCGTTCATGCATCTGCTGGCGGCACTCTCGGCGGCCATAGCTCAGCAGCAGAAGCAGCGGCAGCAGCTAGCCGCAAAAAAAAATCTCCCCAGTGAGCGGCAGGTGGCAGCTAAGCTACTCCTCACAGGAGCTGCTGCTCAGGAGCAGCTAGCTACTTGCTGTGGTGGTGGCGCGGTTCTTCTCTGTCGCTTAGGTATCTGCCGTCGCGACAATCTGAAAAAGCATATATATATGTGTGTCGATCGCGGCGGCCAAAGCTCTCGGCGATCAAAACTCTCGGCGGCCAAAGCTCAGCAGCAGCTTCTGAAGCACCAGCAAGCAGCTAGCTGCACAAAAAAGTTCCCCGCAGTCAGCGGCCGGCAGCAGCTAAGCCGCTGCTCAGGAGCTGCTTCTCAGGAGCACAGCTGTAAAAGTCAAAGCCTTCGGCGGCCAAAGCTCTTACGAGTAGCTGCTGTGCTGCTGCTGCCGTCACGTGACTCCTGACTCGCGACATCACAATTTTTCGAGCGTTATTTCAACAGCATCATCAACAGACCATTTATTTTGGCATGTTGACCTCCACGGCATACCATGGAACCCTAACCCTAACCACAACCCAAACCCTAACCTACGTGCCGTGGACATTGGGGTGCCATGGGGGTTGCCATGATATGCCGTGGGGTTGCCAAGGAGTGCCGTGGCGGTAGCCGCCGGGGTTGCCATGGTACCACCCATGGCATGCCACGACACCCCCCACGGCGTACCATGGAATCCTATGCCACCCCATGGGGTGCCGTCGTGATGCCATGGTATGCCATGGGCGGTACCATGGCTATGGCACGGCATGACCACGACAAGGTCAAATAGTGTAGAACCCTGGTCCGTCGCGGTGCATGATAATACGTTGATACGGGTATCCTGGGTGCGTTAGTTTGTCTCAATTGCTGCTTCACTTTGCCGGTTCCATTGCTACGTTATTGCCGTCTCGTGACTCCTGACTCTTGGCATCGCAATTTTTCGAGCGTTGCAACAGCACATCAACAGACCATTTATTTGGTATGCTGTCCGTCGCGGTGCATGATAATACGTAGATACGGGTATCCTGGGCGCGTTAGTTTGTCTCAACTGCTGCTCCACTTTGTCGGGTCCATTGCTGCGTTATGTACCGATGCGGGTGTCCGCGCTGTGGATCGCTGCGTGCTGCTGCTCATCGCGTTGATGTATTGCCTAATGTAGTCAGCAGCTGCAGCAGAGGAGTGGAAAAAACGATAGATAGATGTTATTAACAATGCCTTGGTACAACACATATTTACTAATAGTTGTATGATCGCGCTCGCTCCTCCTACTACTAGACTACTACTACTGTACTACTACTGCCGTGCTTCGTACAACAACAAACAGCAGAATATTATCAGGGCTTTTCGCGGATCATGAACCGACCCGCGGGCCGGGTCATGAGATGTTCAAAATGTCACGGGTCGGGTCAGGTCAGGACGTGTTCAAAATCTCACGGGTTGGGTCGGGTCGGGTCAAGAGGTTTTCAACTCTCACGGGTCGGGTCGGGTCGGGTCAAGAGGTGATTAAAAGCTCACGGGTCGGGTCAGGTCATGACCCGCGAGAAACGGGTCACTCGCGGGTCGGGCCAGCGTGACCCGCGAGTTTTTTTCTGCTGACCCGCGGGTCGGACCCGCGCATCCGAACCGCGGATCCGACACTCGCAAAACATCCAGATCTCTTACCCAAAGGCTTTTCTCATATAAATACTCAATACTACTCTTTGGTATCTTATGCAAACATTAAAAACACTGCCAAATCCATATACGCATGCCCGCATCCATTTATACCCACTACAGCCAGACTACAGCCAGGCCACATATCGTTTGTGGGTGCAAAAAATAATATTAAATTGTTTTTGAAGTGTCGACCCACGGGCCGGATCCGCAGGTCGGACCTGCGGGTCAAGCTAAATAGTCTCGCGGGTCAAGGTGACCCGACCCGCATGAAACCCGTGTCTCACGGGCCAATACGAAGGTGGCGGGTCGAGTCGGGTCGGGTCAGGAGGTTTTGAAATTTCGCGGGTCGGGTCGGGTCGGGTCAGGACATTTTCAAATCTCACGGGTCGGTTCGAGTCGGGGCAACAAATTTTTAAATCTCGCGGGTCGGGTCGGGTCGGGTCAAGAGGCTTTCAAAATCTCGCGGGTCGGGTCGGGTCAGTGACCCGATCCGACCCGACCCGTGAGACTTGACCTGACCCGCGAAAAGCCCTGAATATTATGATGCACAGCTGTGACTGGGTATATCTACTGACCAACCTTTGTGGAGACAACGCTACCGCTACTATTATACAACTTAATGGGTAGAACATGACGTAATAATGTAACTGACTGGCAAGGCAGTATCATAACGGATGGTTGATGATTCCAATCTACCGATAGTCGGATGCGTACTCTGTTTGTTTTGATAACTTGGCTATGGTACGACCGATGGATATCGATCTCAGGCAGAGGCGGCGCGGACAGCTGTTAGGCTGATCCGTAATTTGTTCTGCGCAATGCCGTTGGCCATCTGCACTTTGGCTCGCTCATAGTTTAGAAAGCTTGAATAGACCGACATACTTCGATTGGTTACAAGTATGCTGCGGCGAAGCCCCGTTTGCTATGTGCAGGATCTCACTGGGATCCGCGTGCAGTTTATTCGTATGAACAACTACGAAAAAGCGCGGAAAGAAAAAATATCCCCGTCCCCTCTCATGTAATATTTTTCTGCCTGACTGGAACACCTTGCACCGGTCAAAAATAAAAAAACGAACAGCGGAGCTTCTCTCTTAGCCTGGTACGCTGCCCGCAGTCTCGCGACCACCTCACCACCGATTGGGTCCGGGTAAAGTTTTCCTCCCTCTCTGCACAGTGAGCCCCGTCGCCCGGCTCGCGTGAAGCCCGGTGCTCACCGTGGCCCTTGTTCGCCAGCTCGACAGAGTTGGTGCTCAGACTGGATCGCTCTCTGTTCGAACTTTGGTTTGGTCGCAAAATAAGCACCGCTTGAATATTATTTTGCACATCAAAACGACCCTTATATCTCGTATGTATATGGTACAAGCGGAGCCTCACAAGGAGGCCAGGTAGAGCCCATTCGTGCTTCCCACGTGTCTCGAGGCACACTTGACGCCTAGTCACGAAAACGGCGACCGTGCTCCTTGCAACCCCCCCTCTACCCGCCAGCACCCGCTGACACCCGCGACGGCGCCGGGCCGCCCGTGGTGCCGTGCTCTGAGTACACGTAAGAGCATGAAACGAAATAATAAGTCTTCAGAAAAATGAGCTACGTTTGATTCGTACCTGGTATGTCGTATGAACCCGAGTACAAAAAAGCGCTTGTCTTCACGAAAGCGGTTTTTGTTCGTAATTATAAGCTATACCGGAACATTGTTTTTTTACCAGAAAACGGTATACCTTGACAGAAAACGTCATATTATAACTCGGGTTTGGTGTGCCCTGATTACCTCGTTTTACTTTTTCTTACCGTAAACTGGAAAAACTACGATGGTGTGTACCGTTTTTTGTCATTTTGGCAAGTGAGACGGACGGACATGGATGTTCGCCAAAAAACGGTATATCTTGACAGAAAACGTCATCTAACTTAGGTTTGGTGTACCCTGATTTCCTGGTTTGAATTTTTGTACCGTAAACTGGCAAAAAACACTTTTGTACCGTTTTTTTTTTTTGTCATTTTGTCCGTTGGGACAGGAAATATATTCTGCTTCTAGATGACCCTAGGTAAACCTAGGGAATAAAACTGAATGGCGGCGGCGGCGGCGGCGGCGGTGGTGGTGGGGTGGTGCCTGCGCTGATGTCGATGTCACTATATTCAATTACTTGGAGTTAGTGTGGAAAAATGTCTCTTGTGCGCCTTGCCGGTAGCGCGCTGGGGCGTTTCGGCCCCGGCTTCGGCCGTGGGTAGGTGGGCTGGCGTGTATATGTTCTAGAGTATCGGCGTCCGCGAGATCCGAACATTACACCGGGTAGACGACGGCACCGACCATGGACGATGATGATGATGTTTTCTAACATCACAGTATTAATATACCTGATAATAGCTATTTTCCCGAAGTCCACTGTACTGTACCAGGTATGTTGTACTTACCGTACCACCGTATGCATGTAGCCTGTAGTACGTGGTGACAAAACAGGCGAAAACAATAAACATCTCAATGATGAACAAAAAACAAACAAGGACAACATAATGTATTTGTGCATACCAGCACCCAAGGGGGCAGTATATACCACTAACGAAGGTTAGTATACCGGCCCATATATCGCTTGCAATCAATAATGCTATACTCATATATAAGGTACATAGAGAGAAAGGCATGTTGTGCCCTCAGGCGCTCAGTCCATCGGCAGGAGGGCCGCGAACCGTGTATATTGATGGTCCAAGGCTCGCCTAGCACGACGCTCTGCAACCCTTCGACACTGGGGGTATACAGTAGGCATTCGTGTCACTCTCATACTGCACTACTCGTACACATAGCTCCGTTCCCGTCGCTGCCTCGGCAAGCCATGCCTTGTCAGGCTTACAGCGAGTGGGGTAGGACTTTCTGGCGGGTATGACACCGGCTCACCCTCAAGGAGTGATACCTTCTCGCTGCTGCATGTGGCCGCGAGGCTCAGACATAGCAGTAGAGTTGGGTCGTACGTGATGCGTCAGGCACGAACACCTACGATTCGCGTGTCTTTTCTAGGTAGCAGCGGTCGAGCAGCAATGCTCAATCGGGATGTCCATGCGAGGAGGTAGGCGCCACCACAGGCCAAACTACGGCACACTCTAACTGCGCCCATATGAGGCTGGATTCGACGACGAAGGCGGAGGGAGACAGAGCGTGTCGAGCCGGATTGAACTCACCCTGCGCGATAATTTTATTTTTCAGATCAAAACCGCAAGTGCGAGGAGCATTTTGTATTCGGGACGAGGGAGAAGGGGAACCGGAAAGCACGTGCGAAGAAGCGGGTCGACTGGGCTAAGGCGATGAGGCGGCCATGGAGAACGGCGCAAGGAGACCCACGACCGGCGCGCACACTATCACGAGAAAGGCAGTCATCATCTTTTTCTGATTGTTTTTCACGAGGCAGTTTGTACTTGTTATTTTACGTCACTAGTCTTTGAAGTGATGGCGAGTTGTATGCCCTTTTCATGGGGAATGACCCTCGCAATTGTCAGGGACGTGGTGCCATAGCTGTGCTGCACCTTTTGTCAGACAGTCCGGGAAGACCTGGCGATCTTTGATATTTGTACGGTGGTGGTTTTTAATCCGATTGCCCTTTTTCACTGCACGTCCGCGAGTCGTCACTCTGACAGAACCCCAGATGTTAGCTCAGTTTCCACATTGATTTCATTTTGTTTGCGCCTTCTTCGTCTCGTGTATTTCGAGGTGGCAAACGTCGTGAATTTAGATTTTTTTTATGGTTTTTCGGATCTTTCTAGGGCTCCAGCACCTTTGTGTGTGACCACGGACTCCTTGATTTGAGAGTGATGTGACAACAACACAGCGACTGTATGTCGCTTTATCACTAGGGCTTCTTGATACTTTTACTACTCTTGCCATCCGACAATGTGCAGCATGAGTTTCAACGTTTATCGCTCATAGGCTCTCCGAAAAAACAAAACCATGGGAACAAAAATACATTGTTTCCTTGTGTTCAAGGAGGAGGTGCACTCCCCGCGCTTTCTACGTACAGTGTGGCACCACCCCTCGTAACACGTTTTTTTGCCACAAACTATGGTTTTCGCTTCTTCGGCGCGACTTTCGTAGACAAGCGTGGGAATACTTTACACACCTCGACAGATCATCTAGTTCCTCACCTCCCGCTGTGAAAGGTTTCGCAGTATCTACACAGCACAGATCCAAATCGGAAAACACGGGCTGGATCGTGCAGAATATATATGGCTCCTACCCGGCAACATGGGCTAGATAGATCGTACAGATTAGTAATCTATCTGTCCTGCAAGATCTACATCATGAACTGTGGGAATCGATCATCTGTCAAAGCTGTGGAATACTATGGGCACAAGGAGCCAGAAACAGTTCCATCAGCGCGCGATATGCAATCATCATTGGTTGACGGTAACGACGTCATCATGTGCAGTAGGGGCGAGGACACCGGCGAAGAGGACGAGGCAAGGGATAGTAAAGATGTACGTGGATTCCGCAAAAACCAAGCGACCGATGGGTGGTCGCAACCCGCATCTAACAGAGTAGGTCTTTGTTGCTTCGAGGCTGACGGTTGTGGGCGGTCCCTCTGGGTAAACAGGTGGCGCCCCCCCCCCTCCCCCCGCTGCGTAATGTGGGCGTAAAACAAACCTTGCGGGGAAATTGAACAAAGTAGCACACCATTAGGCGTACCAAAGTGAGAGATTGTCGAAATCATCGTCGAATTTTACTATTTTAATACTAGTTCACTGTCTCCCTAATGATGTGTTCACGTCCACACGGTACGAGGGGGGGGTCACTGCCACTTGTGTAGGGTTTTCCCATCCGACCCTGGGCAGCGACTGATTTGACCTTTTCTAGTGTTCAATCCAAACCCTGTCGACATAGCTTCCAACGGAATCGCAAGCCAAAGTTTTGGCATTGCTCAACTCCTGATAGTCAACGTTGGCAGTGGAATTATACAAATCTCGCATTTATGGCGATTGCGTCAACATGAATGATCTTCCATACCCTAACAAGGGGTGCGTTAACGCTCGCCGCCCTTGCTCAGAGAAGCTTCCAGCAGTCACGGCAACGCCCAAATGTGAGGCTGTAAAAAGCCTGGCACTTGCTGCACCTCTTTTCGGTGCTGCGCATCACCCCGCTTTGGGCTTTCTTGGTCTTCCTCTTCGTCCTCTTTTTCCGTGGAAAATATCTCCTGCGTACCCTCAGCGATTGGGCCGTTGAAAGATGAGTACGGCGTGGGTAACAACTATCACCGGGATCGTGTGGTTCGAGATGTTTGAGATAATCTAAACGTTGCGAACGGTGGTCGACTTAAAAACCGGGACGTGAACGAGCATGTGAGCAGCATGCCAGCAGTTACACGCCGTTTCATGCTCCGTTCTCAAAACTCCTTTTGGCCTTAAAGACTGCACTCCCGTTGTGGCGGCAAAGAACTTGGAATTAGAGTCATACATAGGTTTCTGTACAATACAGTACTATTAACCGCTCGCAAATGCTGAACAAATAAGCCGCATCAACAGTCTGAGCGGTGTGTGTCCCTACCATTTTCCCGTCCTTCCACGGCTGTTCGGTCATTCGGACGCCGGACGCCGCAGGAGATATTCCCCATGGGCAAGAGGCTAGGAAGACCGAAGGATGGTCACAACGGGGTGAAGTGAAGCACCAAGAAGAAGTGCATCAGTGCCTGGCTGCCTACACCGTCTCAGGCGTTGCTATCGTATGACCAAGCGTTTAGAACCCGACCCGTTTGATAGCATCCAGACACAGGTATTCTCGTCCTGAATCAGGAGAAATTGGTCGACGCGAGACTGCTGTTGTTCAGAAAGCGATGCACCGTACTCGTACGCCGTGCGTCTTGTGTTCTAGACGACCAACCTAAACGGGAGTCGTAACCCATCTTTGACTCAAACTCACACTCTATATCCCCCAAAGTTTTCCCCTTCGAAGATGCCGTTGTGCGGTCCTGTTCAGCTCGTGTAGATTCCTCGGAAAACGCCTCCTCCAATAAATTATTGATGCACGCGCCGTGCTGTTGAACGAGGCTCATAGCCTATCGGGAACATGCACAGTGATCCCTGATGCTTGATTTAGCAAGGGCGACGAAACGAGTGTGTACAGTACCGTGTTTGGAGTATGGATGAGCATTGCACGGCGACGCATTTGTTTTGCGTACGGCTTGTTTTGTTTTTGCCTATACACGTCGAGCATTGTAGGTTGAGCAATGTCTACTCGCTGTAATTGGCATGGAAGTTCTTGCACCAAGTTGGGGCTGTTCCGAGGGACTGCAAAATGTGAAATCAATCGCTGCTTCATATGGACAACAACACAATTACCTCGAGATACCGCCCATGGTGTGCAAAGGCAAGCGAGAAACAAGGAGCTACTCTGTGAAACGCAAGGTGCGAACTACTCATTCGTCACGCAAAAATCCTACGCGCGTCTGAACGCGGGAACAACGCGCAGTTTCTTACGCTTTAGCTCGTTCTTCTCCTGTTCGCTTATGTACGACGAACTACTGAGTCACTCAGCCAGCAGCTGACTGGATACTTCATTGGCGTATTCTGTATAAAGGAACCAAACTATGTTATTGACGCTCAATTCGCCCTTCCACCGATACAATCCCCTGGGGATAACTCTAGTTATTTTAAGCTCAATTCGCCCTCCCACCGATACAATCCCCCGGGGTTGACTCTAGAAACGAATCTCTCTGTCGCTTTCCTCGCCCTAGGTTATGATGTTGCCATCAACCAATGATGCTTGCACCTCGCGCATTGTTGAAGCTGTTGCTGGCTCCCGATGCGGTGCGACTGCCGTGGGTGATACCTGGCCACACCAGACACCCTCATATACTCTTCCCATGCTCGTCTGAGAGTAGCGCCGAAGAGCCCAAAAAAACGTGTTGTGGTTTGGGACACTGGTACTACCGGATAACGGCTTAGCAAGCGCCATCAGGCTACTCCCTACTGTCGACTCCTGCTCGTACTCGTACAAACACCTGACGATTTCTTTAAATCGAGAGTGACAGGCAGGCCAGCACGTATGTTCCTAGATTTGTCGCATATAGCTCTAAGCAATCGCACCATAGAAAAAGCGCTACCTGCCTCACATGAACTGTGGTGGCGAATGTTGTTGGGATAGCGCACGTGATGAAGTTGCAGTTGAGAAAAGCACGATGATATTGACACCTTCCCTACACAAGAAACGTGTTTTAGTCTCACTGCGCTCTCGTACGTGTAGCCATGGCGTCGGGGACGAAACTGTTTAGAACCGTGGCAACCGGTGTCTCCGAGTGTCGGTTGATTACGTGGCGTTGTGCTAGGCGAATGGTGGACAATCATCGCGCCTCGCGGCCGGTTAGTAAAACCAAGCGGGTGAGATCATCTCGAGCAACGATACACTGAACGCCTCCGTGGTCGGCGCCATTGTCTCCGTGACATTTCCGATCTGCCTGTACGTAGTCAAGTGCTACAATGGACCAGCACGGAATCATCCTATCGGGGACCTTGAAAAAAATGCAGACGTGGTGACCCGCTAAGTCTACAATGACCTCGTCTTCGAATGCGCGGTTGGGCATTGGACGGTTCTGACGGTGAGGCTATAGGGGGGACCATAGTTCAAGGTTATCACACCCCATCGTTCGTGTCGCAGCACGGCAGCCATGATTGTTGCACGCCACTAGGCGCCGCCAAACAAAACGTCGTGTGGTTGCCGGAAGAATTGTCTCATCATTCCAAGCGTGAGTCAAGCTGGGTGTCCTTTGCCATATTTTTTCAATCCGAATATCACTTGACTACCGTGGAATGATGGCAATAGAGGCGTTACGAGCGTGATGAAGTAACAATATCGCCCGACTCGGTAACATATTGCGGCTGTTAGAATACACAACAGACGAACCGTCTGTACGCACAATATTTCGATATCGATACTAGTGTAGATCTACGATTATAGGCGGTAAGATAGTCGGAAAATTGAACAACTCAGGGTCATTGAAAGCTAAACTGTAACATGTTGTAGACTACAGTAGCACGAAAAGTGGCATACACTACCTTCGTAAGCTGCGCTGACCACGCTTGCTTTACACCATCTACTTCCCTACGACTGCTCCCGCCCCCGGGTAGCACTATAAAAGTATCGAGAGACCACCCATCAAGAACAAACGCTGGCGTGAGACAACAAGGACTGATTCCTTAAGAAGCAGGTTGCAACCTGCTCAACAAGGAATGATTCCTGAAGAAACAGGCTGGGACGTACTCTTCTGCCATGCACCCTTCGTGCGTGTGAAAGCGGGAAACATTTTTGCGGTATCTACCCCTTACCTCCCTACCTCGTCGTGGTGCGAGATGACGTTGCTATTTATCAACGATGGTCGCAAATTTGCGCGTCGTCCGTTCCAGTCCTTGCCCCCGATGACGCTTCGAACGCCGCAAGCAATGCCTGGCCAGGCCAGAGTTTCGTCGACAACTGTACGACAAATGCTTGAACACTCAATCGAAAAAGTGTTAAACATGGTTTGTGGATAGTAATACGGCCGTTTGACGGCTGGTAAACAAGCGCTGTCAGTGCAAATCCTACTCGCTGACGGGTAAACTATAAGAAGACCTGGCGGTAATTACGTAAGATGTGGGTGTGACAGACACGCCTGCAGTAAGTTTCAAGCAGGTATCGCGTCGCTACGGCGCGCCTCCGTCGTCATAATTGCGCAGCAGCCAAGAGGCAATCAGCTTGACCCAGTTGCAGGAGTAGTGTTGGGAAGTGTGGTGAGCTTAAGCTTTATTTTTACCAATCCGCCGGAGGATAAAAAAAAAAAAAAAAAAAAAAAAAAAAGTGTTCAAGGCAGTCCTGTTTGCAACAAGACGGCTTTAGTGAAAGGCAGCGCTTTGTGGTGTGCTTTTTCATGCAGCTGCCTTGCTGCTGCAAATTCGACGGGCTGTTGAAAACCGGACTTACATTTTGTCTCACCGTCAAAACCGCTTATTGGGGTACCGCTTGTTTGAAAACACGCAGGATGACCCCCCATTTGACCTTGCGGGATTTATTGCTGAACGAAAAAACGCTAATCCGCCTATTGCGAACGATGGTAGCAAACGTTGCTGGAATGGAAGCAGGCGACGAAGAAGCGGCCGCAAAGAACAGCTTAAATTTTAATGTCATGTGTACACAAGGCCAGGCAAAGCGGCTTCCAATCAGTGAACTACCGGTGTCCGTGGGTTGACTTACTCATCTCCTTCCCGCCAAGGAAATAATCTCATTGAGAAACTCCTTGCCAGCTGGGAGAATCCGCTCTCGAAGCTGTGAGGTCTCCATCGAAGGTTGCTCGTTTCATCCAGACACGCATCACCTGCGTCTATGCAACAGTCTGCATTACCCATGAGTTTTGCAACTGGGTGGCGAAGAAGGCGAATAGGTTTCCCCCCACGGCGGCATATGCTATATTACCGTACCATAACTCTAGCCAGAGGTTGCAGGGTAAACCCCTCCCCCCCTCGCCTCTCCGATCAAATCTCACTCATTGTTATCTTTTTCGTTTCGCCCTTGCATTTGCTCGTCGTTCGCGCCGCTGGCCGGCTCGCGTCGGCTGTAAACACTGACCTCCGACGCCCCCATCCGGGGAAAACGAACGGAATAGCACTCACACAGACCAGCCCAGCCCGGAGAAGTAAATTATACACCATGACCATTGTGCTAGCCGTCGGCGCTGACTGCTAGCTCAGTCGCTACGGTATACGTGGTGTCTCGAACAAGCCCTACCCTGCTAAACTTGATATACTCACAGCATACTCAGTCCGTCGGTATCGACAGCAGGCCTTACAAACGCCAACATCAACATGAAGAATACTGCCGTATCGATTGCTCGTCGGCCTTGCGCAGAGAGGCGGTGCGACCTCCCCGTTCACCCCCCTGATGCTGTACGCAGCCCGGCACTTGGCGCCCTTCTTCTTGCTGCTCTTCTCAGTGCCGTTGTGGCCCTTCTTGGCCCTTCTCCTCCTCCCCCTCGCTACCACCGGGAACACCTCCTGTACAGCAGACTGAGCAATTAGAAACGCTGCTCAAACACGGGGCGTACAGCACGGGAGGGTGTTGATCGCTCGAAATGACTATGTGGGCTTATTTTATGCTCACACACGGCTGACCCCTTTGTGGCTTTACAGGGAAAACATGTCGAAGCTAAATGATGACTACAGCATCGGCCACGCCGTCTATCGTAGGCATCTGGGGTAACGTTTAAGATAGATGCCCACACTGTGCTGCTGTAAGGATCTGTCTGAGTTGTATGTGCAACATGCGCGCAGAATGGTGATGCTCGTACGCTTTTCCTGTATAGTACGCGACAGCAGTTAAGAATATCCTATTATTCTGTCCGAGTATGGCTCGCAGCTTATTGTGATGTCACGTTGACCATGGGCTCTCTAAGTCTATGATTTAGGATTTTAGGAAGGCGTTTCTTGCTGAGAGCAAATGCATTTATATCAGTAAATGCCTTAAAGAGCCTATGCTCAACGTTGACATCACAATACGCCGCGAGCCTTACTTATAAAAAATGAAAGGACATTCTTAACTGCTGTCGCGTACTGTAGGAAAAGCGTACGAGCATCACCATTCTGCGCGCATGTTGCACATACAGCCCAGACAGATCCTTACAGCAACACAGTGCGGGCATCTATCTTCAAAGTTACCCCAGATGCCTATGATAGACGACGTGGCCGATGCTGTAGTCGTCATTTAGCTTCGACATGTTTTCCCTGTAAAGCCACAAAGGGGTCAGCCGTGTGCGAGCATAAAATAAGCCCACATAGTCATTTCGAGCGATCAACACCCTCCCGTGCTGTACGCCCCGTGTTTGAGCAGCGTTTCTAATTGCTCAGTCTGCTGTACAGGAGGTGTTCCCGGTGGTAGCGAGGGGGAGGAGGAGAAGGGCCAAGAAGGGCCACAGCGGCACTGAGAAGAGCAGCAAGAAGAAGGGCGCCAAGTGCCGGGCTGCCTACAGCCTCAGGGGGGTGAACGGGGAGGTCGTACCACCTCTGTGAGCCAGGCCGACGAGCAATCGATACGGCGGTGTTTCCGATATTGATGTTGATGTTGGCATGGCATGGGCTCTCTTCTCTTTGATGGAAGAGCCATCGCTAATGAGCTGTATGAGCAACTTGCGCGCAGGATGGTGATGCTCGTACGCTCTTCCTACATATTGTACGCGACAGCAGTTAAGAATGCCTTATTTGCTTGGCGAATTAAGGCTCGCGGCTTATCGTGATGTCGACGTCGAGCATAGGCTGTTGAAGGCTACGTACGATACAGGATTTTAGGGTGGCGTTCCCCGCTGAGAACACAAGCATACATAGCTGTAATTTCCTAAACTTCGCGCCATTTTCCTTGTGTTGGTCACTAATCGTGGGGTTCTAAAACGGTTGACCCGTCTACTACGAACTGCAAGATTTCCCCCCTTTATCTACCCAGGCACTGCAAGATTGTCCCCCCCTTTCACGACAAGATTATCCCACTGTTTTGTCATCGAAAACGTCGGTGAACTTCTGGAAGGTTTAGCTTGAACACGGGATGTGAAGCATACGTAGAGCACCGCGCTTGAAGTATACGCAGAGCAGCGTGCCGACGAGTTTTCCCCACTATTATTAGGGATGTTGTTATAGAATATCGTATTTGTCCCACATAGGTACGTACATTTCAATTTTCCTGATGTCCTTGTTTTTGTTTTTCTAGAGAGAAGAACGTTGCGCTATCCTGATGCTAGGATAAAATCACGTTTTTTTTTCCTGATGTTCTTGACAAAAAAATACAACAGTAGAAGGAAACATTAGGGGGAAAGCACTTCAATAAGAACGGGTTTTAGTACCTGGTCAGCAAGAATGAGCATTCGTAGCTGGCACCTGGTGCATCGTTTTTCTATTGCCGTACTTTCCGCACTTGGCTGCTGTTGCTTTTGAAGCACGGTCGTCTTACGTACGCTTCGCTTTCGAACAACGATTGCACTCGGTTGGGACTATGGTGGACTGGAAATGATTGCAATGAATCGTCGTCCGATGTTGGATATAAAAATCGGAAACATTACTTCAAGCGACCGACCATGGTGAACAAAAACAACCGTGAAACGGTAAGGAGGATATCGTATTCCATAAGACACAGGTCGCAACTAAAGTTTCCTTTCCACCAGCCATATTTCGTGCGTTTGAACACTCCGGAAACAGCGCGCAGCCTCTATCCCTTACCTCCTCCTCCTCCTCCTCCTCCTCCTCCTGCTCCTGCCCGCGACTGCTTAGCGCCGTCTTGGCGGTTGGCCTTGAGGCTGTCGCTAACGATGGTCGCAACAGTAGTAGCTCTGTCATCTTCCTTGACGATGTCCTTGTCGTCGATAGTCATGATGGCGTTCTCCCTAACGTTGCTAGATACCTTGCTTGGAGCGCAGTCTATGACATGGCCGCTAGTGATGACAAAATTCGGTATGAGTACCGGGGAAGATTCTTGGCCGCACCAGAATTCCTGCTAGCTTAATGACTGCAGCCTGAAAGCCGCACCGACGAAGAAGACAGACAAAAATGTGGTTTGTTTGCGGTTACTTGTCGGGGTACCGGAGGTGGTGCAGGGGTGGCTGAGCAAGCGCGGCTGGGTATCCATACGAAGAAAACTGATATATCTACCGGGTAAGGATATGATACGTACAAAATACATTGATTATATCCACCAGGTACTATTTATAGTGTACTGCTTATTATCGTACCATACCGTCAGGTGCCATACAAAGAAAACTGATATATCCACCGGGTAATTATATGATACATACAAAGTACATTGATTATATCCACCGGGTACTATTTATAGTGTACTGCTTATTATCGTACCATACCATCAGGTGCCTAGTATACACCTCCGGGTACCTTGCTGGTTCTGGAATGTATAATACCTCATATTTTGGAGGGCTCATCCATCATTCAGATTTTAACGGACGCACGCTCACTATTCAGGCGCAAAAGGCAACGTTGTGTTGTGATATTTCCTGGCCACTAACACGGCTCGTGGCATGTGTTTTCGCTTGGCTTCAGTGTGTACCGGTTCGTGGCTTAAACGGAACAGGTGTGCCTGTTGTGGGTTCATGCCCAATGATACACCCGGTAGATCATGTGTTATATCCCAGTTCAACATATGATATTCCCATGTCCTGTATCAGGGTACACATACACAGCAGGACTACTCCATATATCCGATATTTCATTACTTCCATAATGTACGGGCATGGTATGATACCTGGTATATCCAAAGTCTGCTTGACTCCGAATTTTCAGAGGTAATATATCCGTATCATAGCCACCCCCGTTCTCGACCTGATACAGCTCTACCTCCGATTGGTGTTAGCAGGGAAGAAAACAAAATCCGGTCTGGCGATAGCCACGAGTACGCGAGTTCCAGCGCTGCCTATTTCAGAAAATGATCGCATCGCGCTATACTCCTGCCTTTTTCGTTCCGTATCGTCAGCTTCATTGATTTTTCTGAAGTCGGTGCAGGTGTACATGGGAGACAATAATACATTGCGTACATCGGACAGATCAGACAGATCATATCAAATCCCCTTTTGATGATCTAGATCTGTTGGAACACATAGATTCCTCATCTATATGATCTGCACGGTCTAGGTCGCTTTGTGTGACCGGGTGGGGCGAATACAGGATACCGATGATCTTCTGTAGTACCACCTGGTACTACTGTACATCGTCACCGAGTATCTTTCCGATGTGTGGGCTGTTGTGGTACCAAGTTGATGCACCAGCTGTAACGTGACACTTTCCTGCATAGATAGATAGATAGGCACAATACTACTGCTGTTTGGAGAATGCTGTCATTCGCTACTGACTGCTTGCTATGTTGTTCTACACCCAACAAAATAAGAGTGCTGGATGGACTTAAATTTTAACGTACGGCGTGTAGTAAATCTATGAGTACAATGACAATGACATGTACATACATGTATTTCGAGCCAACTGCCACCACAACCGACGCCGTGCTTTCACCGACAGATCCGCCCACTTGCTGCACGCGAACTGAAGAGCCTTCAAGGCCACCTTCGCGCGACGCTGCACGAACTGCCGAAGAAGATTAACCACGCTACCCTGCGAATCGGCACCGCACACGAACGATGGGATGGGCAAGTAAGTCAAGACTTGAGTGTTTTGGGATGACACAGCAAGTAGCAGTGTTGTCAGCAAGAAAACGATGTGAGGTTAGTTGCGGTGTCAAAACGTAGGACAATTCGTAGGTACAGTATATATATCTCATCTGCCTGTGGCATCCAAGCAAGGGTCGAAACTTGCCTGTCTGTGCCCATGCCTTGCCCGGAAGACTGCTGGGACTAAAACCTCCTACTCGTACGTATCTATCTATCTCATACGAGTTGAGCTGGAAAGCAAAAATGACGAGGAAAAAAACAGAGATCCCGAAAGAAGAACCAAGCAAGCGAAATAATGCCACACTTCGCTATCGTTCGTTGGCCTATGGCATGCCCTATCATCATGTGTGCAGCATATCGTACTACCACCGCATCGGGGGCGGGAATACTCACAAGGCGATCCATGGCTGATGTCTCCTTTTTCTCGATCTCGACCTCCGGGCCTGATGAAATTACCGTACCAACGGGAAACGGTGTCTCGTATACCCCTATGACTACAGCTGCAGCAGGACGGGTGGTGCCGACCAGCGTCAATGATCCTTGTAGGGCCCAACCACGTGCGGCTCGTAGCAGCTTTATCGGTTCACCAGCAGCACGGTTCACCAGCGATGAGGGTTTGGTCGGAGATCAGGCTGAACCAACGGCTCCGCTCGTGGGCCCGTGCTGTGCTGGCGTCGTACATCAGTTATGGTCGAAGCACAGCAGCTTCTCAGCCGTCGACGTAAACTCTAATTCCAAATAATTTGTTGTGCCCACAATGAGCGCGTCGCTGCGTGAGCAAAGATCGTCTGATCTCTGCCTCCTCTGGCACCTTGTACGAGCACACGTAATGTCGTCACGGCTTGCAGAGATATATGTAGAGATACACGTAAGTGCCTCATAGATTGATGCTGGCGCGGTGGCGCAGCTGTGTTCCCTGTTCCACAGGGTTCCCTGAACTCGTTGCTTGTCATTCCCGTTGCTGATTGTCTGGACTGTCTGCTGGTCGTGAATGAAAAAATAGTTTTCAACGGCCCTGGGAAGCGTTTTTCAGCAGGGCAGTTTTAGGTCTCAAAAAGGTTCTACCTTTCATCGTGCCACGAGCAGAAAGAAGACCAGACCCATTAACCACAGACCATGGGGGTGCGGAAGGAAGGAAGCGGGAAATCCCGTGGCGGGGAACACCCCCAAGGAGTGGGCTCGACGACGGTGAGTGGCTTGAAGAGACGCCCGTAAATTTGACGAGATGAAAGATGGATTATTTCGTCGTAGTGGAGCAGTTCACGAATGTAACCAGGTACGGGTATATATAGTCAAACTATCGAGGCTCTCTGCAAGCTCCATTGCTGTATCGAGCGTGTGGCGATGCTGTCTTTTAGCACTACTGGCTGGCCCCGAGTCGCTCCGCGGTTTGTTCCGGAACATGTCGATGTCTGGAGGGGTTGATCGGATCCCCGATCGACAGCGTGTTTTTTCTTTTTGTGGTATGTATCGCTCTGTCGTAAATGTAAGTACCGTTGTGTAATATATGTTAATACTAAAACGTTCCTTACATTTCCGGACAAAGTGGTGCGAATGCCACCACTGCTCTTCCTGCGTACTCTTTGTGCTGCTCCGTATCCCATACCAGTATGGGACTTTACCACGAGCATTCATGTGCATCCTCGTACGAGTATTTTATAAAATTTGAAATACGTCAGCTGTGAGTTCTACTGATTGAATAGTAGTATTTTATAAATTTTGAAATACGTCAGCTGTGAGTTCGACTGATTAAATAGTTGATACTCAACTTTGCAAGCTGCGTAATACCCCTCGTCTGTATTCCATTTTTACCGAATTTTACAATTATTGTGATAAACCGAGCGCGCGTATTCTATATGTGATTCCTTGTCAAAGATATAGTAGTATTTATAAATTTATGAATACGTGAGCTGTGAGTTCGACTGAGTCAGTACTGCTGTGGTTGTTACTCAACTTTATCACAGCATCACAGATCGAAACGTGCGATACTACAGCAGTACATGCAGCTGTTTGTAGCAGTTGGTGGTATTAATAGTGGGGCGCGACCTCAGTACCTGCAGTAGTCAAATCTGCGCGATGCATCGTGCTGGGCGAATATGGATTGGGCTAAACCAACACGAACGAACATCTACGTACGCCGTCGTATGTGTTCGTGACGTTTGGGTGCATTCTAAGGGTGTGTCTTAAACAGAATCGAAATAGAAAATCGAAAATCGAATTGATAATGAACAAGGCGCTGATTGGTCCCTGGTCAAAACATGTTCCCCTTCGTTTTTCAGGTTCCGAAAAAAATGAACGGTTTACAACCCGATGCCAAAATCAAAAAGTTGACGGCTGGGAATCGAAAAGGAAATCGAAAGCACGATCAGCAACAATTCAGCTCGTCCTACTGGTCAGCGCAGACACGTCAAAATATCACATCAGGACCGCCATACACAGCATCCAACCCACAGCTAGCACGCAACACAGCCGCACAGACCCCCCGTAAACAGCCAGCAGGCGAACCGCAACACCAGCTCCGCCGTTCTCGGGCCTTTGTTTCCCGGCGTTCGAGCCAGAGCGAACATAGTTTGAGGATAATTCAGGATGATACCCTCGAGAACGAGGTCGGAAGTTCGTTCCCAGTATAATTTCAAGTTTGATCTCGGGGCGTCAACGTTGGACGCGCCACCACTTCCATGGGAGGCCCAACGACCTCCCGGAATCGAATTGCCGTCGCGTCGGCCTGCTTGTGTGGTGGATCCGTGCTACCGAGCGCTAGATTGCCGGCATGCGTACACAGATGCGAACGGCCTAGTATGTTGTCTTCTCCGTTGCTTTTCGCCTGGATTTCTATTTTCACTTTTCGATTCTGGTTGGGCACCTCGGCAATTTTTTATCGAAATCGAAAAGAATTCGATTTTCGATTGAGCTTTTCGATTATGTTTAGACACACCCTAAACAACGATCGTCAGCAGAGCAGCAGCAGCAGCAGACGTTACGGCGGCAGTAACAACAGCAGCAGTAGGGCACAAGGCCAGGGTCAGCGTCGCTGTACGCTCAGTTTGTCGGTCTAACTCTTGAACCCTTTGTACGCGTACTCGATTTTGTTGTGTGTTTCCTGGTTCCCCAACTCGAAATTCGGCGTAATTTGAAGACGGACAAAAAATCTGCACCAGACATGTGTCCAACAGAGAGCTTCTCGTAGCAGGTGCCACCACTACTAATACGGGGGGGCATAGTAAATAGGACCTACGGTTTACACAAAAACCTATATAGTTACCTCTTTTTACTAACAATATTTGGTCCTATTTACTATGCCCCCCCGTGATATTAATACTGCTGTACAACATCTACAGCAGAGCTTCTCCGTCCCCTCATCAGTAGGAGGGTGGGCCTGACATTACCATCTGCAGCACGTGTTAGGGACACGGCCCGCGCGTTGCTGCTGCTGTGGACAGACGTGTAGGTTGGGTTTCGTTCGGTAGTGTCCAAAAACTAAAAAAACTGCTTTGACCTTTTACGGTTCTGCTTTTTTTAAAACCATGGTCCAGCCATGTGCCTACACACGTTGCCGCAGCTAGCTCGACCAACTCTGAACGACTTACAACCCCACCAACACGAGAAGCTTTCGTTTGCATGTGTGCGTGCACAGAGCCCTCCGGGACTGGCATTGGTGCCGTGTACGTTGAGCGCGGTGGACAAACGTGGCCGAAAAAAATCTTGAATCACACTGATACTTACAGAGAAACTAAGAACAAGGCACCCTACGCTCGTATGATTCGTTGTGAAGAGGCTTTTTTCCTTGGAAAACTATGAAAGGCCGCGCTTCGCGCTCGCGCGCCTCGTTATAACAGCCGGTTTAGTGCTCACGAAATCTGTACGATACCAGGTACGAAGTACAACCCTGCAGCAGCTGTGACCTCCGACGAGGAATAGGATTCGGACAACAAAACTGTTGAAAGTCGAAAGCGCCTGGGTATTGTCCGAGTAAAAGATAAAGACGCCCACGGACTGGTTCCAGCGGCACCCGTAAATTCCACCTGCGGGCGATAAAACAATAAACACACTAAAAAGCACAAGAGACAGTTCAAAGCATATCCACGTGGCCGCATCAACAAGAGGAACACATCGGTGAAGCCGTTTTTTTTTGGCGTGCGAACTGTAGTTCGTGAGATATGAGAAGTGTTCGTATTACTTGGGGAGGCGTTGTTGCGCAGGGATTCAAGGAGTCTTTAGTAAAATCCCTACGATTATTTCTTGGGCTGTAAAATAGCCAAGACGTGCAGTAATTCGACGCTAGACGTGTTGACATGATCGCATCAACTAGAGGGAGACGTCCGTGACACTTGTTTCATTCTGCGAGCCATACAAGGCTGTTTTAAGAAACGCCTGACAAAGTACTTGAACAATGTACTGAGCTCTTGAAACCCTGCGGGAACTTTTTCCTTTCACGGTTTAGCAGGGGTTTTGTTCATGACCATGCCAAAAAACGACACATTTGCCTTGTTGATTTTTCATATTTTCGTCCGTTAAGTTTCGGTCAAAGTTACCGGGAAAAAAAATAAATATGATGTGCCTCCCCAAGCAAAACATCACTTTTTCTAAAAGCGTCTTTGTGCCGTTTTTTTCGTATGGTCATAGAAGAACAACCTGCCTAATTGCGTTTCCCAACTCGTTTTCTACGACGGAGCAAAAGTTTGAAGCCGAAAACTCCCGGCTTTGGCTTAAACCAGCTCGTATGAACACCAGTATTATTAAGACCAGGTACCAGTACGTACCTACCAGGTATTATATACCAGGTACGAGGTATGATACAGTCAGTACAAAGTACACCGTACTCCTCTACGTATCAATCATGTCATACGTACTGCCTGCGTGCACCAGGTATTTTAAATTGCACCCATCTTTCGGGGACGAACTATCTACTTGGATTCAGACTAGGATGAACTTTGCTCTAAATACACGTATATATTTTGTAGCTGAGAATGCGAGGCACATTTTCTTATTGATACTCGTAGCACGTTTTGCAGGCTGTCCTCCGTCGGCGGCGGGTCTTTTTCCCGCGCTATTGGCCGCGTGGGGCACGAGGGAGGCCCGGTCCGGCCGCACGTCACGAAGCGCGCTTGTGCCCCAGCCGAGCTCCGTGGCGCGTGCTCTGCGCATCCAAGGTCTCGCGAGCTGGCTCTATTTCAAGGGGTTGCCAGTCGCCTCTTGAGTTCACAGCAGTGCGTGCGTAGTCTGCTGCTATTCCCAACGTATCAAAAATCAGTATTGGATACCGTCCGTTTCAACGCGCTCGCCAACAGCGGTCACTTGCCGGCACCAGGGTAGCCAGCCGGTAGCCTCCGGATGCGATGCTTGCAGGGAGTGTCCATCCCGTAGTACAGTAATTCCAGGTAGGGTGTCCCCGAAAAGGTCTGTGTAAGGTGCAGTCCACTTGAAGTACGCGACTAAGTACGTCACGTTTGGCCTGATGCTGCAGGAAGTATCCATTCCATTCCATAGTAATTCCAAGTATTAATAGTGTGTCCACAAAAACGGGCAGGGGTAAGGTGCAGTCGGACGTAAAGGGGTGAAGAACTACCGCTCTGAACGGAAATATAAGCACCGTTTAGCGTTTAGATGATGGTCGAAGTGATCACTATTTTACGGGACAGAGTGTTACGAGGCGTTATTTTGGGCTATATGGAGACAGTGTGTGTCCTCCACCATTTTCAGTATCAGAATGGCCGGGAATATAGTTCTCCGTTTGATGTTCAATTCGGAGTCGAAACGGGGATAGTATCTACGGCAAGACTGGTACCTATGGAATCATAATTCCCTTTTAATCCCTTTACTACCGCAGTCCCGATTTGGGTACAAAGCACTCTAATTCCAAGTCATTTGTCCCCAAAACGGGACTGTGGTACTGAAAGGGTTAATGTGATGTGACGGGGGGGCAAGGTAATGCATAATATTAATAGTACATATTACGAGGGTCCATAGTTAATATGGTAGGACCTATGGTATATATTTACCTATTTTTACTATTAATAACAATGTTTGGTCTTATTTACTGTGGTCTCGTAGTATTAGTAGTACATAGTAATACATAGTGTTAACAGTACGTAGCAATCAGAACCCACATCGGACCCAAAATGTACAAGTAGTTTCCCCGTATGTTATTACACCATATTTGGTTCTGATTATTACTACCTGGTATTTAATACAGCAGTAAGTTCCCCCTTTACCCTTGACCACGTTGACCGAGATATCAACGAAAATAGGGATACATTTGGCGTTAACACCCGTCTACGAGCAGCGTAAGCGCCCAGAAATACATACAGCAGGACAGGCAGTATTACTAATAGTATTGTAGTATTGTAGGATCATGCTATCCCCGTGACGTAGAATACGTCTCCTTGCATTCAATCAACCATTGTGACCCAATCACGCTGTGGCCGTAGTCAGTTTTCATCGTCGAATTTGAGCACTGCTGTAGTATAGTCCCAACAGTTTTTATAGTTTATAGTTTCGGACAAAAGTCGAACCCAAGGAAGAGTTAAAAATACTCCTCATTTTGTTAGGAGTGCTGTGGCGTATTTTTTTTTTTTAATCTGCGATATGCAGGCCCCCGAATGAATCCCTTTTTCTTTTCTCTTGACGCGATCGAACAGCGGACGGCCAGTTCTGGTGCAAGCGCTGACACCGACCGGGCGGGCAATGCATCGGACGAGGACAGCGACTCGGAGCTGCAGCAAGTGTATGTGCAGGCGTACGCGTGCAAGATCTTCAACGACGGCGCTGCAGCTGGGGCGGTCGAGAGCGGAGAGCATCTGCGGCCGCTTGCTGTCCCACAGGTAGTACAGAGAGCTTACAGCAGTCGTAGCCTACCGTTCGTATATCTACAGAACTGGTACCACATAGTAATTGTAAACTCGTTTGGGCTGATCGGTACCACTTGAACGGTTACTTGGACGGTGGCTTGCTTACGTTTTTTTTAGCTCTTCAATGTTTTTTTTTTATACGTACGTACTGACTTCGTTCTTGCCCGGTGGCTAAGTACACGTAGCACGTAGCCGGGGACGCACGCCTGCTGCTGTGTACTCCCTTTTCAGCTTGCGACACCTCCGATATTTCAAGTCGACCACATTCCCGAAGGGGAACCTTGTACCGTGTATACTATGATCAAGTTCACTCACCCCCTGGCAAGAATTTCCGAGGCGAGTTTCTCCAAACCCATGGGGGCACATACAATAAAAATGGCCGCTTTGGAAGGATGTTTCCGAGGTATTTCCATAGACGCATCGCTCAGTGTTTGCGCCTTCCCCCATTGTCGAGAAAATCAGCTTGGAAATCAGTCCGAGGGGGTGTGTTATCTTATCACCCTAGTGTGATAGTGTTATACACTATGAATAGTGCAAACGTCCGACAGATCATTTACAGATAGATCACGCTCTGTAGATCATTTAGATCCTATAGTTGCCGTTGTAAGATATTGCGCAGGATCTGCCTGGGCACAGATCCAATCCAAGAAACATGTCCTAGATCGTGCAGGACGATACGTCTCCCACCAGGCCGTATGAGCTGGATCATACCGATCATACAGATCAAAAACAGATATATCTTCGCTGAAAGATCTAGATCATGAGGTGGGAATATTCTGGAGATGATCTGTACATAATCTGTCCGAGCTGTGATGTACCTGGTAGTGTGTCAAATTGATTTCGTTTCGTTTTTGGTTGCTTTCTTGTTTCTCGTATGCTTTCATTGCGTTCGTCCACACCAGGTACGAGGTCTTGTGTCTATTATTCCTCCTTTTTTTTTTCTTCCCGGTCCGGAATTATTGGAGCCGGTTTTGTGACCACTGACTATCTACTGCAGATCGACAGTATGATATGGCGACTACTACTGTAGTCATGGCGAGAAGAACAACATCGGCAACAACAATGACATCAACAGTATTGCTGCCGGTGCCGACCGTTACGCCCGACTGCAACGTCTGTTGAACGTAGCGAGGGCGACTGAACCAACCTACCCGCGATACAACTGCATGTCGTATCGTAACTGATGGGGAGGAATATATTATATCCAGGACCAATATAATCAAATGTGGCGTGTTAACATACAAGTCGAAGGATATACGTTTCTTTGGGTCCATCGTGAGTTCTGATTACTACCATTCTGACCCAAAATACACGGAACGTTTAGATTGAATAATTATATGCTAACGGTCCCTATATTTCGGGTCAGAGTGGTATGTGTTGGTGTGATATGATACACCGCAATAGCGTGCTTGCATTAATAGTATTCTAAGATACCTGGTACTGCTGCCCACGTACGGATAAATAATCGATCATGCTCTCTTTTGCGAAGCGTCCTTGCATCCTTGTACGTATCTCCAGCTAACTGCGGAGAGGAACCCCGCTCTTTTTTTTCTTGTCGGCACGTGTCGTTTCGCCAAAAACGCGTGTGTACATTTTGTGACGGTTTTTGGCCTTCTGCAGGATCCGGAGGGCGAACCTCTGATGCTTGATCGATTCGACGCCCGCTGGATGCTTGACCTGGCGGACTTCAGCAAGGGATTTGGCTCGCGCATGAGCACTGCGCTGGCGGCCGAGGTGCGTGGCGGGAGGGACTACCTAGCAGGGTACTATTAATAGTATGCTTTGCCGGGGAGGAGCGGAGGGAATGGCGGAGGAGTGAGGTGTAACAAGATGACGATAGTTTTGGTGGTGATTGTACTCTCGCCTTTTTCATGATTTCCGCCAATCGTGCTCGTCGATAATTAGGCAGTTGTAGGGCTGGTGTATAAAGTACGCAAGTATTCGCAGTTGAACCTTTGCTCATAGTTTACGGCTTTTGGCACAGGAAGGACCAGCTGGATCGATTATCGACTACCGATTTGGGTTGGGCGATGGTCGATCATCGATCATCCACGGAGGGGTAAGCCATTATCGACTACGCCACAGAGATACTAGTGTACATTGTTATGCAATACAAGGTAAGCAAGAGCAGACAATGCAATGCCATGCCATGTCATCGTACCGTGATTACGACAGGCACGACACACACATTCTATGAACGAGAGAAATGAAAGAAGAAAAAAAACACACACACAAGAACAAACAGAAAGAAAAATGAATGTATCGGAGTATGACTACTCTAGTTCCAGGTATTTTTCTAAAGGGCTTCGGCGACTCTGCGACATGGCTCATCTGACGTCATCGAAACACGTACGTAAACTGTGTACGCTGTGTGCTTCGCTGTCTGGAACACACAACGCTGTTAATATTTATCAGGAAACAGAGGCCGATAGCCTGCGCTATGCCGGCCTGCCTAGTGGCGACCACTCCGTGGAGGTGGATGGGCTGGGGAAGTTCGCCCCTAGTGGAAGCTACGCTCACGGAGGCGTTCATGGAGGGCTTGGAGACGAGGAGGAAGAGGTGAGTCGGCGCTTCGGGAGACGAAAGGTAGAATGTTTTGTCGAAAATTTGGTTACAGTTGGACCCCCCCCCCCCCCCCCCCCCCCCCCCCTCGCCTCACTCGACGCTGTCATCTATATGCGAGAAAATCCGAATGACGAGCGATTCTCAGTAGGATGCAGCTCACTTTTCATGCGGCTCGCCCATCACCTCACGGCTCTTCGCGCTTGGTTCAAGCTTTGTGGGCCTGGTCGGCGAAGACTCGAATTGCTCCGTCCCGGCATTGTAGGGATGCGAGGGTCTATGGTCATCCGACTACCGCAGTACGGCCATGCATGACATGAGTACACCTCCCTCCCCCCTCCCCCCAATGCCCCTCCCTGTTCACCGCCAACATTTTTAGGAACCCCCTCCCGAGGTGTACGGATACTACGGGCGAACAGCCGCCCCTCCTCCTTCGTCGACACGAGGTGCTTACGCCGCCACCGCACCTCCTGAGGACCAGGACGGTGTCGGTGCGGGGGCTAGCGGAGGCGTTTCTTTGTCGGGTGGGCCCCCTGGGACTGTCGACGGGGACAAAAAGTCTCCGGAGGCCGGGATCAGTGGGGACGGAGGGGGTGCGGCGCAGGCCGCGAAGGTTGAGATATTTGTGCCGGATTTCGGAGTTCCACATGGGGTGGCCGTTCCTCCTACCACTCGCCAGCATATTATGATGGTCGGCACTGCGAGGACTGCTGTACGTTCACCTCAGGTAGGGGTTTGGTATGAGGTCGCGCCTTTTGCCTTTGGTTTGTGGTTGTGGTTGGTGGGCTTTTGCTTGCGTGTCTCGGAGTTGTTGGTTGAGGGAAGGTTTCGCACGTCACACAGATCATCTACAGATCATTCCCCCTGTATCATGATGTAGATCTTTCAGGGCAGATAGATCATATATTACTGGTCTGTATGATCTTTGTGATGTGTTATAATCTAGCTCATGTTGCCGGTTAGGAGCCGTATAATGTGCACGGTCTCCTTCTATAGCATGTATTTTCTCTGGTTGGATCTGTAGTATATTATACAGATCCTGCACAACATATCATAATGGCAGGCTTGAATCTACCGTATTGGTATAGATGATCTGCCTGTAGATGATACGTCTGTAGATGATCTATCTGTAGATGATCTCTCTGTGGATGATGTGTCTGTAGATGATCTGTCTGTAGATGATCTATCTGATGTGTCCGACGTGTGGGATTTTTTCGGGCGATGTCTCTTGTATATATCGCTCCACCACTAGGCGCTCTAAAATAGGCCCAGCGCACCCACATAGTCAACATCGCTGCCCCTCCGATCCAATCCCCTTGTGGCGTTCGGGTTCGGGCTGTTTTATCAGCTCCATATTAATGTACAAAATGGAAAAAAAAAACAGTGGGGTGGGAAAGAAAGCTTGGACAAAGTTACGAAGACATGTTTAGGTTCTAGTTGGTTTCATTAAAAGTCACGAAAAACGTGTAGTTTTTTTTGGTTGATTTCTAGTTGGTTCTAGCATATACCCCATTCTGCCTGGGTCCCTAAAATGGGTAGTGGGGTGAAGGATTTTTTTTTTGTTTCGTGCAACCCTAATCTGTATCACAAACTCTTCTTTAGGACGGCCTGGCCCCGCCTAACGAGCAATACCTACATCCCGCTCTGCTTTTTTTTCTTCTTCTTTCCCTTTCTCCACCTCTGTAAAAAAAACTAAAAGCTGGAGGTCCTGCTGAGGCTGAAGCAGGCATCGAACGAGGCGTTCTCCTTCCTCTCCCACGATGACCCCATCCACCCCTACTACCTCTTCCTCAAGTCTTGGGGCGAGGCCGCTCTGGGAAAGGAGTACGGTCGGCAGCAGCGATTGCAGGCCGAGAGGGCCGAGGCGAAGCTCAAGGCCGAGGCGGACGAGAGGGATCGAGCGGCTGCGGCTGCGAAAGGTCCGTGGCTTTTTCGTTTTGTCCCCCTTTATTTCATTCCGGAGAGTGAGTGAGGGAGGGAGGCCCACTGCTGCTGCTGCTGCCACTCGTTCTGCTGCTGCTGACTGTGGCATGGATTCGGGGGTGTAGGGCATTGTCGACGACACCGTCGAGCTTTGTGGGTGAAAAAAAAAGTGTCGGATGGTGAGAGCGCAAACACACGTATTCATGTAGAAAGTATAACACACACTACGCCCCTGAAAGTAAGGATCGGTTGTACATTAATATTAAATCAAAACATTCGTTATATTCCGAAACAGTGGGATAAGTAATAAAAAAAAGTACGTACATCAGCTGTGAGATCGAGGATTTGGTGTGTACCACTCTTGTCTGGAAATGTGAGGACCTTTTCCATTTTAATATCATATCCAAACGGTCCTTACTTTTTCGGACAGAGTCGTACAACATCTCGTGTGTCTCGGGTACGTTTTGGGTGGATTATTGTGAGAGCCGATGGGACGCTAGGAAAGCAATTGCTACTCGGCGCATAAAAGTGTTGCTCTATGTCGAACGCAATTTGATTCCCACTGACGTTTCCCCCCCCGCGTGTGCAGTTGAACAGCCTGTTCGCCATTCTTACGGAGGTCTGCAGGCGATTTCGTTCGTTCCACAGGAGTTGGAGTGTTTTTTTTTGTTTGCCTCGGAATCGCGCCGCTTGTCCTCTTCCCTCGTCGGGTGCCCCCCCCCCCCCCCCCCCCCCCCCCCCCCCCCCCCCCCCCCCGGCGCTGCTCCCGCCTGCTCGCCTCCTGCCTCTTTTTCTTCCGCCGCCACTGTCCCTCCGTTGTCATTGCCCTCCACAAGGATAATCAGGCGATGGAAGCGGGATTTTTTTCTCGGCACCGTTCTCTTGGAGGATTGATTGTCCGCGCTGCTTCCGGCCGCGGCTACGGCAACGACTCGCGGCACGGCACGGCACGGCGCGCAAGCCACCCCATGGAGGCCGCCTTTAAAAACGGGGAGTAGCGTCACAACGACGGGGTCTGGACTGCCTACCAGCTCTGCGCGGGATCGTAGTCGGGTCGAGCGTGGGACGCGTAAAAACAAGAAACGAAACGCAGAGAAATGAAAAAGGGAAAAAGAAGCCATCCGTTCTTGTTGCGCTGCAGGTGGCAGGACGCCGAGGAAGGCCTGGGCCTTTGAACTTCTGTTTGGCGGTGGGCGTTTGTTGCCTTGTGCGGCGGAACAAAAGCTAACGTTACCTTGCTGCGTGCTACTGTAGTCCTCCCCCCACCCCTCCCCCTCTCTCGTGCTCCTTCTCCTCGCCTCGCCTGTTTGTGTCTTCCACGATGAGGGGTGAGTGGTTTCGCGTGTCGCTTTTTTTTTAGAGATAGCTTGCGGTTTCGATTTCGGTCGGGAACGAACGCCTTGCTTCCTTTAAGGGGTGGCCGTTTTTTTTTCTGCTTTGTGAAGTGATCCTTGAGGGGAGAAAGGAAGTGGGTGCGCGGGGGAGGCGTGGATGAGAGTGAGCGAGGTGGAGAGGCAATCGTACGCGACCTTTTGTTTTGACAAGATAAGGTGGGTGGTCGCTCGATTGCTTCGTTAACCCTACTCCCTCGCTGCAACAGGTGAAACCGGACACACGGGTACTGCTTTTGGCTTTTGCCCTAGGGAGTTGTGGGTGCAACAGGTGATGTCGGTCGCCGGGTAACTGCTTTGGTTTCCTTGCCGTAGGGACAAATGTCTGTCGCTCGCTTGTATTCGCACACTCGCCGGTACGCACGCGCGCACACACGCCCCCAGTGTGTGTTCCCCTTCCCCACGCAGGCGGTAGAAGGAGGGCGAACGCTGGTGTACTCACGTGGCGGGCGGCTGGGCGAGACTTGTGAGGCGCTTTGGGCCAAGGCCTTCCGGCATGAATTCGCTCGCCTACTCCTCGTGATGGCACACCGCACGCTTCCACCACCAACCTCGTATCATGCCGACGACCCCCCTTCTGCGCCGCTTCTGACGTCCCCCCTTCGCCGTCTCTCCCTGTTTCTTCCGCCTCCTTTCTTCTTCCGTCCCCTTTCCCCGCCCCCCTCCCTCCAATCTCCTTGGTCGCTCGCCTCCCCGTACTGTTGTTCTTTGCGCGCGCAATGCGATGCAGCGGCCTCGATGGCGTCGCAGCAGCCGCCGCTGCCACCCCCGCCGCTGCCCCCCGCGGCTACCGACGAGTCCGAAGGAGAGTCCGACGCACCTAATCTCTTAGGCGGCGCGTACGATTCGTCGGGGGACGAGGAGGACGCGCCTACGCGTTCCACCCCCTCATCCGCCGCCATCACTGCTGCCGCTACCGCCACTGGCGCGTCCGCTTCGTCTGCTGCCGTAAGAAGCGGCGCTGCAGCGGCAAAACCGGGGTCTGTGACGGCTCCGCGTGCAACAGGTTCCGCAAGTTTGGGAGCTGGCGCTGGAGGAGGAGGGCATGTGGGGGAAGTAGTCGCGCCGGACGAGGCGAAGCGGGAAGTGGTGGAGAAGATGGTGGCCTTTGTGGCGAGAAACGGTCAGGCCTTTGAAGACCGTGTCAGGGAGAGGTGGGCCTCAATGTGTTGTGGATGTGCTACTCGGTCTGGGCCGCGGGGGAGGGCGGGCTGTCTTCCACGGTCGACTTCGTTGTTTTCACACCTCGGACAGACAGATCATGATCTATCTATCTGATCTATGTACAGTAGATGATCTACTGTAGTTCCTCACCCGCCGTTGTGACAGGTTGTGCACGATCTATCTGTGCAGTACAGCTCCAACCCAGGAAACATGTCCTATTAATAGGTCGTGCAGGTTAATATACGGCTCCCAACCGGCAACATGAGCTGCAGTAGATTGTACAAGATCGGCAACAGACCTGCCTTGGAGGATCTAGACCATTGGCTGTGCGAGGTGTGTTTGTTTTGTATCGATTGTCCCCGTCTTGTCGGTCGGTTGGTAGTGGAAGCGGTGTCGACTCGCTCTTTCGTTGCACCCAAGCGCTTGCCGCGATGTTGTGCTTCGAGACGCCTTGTTCGATACTTCGTTGTGCGAATGCCGTCCACGAGTGAGTTTGTCTTTTTGTGGCAAAATAGTGCATGCTCGGCACTCGTCTCATTGTTTCGGCTGGGCACTATTAGTAGGCATGAACTCTACGGTTGGGTTGACTCCCCACACACCTACGCAATACACCGAAAACCTCTTTTTACAATATAAGAGCGATGCATTGGCTCAGCATCTCATAGTTGTTTCCCCCACCCGCGGTCTGTTAGGGTATGCCCTATGAAACTGTCATGTAACACATCGGCAGAATCCGCTTCTATGTTGCCGAACCCGCCCTCTCCCTTTTTTCCCTCCCGCCCGCCCTTTCTCCCCCCCGTCCCCACACCCTTGATATCAGGGAAAAAGCCAAATCGACGTTCGACTTCTTGGTCCCGTCGAACAAATACTACCCTTACTACAAGGCGATGCTGGCTCTGGCCAGGGGGGAGACGCCGGCGTCTTCTGTTCCGAGCGCGCGGGCCGCCGCCACCAGCGCGAGCAACTCAAGCACCGGACGACACAGCACCAACGCCGCAGCCGCCGCCGCCACCGCCGCCGCCACCGTCCGTCCTGTAATATCAAAGGGGGGGGTGGGGGCTACTGCTACTGCTGCCGCGGCTGGGCCGAATGATCCCACCGTGTCCGCAGGCGGCGCTTCGGAGATCGCACGGTCAACCGGTGGAGGCGTGCGTGATGCGCTGGGGGGCAGGGCTACTTCATCCCCATCCCCGCCCCCCTCACACCCGCCAACATTCGGTGCCAACTTCAGCCGGTGCTGCTGGGGCGAACCCCGGAGCCCCTGAAGACTTTCACCAAGGTGTGGTAGGAAAATCTGGTGAGGCCTCCGGTGCGGTCACGGAAGGAGAAGGAGGCGGTGTGTTTGAGGGGAACGGGGACCGCCGAGACTCGCCGGCGCGGCCGGAAATACACGAGATGGGTCTGGACGAAAGGTTGGCGGATCACTATGCCGGTGGCGCGTCGTCGGAAGGCATTACCGCCTCGAATGGCCGCACTGCTGCTGCTGCTGCTGCTGCGGAGGAGGATGACGGTTTAAGCAGGGTTGGGGGGGGGGGGGGGGGGGAGCGAATGCCGCGTCTACTGGCCGCAGCAGCAGGAACAGCGTCGCAGCGGCCCTTGGAACGAGCACTGAGTTACCATTTGGTGCTTCTGGGGAGGGAGTCGGTGACGGTGGAGAGGGTAGTACGGCGAGGTCGTACAGCTCTTCCTCGGAAGATGGTGGTGGTAGTGGTGGTGGTGCTGCTGGTGGAGACGAAGGTGGGCTGATGATGCAGGGAGTGTCGGTGTCGTTGCCCCTGACGGGCTTGGACGGTGCCGCTGTGGCGGCGGCAGACGGTACTGCGCCTGCTGACGACGCTAAGACTAGGCGGGCGAATCGTCTCAAGCGGGCGCGGCTCATGACGGGCCACTACAAGCTGGCCGTCATGGAGCATTCCTCGGGCCAGGAGAACGCGGCGGACGGCGGCCAGCAGCAGCAGGAGCAGCAGCAGGGCGGTGTGGTGTTGGGAGAGACGGCTTCCGGCGTGGGCCCCGGGCCGAGCCACGATGGCGGGGTTGGCGGCAGTGACGCCTCGTCTTCTGCGGGTGGTCTGTCGGACTTCGATGAAGAGAGCAGCGGCGATGATGATGACGATGACGATGAGGATGATGCTTGTGATGATGATGAGAATGATGACGATGAGGATGATGATGATGATGATGATGATGATGACGATGGTGACAATGATGATAATGATGCCGATGGCGATGGTCATGCAGAAGACTTGAAGAGGGGGAGGCAGGCGGATTCTGGCATGAGAGACAGGGTCAGCGGCAGCGGCCTCAAGGCTGCCGATGGGGACCGCGGCAGGAGTGGGTCCCACGCCGACAGCCGCCGACGGAGGGTGGAAGATGACAACGCCCGGCGTCGGCATGACGTAGGCCGGAGGATCAGACCGTCTGACGCCGGCGGGGTCTCGTCTTCAGCTTCTGGACGCGACGATCGAAGAAGCGCGGCTCGCCGCCGGAGCAGGAGCCGCAGCGGTAGCCGGGACCGAGGTGGTGGTGGCCGCAAGCGTGAGACTCGCGAGCGCGAGATACGCGAGGAGCGCTCGATTCGCGGTCGAAATCGAGACATCAAAGACCGATCGTCGCGGGAGCGAGCGTCAAGGCTAGACAGGAACGCCCCCCAGAGTAGGGGAAGCGGGGACAACAGACGTGCGGGGTGGTAGAAATGAGAGGGAGAGCGTCAGCAGCGAGAGACAATCCCGAGGTTCCTCACCCGAGTTGCGGAGACCCGAAGTAGGGGGCGGTCGTGATAGGGACCGGGATAGCAACAGCCGTGGAGATAGAGCAGACGGCGATAGGAGCCGCCGGAGGTCATCAGCGAACGAAAAAAACGGACTTCCGCATCTTCCAGCGCGCTTGGCGGGCGAGAGAGAGCGCGTGAGACGAGAGGAGATCGAGGGTCGACCGGCTCTGGCCGAAGGAACGAGAACGATGTCCGCGACAAGGGGCGGGAGTCGAGGGAAAAGAGGAACGGCGGGCGGAGGAGGAGCAGGAGTAGAGAGAGGGAGGACAGTCGGGAAAGGATCGGAAGCAAGCGGTCGAGGAGGCGTTAGTGGGTGGGCGGGCGGACGGGCAGGCGTTGTCTTGGCGTTGGTGTCGCCATAAGAAAGAAGAACGCCTTTTAGCTTGCGCATGTTGCTCCAGTGAAACTGTGTTGATATATACCGGTAGGATATTTGTATATTACTTGTGAAGGTTTCTCCAATGAAAAAATAGAGGATTTCTACACGAAATGGACGCGCAGGCGTGCACACGCCCTTATAAATTTGTTTCGCGGAGCTACTACGATAGTTGTGCGCGAACCGTATAGTAAGTCCGCGACTATCGCCATCCTGACCCATTCTCGGGTTTGTTGGACGGGTGTGGCGTGGTGTTGGACATCGTATGTACCTGTAGATTGTTTTGGATACACCGAATTAAATCCGTCACGTAACTTTTTCTCGTTTTTAGGTAGAACTCGATCTCGTTCCATGTCCATCACGCTAGCGCGTCTACTCTCTGCCATGAACCCTCAATCCTTCGTGGCGGTCTTCATAACGGAGGCATCCCTCGACTGCCGTCGAGGTATCTGCTTGGTCGACGAAGGGTTCGTCTTTCGCGCCCAAGTGGCTCGAGCTTCGACCCAAGCTCGTTCCAGAGCATACGTGTCTCGAATGTAAACACCGATCGCGTGTTTTTTTCACAACAGTACGTACCTTATATTATCGGACATTTCGATCAGCGCTGAACAGAAGACGAACCGTAACCCCCGTGTCCTGCTCACCTGTTGTCTCCATCACCACGCAACAACTGGGCACATAAACGGCCAAGCCCGTCCTCCGCGACCGCCGACACTAGAGGTCGCGTCTAGCTCGTCCTCGCCGGCTCACGAGTCGTGCTATTTTGGTGCATCACTTTTTGGGCTCGACAATTGGCGTAGGAATCGTGCTTCACGATTTGTGTAGGAATTTTGCTTCACGATTCGTGTAGTAATCGGGGGCCCCTTTTTGGGCTTCACGAAAATGAGTTTCTGTCGATAAGTCTCCAGTCTGAAAACCTGGAGAATATGGAAATTGTGGGATAAAGAACTCTCCGACAACAGGGGCCCTTAGCCCATCTTCGACAAAAATGATATTGTACAGGGCATACTTAAGACCCGCACGCTACGATAGGGATTGCGATTATGAACGAAAAAAATAATTCCTTGACGGGGCTACTCAACCATTGCAACTGAGGAGCTCGTGCCCAGTATGTTTGGATCTACAGTATTTACGGGGGACCGTAGCAAATAGGACTGAATATTGTCAGTGAGAATAGGGAAATATATAGGTTTTTGTTGTTTACTGTAGGTCCTATTTACCATGGTCCCCCGTAATAGTGCGTATTCCTAAGATTGTACTCTCTTGGGTTTTCCATCTGGAGTATAATCTCTAATCACTGTAGAAAGTTTGAGGCGGAAGTCTGACCCCAGGCGCAGTCGATTTCATGGATACACATATATCAACACCGTCGCCGGGGTCTTTGCATGCCTCGTCGCAGCCGCCTCAGCCGATCGCCGCACCCGAGACCACTCCCCGAGCCCAAAGAGCGCTGAGGGGAGGAACCGGGCTTCCCCCCTTTCCCGGTTGTGTCCTCGGCTCAGCAAGGAGGTGAAGAGACGGCGCAACGGAAATGAAGTCGTTGGTGGGGAACTCGCTGGACCAGCAGCAGCAGCAGCTGTAAGCGCTGCTCACAGAGCCGCGCGAGGAGGCAGTAAAATACCGCCGGAAACGGTGGCGTTACACTGCCAGCGACGGCCTATGGGGACTCCCTTGACACGAGCCAAAGCCGCCTCCGCAAAACTTATGAAGTAGCTCGGTCTACGCTACACGGGAGGGGTGGTGAGGAAACCGGCGGCGAGGGGTAGGTGAGGCCGACCTTGTGGATATGGGCGGGGGTAGTGCTGTAACGCACGGCCCGTGCCGACAGGAGAAGGGTCGGCACGAACCGGGAACAGCTCTCTGTGCCTGACGACAACACACCATTCCCGGCGCCAGCCCCAAAGGAAGAGGGTAGACAGGAACAGCAGTGTGGGCAGAATGTGAATCTGGAGCCGTGTTACGGTTCACGAGGGTATCGTGGGGTACAATGTTACACTTTTCGCCCAAACTATTATCACTGCCCGAGCTCCTGATCTGGAGAGCTAGAGCTGTATATATACCGAATATCATCAAGTATCCACCGATGTGAATTTTTTAAAGGTTATTCGAAAGATGTCTACCGTACCCCGTGCGATTATTGTACATCGGGCTTCTTGCAGTAGGTCGGTTTCAACTTCGAAGTCGCTTGTTGGCTTTTAGGACGACAATTCTACTATCTGTGGGGGTGCACTACTCAAATTCTAAGTAGTTTGTCCCCGAACCGGCATTGCAGTTCTAAAAGGGTCTAAGAGCCTCAGAAAAATCAGGTGCTACCCCTACCGTAGCGCACATATCACCTCCACCTCACCTCTATGTCACCTGCCTGCATGCCACCTCTATCTTACTTCTATCTCACCTCTATGTTGCCCGCATGTCACCTGTATAACGTAATCTATTTGTCACTCGAGGACCAACGCCCCAACGGGTACGGTGGGCCGTAACTGGACCAAGTCCGGCGGGAAGGCATCATAGCCTCGGTTTTTGTTAGTGGGTCAGCTCGCGCAAGTCCCACACTACCCGGAAGAGATAACTCTCCCGGGTGGCTATCTCCACCGCACCTGCTCCTCTCGGGGGTCAGGTCGGGTCAACGTGCCCAAACTCCAGGGGCAACAGCAGCCTGTTCTGATGTTGCAACCGGAGCTATGGGCTAAATTGGCACACGACACGCAATTGGAACGTGCAAGTGTGGTGAGCTTAAGCTTTATTTTTACCAACCTACCGGGGGATTGTGTCACCTATATGCGGCCTGTTTGCCACCTGTATATCGTATGTCACCTGTACGCCACCTTTGTGTACCTGACAGCAAGGACGGATCCGCGTGTCAAAGGTGATGAGGCATGAGCCACCGCGCTGCAGTACTAGTGGTGGACATCGAACGGACAATCGAGTTCGCTACGCACGGTGCCATCACCAGCAACACCAATCGGTGCGATCTCGATAGTTTTTTGCATCGCGAGCTTTGGTTCAGTATGTATCTGCATACTCGTAGAGAACACGGGGATGCCAGCATGGCGTGCACGGAAAAGCACGCTCGATATATGACATATCGAAAATTTGATATTTCGATGTATCGAAACGTTCGAGACACCATATCCTATGCAACGCGTGTTCCGTAGGAAGCATTTAGAATCATGACATCCGACGCAGAGCATTCCCCCCCTGGTCGGTGAAAATTCGACGTGGGCCGTCCCGGCATTGTAGGGATGCGAGGGTCTATAGTCGTACGACGCAACCGAGGAGACCGGTCTGAGGTGATGTGGCGACCCCCGGAGAGCCGGCGGTTCGAGTCACGCCGAACATACCCGCCAGCAAGAAGGAGAGCCGCGTACTAGCGGTTCAAGTTCTACGCCGAATATACCCACCTGCACAAAAACGCGACACTGGTGGACCCACAAGAGTTGACAACAGGTCCACTGACGGGGGGGGGGGGTACTCATTATCATGCATGGCCGTAGTCGTATGACCATAGACCCTCGCATCCCTACAATGCCAGCACGTCGGGTTTTGACCGACCAGGCAGACATTGCTTGCACCAAGCGCGAAGCGCCGTGAGGTGTTGGGCGAGTCGCATGAAGGGTAAGCTGCATCCTACTAACAACCACTTTAGAGGCGGATTTTCTTGCATATGGATGACAGCGTCAATGAATTGATTAAACTTATGGTGTGGCCAGTTCCAGAGACAGCTCGTGCGGCTGGGGGGGGGGGGTGTACTCGATAGGAGAGATGTACTCGATCTCATGCATGGCCGTAGTCGTATGACCATAGACCCTCGCATCCCTACAATGCCGGACGGAGCATGTCGGGTTTTCACCGACCAGGCAGACATTGCTTGCACCAAGCGCGAAGCGCCGTGAGGTGTCCGGCGAGTCGCATGAAGGGTGAGCTGCATCTTACTAAGAACCGCTTGTGAGGCGGACTTGCATATGGATGACAGCTTCAATGAGTTAGTTTGATTTCCGGTGTGGCCACTTCCAGAGACAGCAACGGGAGTACAATGTAACTGCCTCTTGGGTGCCTTACCTTGAACACTACGTGATACGATCTATTCCCTTGTGCATAGCAAAGGTTCTTTACTTCGCAAAAATGATCTAACCAGACGACCAGCTGTGGGCGACCGCCAAAAAAAAATTAAAACAAAAAAACGGTACCCTGGATGTCTAGCTCACGTAGTGAGCGGCATGTTTTACAGTGTCGTTGCCAACCGACGCCAACCCAACCCATATATATATATATATACTATATATATGAGGGGGGGGGGGGGGCACCGTCTGGAGGGTCCAGCACAACGTTGGATGAGGCGTTGGGTCACGTGCGGCGGCTCCGTGCATTTTTTGGTGCCAGCCAAGACGGCGTGACGTGCGGGGAGTGCCGGGCGATAGTTGCTCGAAGGCATCGGGTGGTAGTGTATAGTAGAGAGCTGACTGGTGCTCCGGTAGGGGGATATGGTGCCTTTTTTTTTCATTGCCGCGATTAGGACGCTCTCTTGGATGACTAGCTCTGTGTCTCACTCAAACATTGGACTTAGAACAATATTTTGTTGGCGCAGCGTACCACAACAAGAAATCCAATGGCGGTATACATAACGCGAAAGCAATGAGCTCAAGCGCGTAAGACCTCAACGGAGTGGGGTAGTCACTCGGCAGAATGGCTCTGAGCGGCTGAAACAATATTCCCGAAAATTGAACCCCTGCCGTTGCGCCAGTCGCGGCTGCCGTATGGGCACCGTGTGCGCACCGTGTGGACACCGTGTGGACACCGGCACGTTGCACACACGCTGCGTGTGATAAACGAAAACCACCAGGAGAAGTGGATCGCACCCGAAGCCCCTCTACGGCATACACACGCGGGTGCACAAGCCACATGGCAGACGGGGAACCACTGGAGGGAGCAGCTAAGGTCGGCTTTGGTGGGCTCCGCTTTTCGGCCAAGGGACTCGGAGGAAGGCTCGGGAATAACGAGAGTGGACGATGTCAGCACAGGAAATTCAGGGTCGCTGGGCCGTTCGATGATGTCTCTCTTGAACAGCTCCAACGATGCTCACCTTACGATCCCCGTCGTGAAAGTGCAACCATGTCTGGCTACTGCTCAAGGCATCAAGCTTCTTGCCCACGTGCTCGGTCTCCTTGACCACTAACCCTTCTGCCCCTGCAGTGGCGCGTCGGCAGAATCAACGCCCTCTTAAGAGACGTCGAATTTTACCCTCGGGGAATCAGACTTTAGCGCATCCTCCCAAGTTTTTTTGCGCTGACAGGACAGCCGAGGCACGTGCTACGATATGCGTGGCACTCCTTAGGACGAAATATTGATGCCTGGCTGATATCCAGAACTGAGGTACTACAGTACGTTACTCCCGGCATCACACAGTCAGGGTATAATATCCCATTTATTTGTGTTACACCTAACACCAGTTTTCGAGAGCACCTACTGAAGGCCGAGGGATTGTTTATCGGGTTAAGCCTACGTAATTACTCAGAAGTTAATTCTGGGTGCTGCTGCAGGTATTGAGGCATATATGTGGGGATCATCATCAACTGAGGAGCCCCGAAAAAATCGGGTGCTACCCCGATTGTATCATCAATCGATCGCGCCTCCGAAAAAGTGAAGCGCCGCGAGAGGTTCGCGTCTGTCGAGCGCGGTTACGCCACCCTTCAGTTCCCGAGATTGATGAATTGTGGGAAGTCAAGCATCGACACGGCTCAGGGGCCCAACCCACCCACGAAGCCGCGGACGCGACCGAGCAATACATGAGAGAGTACGGTCAGCACGTCGCCGCTCGCATTGTGGGTGTCAGAAGCAGCGCGCGGTCTCTCATCGCGGAACCGCGAGCGCCCCGCAACGAGGTGACATGGGAGCGGGTTCAAAACCTCCGGACCCAAAACACTGCTTCTGTCTCCAAGTCAGCAGCGTCAACAGCGACGGCAGTGAGGGCCACTGAATCAGAGGAGAGAGTGGCCTCTAAGTGGCGCCCGGAAGAAAACAAAATCACTCGCAGGCGGCCCTCGACATCGTGTACTCCGCCGCAACGCGTCAATAGGTACGGAGAGTGACACGGTCTACTCTTCTCGCGCGTGCAGTCGTCGTTCGTCAAGACCGCGATGGGCCGCGCCAAGGTTGGCCCTGGCATGTTGAGATCGTCCTTCTGGAGGTTTATCATCGACGACCCCAGTGAATTCCCGCCGGTTTTCCAGCAGCAGCTCTTCTTTCAGTCCCACCATACTTCCTTGGGGAGGGGGAGGATACCGGCCCGTCTGCGTTTGAATGACGCGGATACGACTTGGAGCCCGGACCTTGCGGCAGTGGCGATCAGATTAGCCGCTGCCACTTAGCGTGATGTGGGTGCTTGAACGCCTGCTCTAGTTTCCAGGGAAAGTGAGTGGATGAATCGTCGTTCCTGGAGGACAGGTGCCCGGCGAGGCGGTTGACGCTAAAGTCCCTCCAAAAAGCGCAGGCGGTCCACGGGGGGCGAAATTTTCGTACTGTGAAAAGGCAGTGACTACCCGTACGCTTAAAGTAGCACCAAATGCTTCTGCCTTTTCACTCGAGCGATTCCATGCCTGCCCTAAACCGACTTCGTAAAAATGCGCGTAATAGACTACTTTAACCCATGAAGCACCCCATGGCCTATGTATATATATATAGGTGCTCACGAAAATATTATGCAGCACAAACGGGATACTGCTGTCTGTACCTGCTAGTTCTTCAGTTGAGGAGCTCCGTCGGTCTGAAATATTTGCCTTGGAAGGTAAAAAAGTGACACCCTTCTTATCCCCTATCGTATTAATAGCACACCTCCTGGTCTAGTACAGTACATGGTGGGCAGAACCACGGAAAACGTCAGTCGCGTCCTTCGGGAGCTCGGTGTCGACGGGGCCCGGGTCTTCATGGACTTCTGTCGCCCTATTGGGGAGAAAGCCCGGTGGGAGCTGCCCCGTTCGGACGTCATCTGCCGCATCTGGAGTAGTGGCTTCAGCGACCTTCGCAACATCTATGGAGCATCGGACGGGGGACCCGTACTGCTGCGGTACGGGGTTGCGCTTTTCAGTCTGACCATTTCTTACTGACACAGAGCTTTTCAAGTGTCAACTATTGTATCGTAGGGTCCGACGTTGTGATTCCACCCGTTATTCGTTTGATACCTATACCTGGCACAGTACGTAGGTAGGTCCATGATACTGTTTATCGGCCTGTACTGGTAGAGTATTACTGTATACAGTAGCGTATTGCACTTTTTCTCACAACCCGGCTGGTGTACAGGTGTCAGAGCTCCTCAATGAAAGCCAGGAGGCTCAGAACTTTCGGGTGCCACACTACACCACTACCCTGGCATGGGCCTGAGGCGATGGCGAACGTAGGCCCGGAAAGCTGACGAGACAGGGGCGAGCAAGGCACTTGAGGGCAGCCTGACGTAGAAGTGTCGCATGTACACACCGCCGACACTGTAAACTCCCATAAGACGCGATACAATCTGAGGCAAGAGGAAAAACCGGGTACTTTCGGCACCAACTAACGGTACATGGCTTCTCTGGAACTGCTCCCCGAGTCAGTACGCCCGCCGGATGCGGATGGTCTGTTCTGGGGGATCGAGACAACAAATATATCGTCAAGGGTCTAAAACGGAGCCTATCGGAACCGGGTGCAGTTGCTCGTTTGAGGTCGAGGCCCGTGGACTCGTCCCGAGTCATCATACCGGCTTCGGATTTCGAATCCATGGTGAGGCCCTTTCTCGAGACGGAGGGGACCCTACAGCGGCGAGGTGCCCCTGCCGCTGCACGCTTCTGCTACCTGAACAGGCTCGCAGATGAACCAGCATTGACCGCTAGTCCCCGCGCTGTCCCAAACCTTCAAACGAATGTCTATCCGCCATCAAGCGGAAGGCGGAGCGCCGTTCAACGCTGTGACAAGCACCGCCGCACGCATGGACATTGTCATTGAGAGGGCAAGCCTTCGATTTTTTTTTCGCGTTGTTAGAGTGCCGCAACAGGGCGACATATCTTCGACGTAACCCGTTGCAGACCCACAGGCGGGGGCTGACACGGGGATTCACCCGCGGGCTGACAGGGCTGATCTAGATGGGTCAGTTGTCTCCACTTCGGTGGCGCGGACGCTTAACCACCACGCTCTCGCGGGACCGTTGTCCGTCGACAAGCGCACCCATAAACTTGCCACTTGTTGAAAAAAATAATGGGGGGTCTCGGAAAGGGAGGCGGTGAATCCCTCGAGCAGCTGGCGGCGATAGCTGTTGGAGGAACGGGCGGGGGTCCGTGTCACAGAAAGACGTTTGTGAGGGGTATCTATTCCAGACCATCTCGGGGACCATCACAAAGGTCGCGGTTTCGAGAAGGGCGAACCAATAGACAGTTCTTCTATGACGAGGGACCACGTGACTGCCAGGGGGAGAGGGGAGGGTTGCTGACCGTGACGTGGGGGTGCCCTCGGATGCAGAGTAGGACACACGACGACTCATATAGAACAAAGTGCGACAACAATGGCTACGTCAGTGGGTGCAGTTTTCATGTGAAGGGGAGTGGAGGGGACCTTCAAGCGGGTACGTGTGTAGGGAAGAAAAAAAGGAGAGGGGATGGGGCGAGAGTAATGCAGTATTCGGTACCTGGTGTGTTACTATTATTGAGGCTTTTTCGCATCGGACAGAGTGCAATGAATAGCAGGAAGGAGCGCCGAAGTAAGAATATTTCAATTTCTGGTGTTGTTTGTGTCAGCTTTCGACTCTTGTGTATCTGAAAAAGGGAACACGAGTACGAACTACTGCTGCTGCTGCTGCTGCTGCTGCTGCTGCTGCTGCTGTAGTTGTACGTCTCGTATGATGTAGGCGCCACTGCTGTCTGTGCATCTGAACGTTGACAGAAGCTAATAAAATAATGCGGCACAGGTGGCCGTGACCCCCCCCCCCCCCCCCCGCTCGCCCCTTGCACAAGTCGGGCTAAAACAAATAGTTGGAAAATGTTGATCATAAGGCTTATAACGAATTGAGGCATTGAACAGAGTACAGCACACCACCAGGCTTACCGAATCGAGAGGCTGATTGTCGACAGTTTGCGGGGCTTGCTTTATTGTTCAACGTCTCCACAAGAATTTTTTACGCCCACATTTTGCAGGGGGGCGTCCTGGCCACCTGTGTACAGTCGGACAATAAAATCATAATACTACACCGATAATTGTGTAATACACCTGATATATATACTCATGGTATAAATACCTTGCGTATATTTCTGGGTGGTTTTCAGATTAGTTCTAAAGATAGCTTGACCGTGCTATATTTTGTTGAGCACACAGCACAGAGCAATTCATACCGGCATCAGGTAAATCATGCATTCATTGCTCACAGACTACTGCTGCTGTGCATACAGCAGTAGGCAGGCGGCATGTTGTTCTGTTAATAGAAGAAGAAAAAAAGCAGGACCGCCTCAGGTGCAGGTATGTTTTGGTCACACTATATACTGGTGTGTACCACGGGGCCACTCTTCACACATTATTACCGGCCAGCGGTACCAGGAAATAGGTAGCAGCAGCAGTACGGACGCACCGGCACAGGCAGCATGTAGTTCTGTTTTTAGACTGAACTGAACTGAACCAAGGCTGAAGGTACTAACAACAGCGGCCCCAGGTATTTTTTAGTCAGCACACACAGCAATGCAATGCAATGCAATGCAAGGCAATGCAGAGCGCCAGGTACCAGGTGTACCGGCACCAGATACTAGGTATTAAATACCTGGTACCCCATACATTAGATTAGTAAACCAAACGGCAGTAGTTAAAAGTGCAAAAGACAGCCATTAATACTATAATAGTGGTAACACTATCATTACTGTATTACGGGGGACCATAGTAAATAGGATCAAATACTGTTATTACCGGGGTCCATCATAGTTAATAGGACCTATGGTATACATAAAAACCTATATATTTACCTCTTTTTACTAACAATATTTGTCCCATTAACTATGGACCCCCGTAATAGTAATAATGGGAAAATATATAGGTTTGTGTGTCTTCCGTAGGTCCTATATTTACTACGGTTCCCCGTAATATTATGTTACGGGGGACCATATTAATAGTAAATGGGACCAAGTTTTTTAGTTAGTAAAACAGGGAAATATATAGGTTTTTGTGTTTACCGTAGGTCCTATTTACCGTGCATGGTCCTCCGCAATAGGAAGGCAGCATGTTGTTCTGGTATTCGACAAAGCAAAGAGTACCATCGGCAGCAATAATTACCGGTAAATTTCAATCAGCACCAACGTGCTGCCTGCATATATTCTGGGCAAGTGCAGGGAGCAAACAGCTGTTAATATGAATATTCATTATGTATCAGGTACCTGGGGTCTCGTACAGCAGTAATACCTGGTAGTATTAATTATTAACGGATACTTTTGTAACAGTTATTCTAAGCTGATACTGGTATGTCGACATTGCCTCCTCTGTGTTTGCTTGTCGTAGATTTATATTCCCCGACGGAGCTTTGCAGTACACCGGGCACATTGTTCTGCAGGCTCCAAATTTGATTCGTTCCCGTTCTCGTTGCTGTGTTTCGCGATTCTTCTGAAGCCCATTTACCGCTACTACCCCCCTGGCTATATGCTGTCATAAGTGAATGAATGAATGAATGCATGCATGCATGCGTCCCGGTATCTGTTACAACATGTATACTCTTGTCTTGTTCAACGAGGTTATAAACGTTTGTGGTGTGTGTGTTCTTTGTTCTCAACGTTCAACCGTTCTTTTTACCCGTTGACATCTAGCACACCAGTGTCCAGTGTCCGTGCCGAATTTTCATCCTAGCGAGATATACAAGCTTTGTGGCCACAAACTACTGCTGTATGGCACACGTACATACCTGGTATAATATACGGTGCGTACATCGTACAGGCTGTAGGGAGATTAGAGAAGATGCAATGCCGTTCAACGTACTGGATACGACAAGCACAACACACACTCTCTCTCTCTCACACACACACTCACGGCGGCAAACCAGATGACGCGTGCTGCAGGCGGTACGATATAGTAGGGCATGCATGTGTCTTAGTGCCTTACTTAGCGCCTTATAGTGCCTCAGTGCCTCACAGATTTTGTTGCCAAGCTAACCGTCGGTGGGACTGAATCAGATACATGGGGCTTCTCGCATGAAGAAATAAATACCAGGTAGACGATAAGGCATGCCTTATTCTGACTAAAAAATATATATCGACAGTAGTAACTTAAAGCAGTAGTAGGTAGGTCAAGAGATTGTACAGCACTACGGTGCGCTTTTTTTCTTTAATCTGGTTTTGGGTGATTTACTGTAAAACTAAAATAGTAATCAGTACAGAGCTCCTCAAGTTTTGAGAGCCTCAGAAAATCGCAGATAGATCGTATAGATAGGTGCGCCCCGATGCTGCAGCATGCGTCAGACAGTCAGATACAGCAAGAGATATAGTATGTACATCGAAAGAGAAAATCATGCAGAAAGAGAAAGGACGTTCCTGCGTTTTCACATACATACCACTAATAATGAGGCAAAGAAGGAGGCGTTCTACGATAATACCAACGTTGAAGCACATGCTGCACATAGATAGATAGTCGGATGGCAAGCATAATAATAATAATAGAGGTACGTACCACGTTTGAGAAAAAAGATGTGAGCCACCAAGCAAGGTGTCCTTACTGGGCTGCAGTTGAAGGAAGGAGGTACCTCGTACTGTTCTTCTCTTCTCTTCTCTTCTCTTCTGTTCGTGGGGATACATGTATCTAAGTATTGAAGGTACGCGCGCCACACATCCCAAGCACCGGTCGTACTCATCTGTTTGTCCCCGTTACATTCCGCATTATACCTTGGGGGGAACACAGGAAGGAGCCTCAGAAAATATAGGGTGGGGACCTCTGTCATCGTAGTAGAACGCCTACTACTCAAATACTACTCTGTACCGAACTACGTCTCCGAATAGAATAAACGTTTATATTGGTTGCTAATATATGAGCGGCACTAATATTGCGGTACAGAGTAGTACTTAATACGGAGGCGTTCTACTATAGATAGAGGTTCACCGAAAATGTTCTGAGGCGCCTAACTTGACCTTGAGGAGCTCCATACACAGAACTTGTATCTCTCTAGGATTGAAGAATCGGCACGGACACTGGTTGCGCTGGATGTCGACGGGTAGAAAGAACGATTTTTAATGTGAAGAAAACAACAACATACCTCACCCGAAAACTGACTTCAGCAAAAATCAAATTGCATGCCGATAAATATTTCCATGGCCCAAGTATGCAAGAAAGTCATTTTTCGAAACAAGATTGGCATTCCCCCGTCATTCAGAAAAAAAGCGGAAATAAATCTGCTACGCTACTACTACTACGTACGGTAGTTTCCTTCCAAGAAAGAGCAACATCGCCTCCACAGCAAAACGTGGAGCCCATCATTTTTTTCTCTTCTTTTTGGGAATTTTTGTGGGTGATCAACGGTGCAGCTTAGATGCCTGCACATTGTTGTGGGACGCGAGACGCAACAACAAAGAATACTAACATCTAACGTTCCGCCCTCCCAAAACCCTTTATCGCTGCGCTCCAACTATCCACGTATCCTTTCTCCCGTCATCCTTGTTTTCGCCGGAAATCAGTTCGACCCGAACGCGTCGCCACACGTACGTATATATTAATATATGTATACACATACGTATCTCACCTACCTCCGTTGTTTGCTCCGCTGCCCGTGTCAGGTACTATCTATCGCTGCTGACGCTCTACCCGGAAGCGCGGGCTGCTTCATCCCGTGGAATACGGCCTGCCTCTTTCCCATGATTAATATGTATTGTGGATGGGTTTCAGTCCAACCAACACCCAACCGGCGGCCGACAGATTGCATGCACCTGATCGACCCCCTCCAAGCAGGGTTGCACGCCTTTAACCATTATTCTACGACGAGCTATCGTATCTTCAAGATTTTTGCTTCTCGCAATCGGTCACGCAAACCACTATTATTAATACCAATACGTATAAGTACATACATACTCGCACCGGAACGTTCTTCGTTATTGGAAATCCGAAAAATCACCGATAAAGTGCACTGACTTGTGCATCAACGAGGAAGATTGCGGCGTCTGCTTAGTGCGATGATCTAACCCCCTCCCCCCTGCTGCCGTCCTCTCCTTGCTCCCCCCCCCCCCACCCCCCCCTCTCTCCCCTGTCCCCTCCACCCCTCGCCGTCCCCTCTCGTCCCCCTTCTCTCCCCCCCCCCCTTCCTTTCTACAGCTCCCCCCCCCCCCCCCCTCCGTGTGTTCCCTCCCCTCTTGCTCCATCCCCCTCCCACCCCCCCCCTCTCCCCTCCTGTCCCTTCTCCCCTCTCCCTCCTCTCCCCCCTCCCCTCTCCTCCCCTCCCCTCCCCTCCCCTCCCCTCCCTCCCCTCCCCTCCCCTCCCCTCCCCTCCCCTCCCCTCCCCTCCCCTCCCTCCCCTCCCCTCCCCCGTTCTCTCCCCCGTCGTTCCACCTCCGTTCCCCCCCACCCCTTCTACCCCAGGTCTCCCCCCAGACCCTTCGCCCTCCCCCTTCCCCCTGTCCAAGGCTACGCCCGTTTCAGTCAGCGCTACGGCCGGTTGGTTGGTTGGTTGGCTGTGCGGAGGAGGTGGTGTGCTCTCATCATCAGGCATAATAAAACGAGACCGGGACGCAGCGGCCGGTGTACCGATTCTCCCATTTTTATCGTTAACATATGTTCGTTCATAGATTGCCTCTGAACCTCCCCCCCCGACGTCAAAGAGAACAATAACTGGAAAACACTCCTTGTTAACATCGACCCTGTTACGGGGGACCATAGTAAATAGGACCAAAGATTGTTAGTTAAAATAGGTGAATATATGGGTTTTTATGTATACCATAGGTCCTATTAACTATGGACCCCCGTAATAATAACTGAAGAACGTGACATTCGGGAGGATGATGTACCTGATATTTTTATACAATGAAGAGCGTTCCGTCACCCGCCCGGATAGCCAGATATATATGTTATTATGTACGCGAACGTACCAGGTATGTATGTATATGTTTTTGGTCCTCTGTCGGTTGTGGTCCTTCTTCCGGATTTTTTGCTTTGTTTGCCGTTCCTGAAACAACTCAAGCGTGCTTGTTTACTACTACTTGGTATTAATATAATAATATTACTCAGCGAGGTATATTGTACGAGATACTAAAGAATATACCTGCGGTGCTGCTCGTTTTTCGTTTTGTGTGTTGTTGTCCCTTCACTACTGCGGTGCTGCGCAGTACGTACATAAATTAAATACGTACGTACTTACTTACTTTGTGTTTTTTTGTTGTCTGGAAATTTGGCACAAGGGGATAGCGGATATCGAGGTATTTTCGTTGCAAATGTCGAGCTGGATCCCACTCAGTGACCCACAAGACATAGTATCGTATTAATAACAGAAGATAGTGTTGCCGTGTCGCGGTTGGCTGTGGATTCTTACACAGAGTAGCTGCAAGGTTGTTGTATGTGAAGAGCCGGATCTCTTTTTAATCACCCCGACAAGGCAGAAGCCCGCGCCTGTACGAAGCAAACAGCAGTCAGTCGATGCTATTTAAAATTTAACCGCGATATATACTAATTGATCGAGTTCGCGAAAAAATCTCCCGCGATCACGATAATATATTTAAAACGCAGAAACGCCTCTGGAACCCTCTGGAACCCTCTGGAACCCTCTGTAGAACACTCCACAGGGACAACGTTACCAAACAATAGTTAGTGTGTTTCCTGGCACTTTCCGCTGACAACATGGAGCACATCTTCAATAGAATAATAACGTTCTGAACGTTCACGAAATAAATACTCCCATCGCATCTCCTGTGCATTCTTACGTCAGACGCTGGTTTTCATTTTTTTCAGGGTTGACATTCTTTTTATTCAGTATTTGACAGGTAAGTGTCTATTTAGTTGAGATAACTACTTTCTGCCCGAATATCGCGATTCATTTCATTGCGATATGCGATTTATATTTTCGTTTGCGATCGCGTTAAAAAAATCCATTTAGAAGACCATTCGCATTATATATCGCATTGTTGATCGTATCCCACCTTCCTTGGCGCGATTTCCAACATTGTGCACAGCATATTAACATGGGTGCGCGGTTTTTGTTGATTATGCTCCTGATTTCGTTCACTTCGAAAGAATACCCTATTAATAATAACGATGTTTTCAGGAGAATTTTCAATAACGACGACGACAGCGTTTAGATCGAATGCTTCGTCGAAATTCATGCTGTGAAAGCTGCGTGTCTGATACTTCGGTAAATAAGGTCGAAATCTTAATACCCATTAGCTACCACTTTGTCCCCAAATTTAAGGATTTTTTAAGAGATACTGGTATATATATATTATAACCGTTTTTATATTTGGGGACAGAGATATTAGATTTACGACTATTATTATACAATACCGTCTAATAGTTATCCCATCCGCCTTCTCTCTCGGGTTGTACCGCGGTTATTCCTTGTGCTGCGTACAGGGTCTGGACGGAGTTGATACGTACGTATATTCACAAAGTACATTCGTAGCTCGTACTGCTGTACCGTCGATCAACCTTCTGATGTTTTGATGCAGACTGAGGCAGGATGATGGTCTCACGTATGCATGCACCGTGTATGATGGTTTCCACTCCTCCCCCCTTTTACCTTTTAGTCCTTGCCTTCTGTCCGTCGTATACATACGATACGCATGTACACACGCGTATACGTACGTACGTATAATATGTATATATATTTTTTCGTGATTATCGGTAGTTGTAGCAATTTTAGACGTACAAGCACTGACCGAGAGGCGTGACCAATGGCGGACAAGCTGAGACTAAATCCTGTCTGAGTCTGCATCATTATAGCACCCTTCAGCTACTGCTGTGTCAGCATGGCAAGCAGCAGCGAGAGGGCCCGGCAAGCAGCGGCAATCTCCCGTTGTTCTTGCTGCTGTTATTCGGCCTTTCTGCGTAGATGCTCGTCGTGGAGGCCAAAAGTATACCGTGGTCTATGTCGCATGACCTTCGCCTGCTACGCAGACCGTAGGTCTCGTATTCCTTCCCGCCGACAGGTAAAATACAACCTGTCCGGAAATATAACGATTTTGTTCAGGATGATATAAATACCTTAACGCTCCTTACATTTCCGGACAAACTGGTACAATCTTTTTACTGATGAAACGAAATTACGAGTGAGAGTGGGTATCGAAATAAGAATTAATGACTTCGTGTCTCTATTATTACCATGGTAGTATTCGTTAGGCCAGATCTTATGCAATTTTTTTTGAGGTGATTATATGGCTGTTTACGGAGGCTTCGGGGTATCTAGTCCCATTTCTGATCAGATTTTATCAAAATCACGTCTTATGGGGCCTGTTTGGTGGAAAAAATGTTCCTCCGAGATTTTATCACTCATGAAATTCCAGGAAGTGATTTTTTTTTGACAGCCTTTTCTGATCAACTCTGAAAGTGATAAAATTTGCTTTTGCACAAGACCTCGGAGGCATTGTACAATTTTGTATACGTTACAGACAGGGCTCATGATGGGTCACGACGCTACATGCTTAGTTACTCTTGTACACAGCTGGGCTCCAGCACTTGTGCATCGGCCACTACGGAGAGAGAGGGCATCAATACCCTGGCCACCATCGCGTCCCTTGCGGCCGCCCAACTGCAGCTGCTCTAGGCAAAACAACTTTGGATACGAATAGGACGAGACTACAGCAGTATCAAAACAATCTAACGTTCTTCTTTTCTGACTACGACGGCCGCAAGCAGCTCATGCTCCGCGAGAGCGAGAGCTCCTTGCTGGTCCAGCGACCCCTTACGCAGCTCCCCAGGAGGTTCCACGTTCCGTTCCTTCCTTTGAGGAGCTGGTGGTGAAGGTTGATCGCCCAACCCGGCGTGAACGACTCGTTCGTGTCGTGGTCCACGTACGTAGAGTTCAAGGAAACTTCAAGATCTCGGTTCTGTTTTTTTTTTTTTGTTCTCCCATGAAATAAAACCAAAAACACCATAAGACGGCACATGGCGCACCGATCTGGTGTGGCTTTTTGCCGCAGGAAAATCCGACTTCCTGCCTTTTTCAATCACTCAAAAAATATTGCATAAGATCTGGCCTTAGTACTGATTGTGCATCGATATTTCTTGAGCCAATCAGATCCCCGGGCGACTGCTGAAAAAAATCTCGAAATACAAGAAAAAAAAGCGAATGTCGAATAAAAAGTCTCTTGAAATCTAAAAGTTGATCCGAAAGGTCCCGAATGTTTGGGGCAGTTTAACCATTTAATAAATCGATCCACTCCAAAAACGAAAATGAAGAGCAGTCAGGAAAAATGATGAAATCGTGGGGAATACCGTGAGATGAACATAACGAGTAGACCAGTCAGCAGCAGACTCTACATCTTTACAGGTAAAGTTGAGTTGACAGCATGAACATGGCACGTAGTTTGATTAATAAGAGTGGCCAATCCCCTCCATGATACGAGAGGATCTGTTCACAAAGCACCGGAGAGGCCCTGCTTTGCTACTTGCTACTGCTTGGTGTGACGTCCAGCATTGTTTTCTCCGTAGCGAGGGTGCTGTTTGTCGTGATCGTCACGACTTTGCACACCGAGTACTTGCTGGGTTTGTACTCGAAGCTCCAGGGCACACAGCAGTACCGCCGAAGACTCTCCATTGAAATTCTTCTTAGGGTAGCCTGAGAAGTTCTTAAGAAGCGCCACACATCTCGTTTCTCTTCATTGGAACGAAAAAAGGGCCAGATCTGACTTGACATATATATCGGCGTACTCTCGATAAATCGGGTGGATCAATTCGACACGGCTCCCGCAGCCGCCAGTTCTTCATCCAACCACAGCAGGAACACCACATCACCGGCTCGAAGCAAAACATCGTCTATCTAGCGCGTCGCGGACGTCTCCAGGTCGCAGGTATGTGTGTGTGGCGTGGGCCAGCAGCAGTAAGTAGTGCATCCCTATTTAGTCTACAATGGTACCGGGTACAGGTTTTGATTTGCAACAGCGAACAGCACTGCTGGGCTTGGGAACGACGACGAGCACGCAAGAGACAAACTAAACGTACGATCGCACCGAACCGAAGTGCGCCCGCTGCCGCAGAGCTAGCGAGGCTCTAGATCAGAGCAAGTTTGCGTTGCTGCGTGACAAGTAGCACGCACGATATGTTCGCATCGCCCGCACCAATATCTCCTTCCTTCCGAAGGGCGGGTCGGGTAAAGTTCCGAGCGACGTCGATGCCGGACATCATGCCTGCATGATAGATAGTATACCACCAGTAGTAGTAGTTTCCTTCTCCTGAATACGTTTCGTTCATGACCATAATTCTGTGTTTTGTGTACCAGCTTGTTCGATTTTGTCGGGCAGATGGTGTGCAGTAGTACCCGGTAGTCAACAGCCGTTGGCTTACACCCGCGGCCGTTTGCCGCAGCAGCATCATCAGCAAGCGGTTGATGGTGTGCGTGTGGGGAGTGCCCAATCTCTCTTGTTTCCTCCAGCTCCGAGCTTATTCTTAGAGGTGCCATGCGCCAATATCAGCCCGCCAAAAGTTGCCTTCCATTACATGCATGCATGTATGTGGAGATAGTGCTGATGTTATGTGGGTATCGTGTGCCTTCCCCTCTCTCGTCTTGTCTTTTGCTTTGCTTCCGCTTGGCGGTTCGTTAGGTGGCAGGAGGTGTAGAAACATGGCGTCATCCAGATCATCGTTCTGTGTGGCAATAACACGCTGCTTGGTGTTGGGGACGCTGGCTGTGGCTGGAGAGGGGGTATCGTCGGATCGGGGTACCTTGCGAGGAACGAAACGAAAGGTATTGTTCTTGCCGTTGCTGATGTGTGTTGGTTCGTAAAAAGGGAGCAGTTTTTTCCGTGTGTTTTTTTTATCAGGCGGATCCTGTGAACGCAGAAAAAAATAAAATATAATATGGTCTCTTTAATCTATATATTTGAATCGCCAATTTGAAACTAGACATGATGAGTTTGAGCGCTCTTGAGAGAGGCCCGTCCAAAAAGACTAAAAGAACCCCGCGCGCTGCCGTGCCTAGGCGGAGACTGACGGCCGCCATAGTTTTGGAGCTGTAGTTTTGGGCTGTGCTTGCAGCATTCCTTGTTCTCCGGCAGCAGCACGACAAGCATGTGCGCTCAATAGTCAGCCATTCATTGTGAAGAGGCAACCTTGACACAGGCCGAAGAGCCGACGTTCAAGGTCACCGCGACCAAGAGGCACTGCTCTCTTATGGATACGTATGATGATGATGCACACACCATGCACACCACACCTGTACGATATGTATGTGCTGCTGCTGTGCTGCTACACTCGCCCGCCCCCGCCCACCCGACGTACGTGCGTACACAAAGCGGCCACGATACATAACGAGTGAGCCGTTCCTCTGGTGGGTTCTTGTTTCGACGGCGAAATAAATACTCGCCCGATTTAAAACGGAACAGCAGCCGCTGCCGCAGCTGCACTGCATGGTGCATGGTGACACCGCCGTGGTGTCATCAACGTGATGCGATGGAGGTTCGCACGACCAAGAGAAGGAACCTCTCTGTTCAGCTGTTAATATTAATACCTATTAATAATAATAGTGGTCAGGAGAGACTATTAATACAGCAGTAATATCTCATCTGTTGAACCTCCTGTGTACATCCCCCCCTCGTACCATCTGGCACATCCTATTAGATTAGTAGATTAATAGACCTGCGTCATGAAAATACCGTCGCATGTCACATGTCACATAACGGCGGCCGCACGTACCGCACGTATAATATTGCAAGGTGAGAAACGTTCGTCTTCGTATATCATATACCTCACCTCACCTCACCTCACCTCATGGGCATGCGCGTTCCATTCGTATCGAGGTAAATCTGTGCATACGCATGATATTATAGCATGGGGTCAGTGGTGGAACAGCCAATACTCACTATTATAATACTTGAATACGCCGTAGTTCCACGCGAAACACCAGCAGGCACTCGGCAATATTATACCTGGTACGTCCCAGGTACCAGATATGGTAAAATGTAGGAACACCCTCTGTTGTCTGTTGGGCCTGTGGTGGCGTGGTCGGCAAATGGATAAACGCCGGTAGCCAGCAGGCTAGAGTAGGTTGGTTACCAAACGAGAATACCCACGTCGTAGTTCCTGAATGGAATATGTCGTGCTTGTCGTATCCAGTACGATGGCCACATGATACCGGTATTTGCTCTTGTCTACTCTACTTGACTGCATACAAAATGTACAACTAATACTATTTATAATCGTCTGTTGTTGTTGTTGTTGTATTCTTGACCTTAAACTGTAAACCCTTCTTTCTACGCGTCGACATCCAGCACAACAACCAGTGCAGTGTCCGTGCCGATTCTTCAATCCCATTAATAGAGAGATATAAGTTCTGTGGTCACAACACTACGCCACAGAGATACTACGTTGCCGTAGTTTTGTGACCACAGAGCTTGCACTTGTGTCTCTCTAGGATTGAAGAATCGGCACGGACACTGGTTGTGCGGGACGTCGACGGTCGACGGGTACAAAAAGCGGTTTAATATGAAGAACACACACATGATACCTGGTAGTTAGTTTTGTATGCTGAATGAAGGAGATCGATCTATCTCCACAAGGAAGCCCAGAAAACGCGCACAACGGAGACACAACGAAATGCCAAAATATCTCTGCTGCTGCTACTATTAATCCTACAGCAGTGGTAACTCTGAACTGCTGTCTTGTCACTTACCCTTGTTGCGTAACACTTTGTAGTACGAGTAATACATACCTGGTGCATTGAGCCGTTTTGCGAGTGCCGGCTGCGCGCGCTAACTATAGGCACTACGAAAAGGGTACAGCACAGACTAGTTTGTGCACACTACTATTAAATATTAATACTACAGCAGTAAATACCAGGTATCAAGATGGAATCAGGCGCTCGTATAGCGTCGCCGGTGGCTTGGTAGGTGGTCCGCGAGCCTATCAAGATCAATTCCGTGAGTTCGAGTCTCACCGAGTGCATGCTCATAGGGACTTTTTCTTGCATAAAATTGATTAGCGGAAAGCGCGAGAGCGTGAGTTAGCTGTACATTCGATAAAAATCGACGAGCAGTGGGAATGCTGAACCCTATGCGCGATAAAAACTTAAGGCACGTACCGGGGGGGGGGAGAAGGGACGACACCTGTGACCACGGCTTGTCCAGAAGATCGTCGAGGATAAAACCTCCTACGAGTGGGCTGGAAAGTAAAAGTGATGATGAAAATCAATAAATAAATAAAAAAAATAGGCCTTCCGCCGATTCAGGCATCGATCACACGAAAAACAAACAACCGAAACGAAAACATCAAAATATCCGCATCGAATCGCCCATCCATGCGTGGTAATGAATCACATCAAAACTTTCAACAAGGCTTTTGATTCTACCACGTACAGACAGCAGTAGTAGTATGGATATTTTTTTGTGTATTTATCGTACGGGTTTAGGACGGATGTCATCAATAACTGAACGCCATACCAATAAAGTGTACCAGGTATGGTTTCAGAATGCCCATAGTATAATGTTTTTTGAGAAAAAAAAAGTGCACCAAGTGTGTATTTCAAGTATTAATACCAGGTATACAAAAATTTGTACAAGTTTCAGTACAACTATTCGAAAATACCATGGAATATATGTATGTAAGTTCTACTATTAATAATAGTATGCTATACTAAAGACCATACAAGCAAAAAAAACAAATAGTCCAAAAAATGCCCAATATAAGCAATAATCTAAGCAAGCCTAGTTGGTTGACGACCAGCACTCTTTTTTCCTCTCGTGCACGAGTACTGCAAAAAAACAAGTCGGAAAGGCAACTCAGCTGTGAGCTGTTGTGACAGTGAGGATCGAAACATTCGTCGAAACGCATCTTTTGCAAGCTGGGCGTGGTGCTTTGACCACGCTTTCACCAGGTGTATGGCTACCTGGTACTATTTACGGGGGATCATAGTAAATAGGACCTACGGTACACACATAAACCTATACCTTCACCTATTTTTATTAGTAATATTTGGTCCTACTTACTACGGTCACCCGTAATACGAAACCCTTTTCCAGTTCCAACTACTTTAACATCGTTAATGCTAAATCTGGCTTGTTTCCCACAACAGGAGTGCAGTCGTAATATATACCTGGTACCTTGGCACCAGGTATATTATTATTATTGTGCTTGCCTTCTGAGAAAATAGCGTAGATGCCGTTCCTATATAAACCAAATATCGTTCCGTAAATCAACAGTATCCCTCTAGTATAGATATACTCTTTAGTCTGTAATATACAGGTACGGACTCCTTTTAAGTACTCGTACCTTTGTCTTCCTGTTGTTTTTGTTTATTTTTGTTTCGTTTTATTTTCTTCTTTGCGCTGACCCTATGTGATTTTCATTATATTTTCTTTCTCTTCCTTTCTCCGATTGCTAAGCCTTATTGAAGGAGTCGTGTGGCGTGGGTGGACGACGAGCCTGCTTTGCTTGTTTCGTATTGTCTGACGCCGAGGGGCCGGGCATAGTTGACGAACGCTGGACGATGGTGGCAGACAGGGTAGCAAGAGGTACCAGGCGGGCCAGCAGGGAGACCTTGGCTGTGCTACCCGTACCATAAACTGCTGCCGCTACCTGGAGCATGCCTTGTGCTTTGTTTGGTTTGCCTGTTATTTTTCCTTGGTTCTTAGTCTTACTCTGTTGACGACTATTAATAGTGTTTTCTTCTTTTTCCTTTTTTTTTTTCTAGCTCGTTCTTTTCAAGTGTCTGCCAGATCCCCTGCGGGGAGGGTACGATTGTTTGTTGCTATATATACATATACCAGGTATATATTTGTTTTTTTTTTTTTCTCGTTTCTTTTTCTCTTTCGAATTGTCTTCTTTGTTTTTGTTGTTTTTTCTTTTTCTCTTTGTTTCCTTTTAGTTTCACTAGATGTCGTGCCTGTCGTACGCAGTATGATGACATGGCATTTTTTTTTTTTTTTCATCACTTTTACTTTCCAGCCCACTCGTAGGAGGTTTTTACCCTCGACGATCTTCTGGACAAGCCGTGGTCACAGGTGTCGTCCCTTCTCCCCCCCGGTACGTGCCTTTATTTTTTGTCGCGCATAGGGTTCAGCATTCCCACTGCTCGTCGATTTTTATCGCATGTAGCCAACTCACGCTTTCGCGCTTTCCGCTTATCAATTTTTTATGCAAGAAAAAGTCCCTATGAGCATGCACTCGGTGAGACTTGAACCCACGAAACTGATCTTGACAGGCACGCGGACCACCTACCAAGCCACCGGGGACGCCGGTTTTGCATTGAATACGTGGCAACGTAGTATCTCTGTGGCGTAGCTTTGTGACCACAGAACTTGCATCTCTCTAGGATGGAAGAATCGGCACGGACACTGGTTGTGCTGGATGTCGACGGGTAGAAAGAACGGTTTAATGTGAAGAAAAAAACAACAACAACAACAACAACAACAACAACAACAACATACAGCAGTAGGTCTCGTTTTGAAGCAAGATCTATCTGATCTGTTGAAAGTTACACGATGCATGAGAATACATATTTCGTCGCATGTCGCCGTCTCCCTCTCGGGCCGTTCCTCAACTAAATCACCGACAAAAAAATGCTCGAAAACAAGCAGTTTTATATTCATACTACAACAAAACCATTTTTCTGGTTTCACTTTTTTTTGGCGCGGAAGTGAAAGTGCGATAGATGACAGCATTACGAGTACTTGCTCTTTGTCATAAAACATACAAGGCCATTGTTGTATTGCAAAGCCGGCGTCCCCGGTGGCTTGGTAGGTGGTCCGCGAGCCTATCAAGATCAATTTCGTGAGTTCGAGTCTCACCGAGTGCATGCTCATAGGGACTTTTTCTTGCATAAAATTGATTTTAGCGGAAAGCGCGAGAGCGTGAGTTAGCTGTACATTCGATGAAAATCGACGAGCAGTGGGAATGCTGAACCCTATGCGCGATAAAAACTAAAGGCACGTACCGGGGGGGAGAAGGGACGACACCTGTGACCACGGCTTGTCCAGAAGATCGTCGAGGGTAAAACCTCCTACGAGTGGGCTGGAAAGTAAAAGTGATGATGAAAAAAAAAAAAAAAAAAAAAAAAAAAAAAAAAAAAAAAAAATCCCATACCATACCCAGCACCATAGACCAGGTTTGTCATGTGCCATGTGTCGGTGGTCATGTAAAACATACCTGGTACCTTGCAGGTTGGTACTCCTGATACCTGGTGTCGGAAACACAATACTTCAACCTTCATTGCTCACGATGCACGTATCGAATATCAAATGCATACGCGAGACGGGCACAGGACCATTTTGGTGAGACAGGCCTGTGGTATAGCACTACTACACTGCCTTGTACAGAAGAATTTATAGACCATCACCACCAATGAAGTGGTCCCGCAGCTATCGTTCCTCGTGTCGTATTAATAAGTTGTTGTTTGTTCTCATCTTAACTCATCGCCACAGCAGTCGTAATACAGCAGTGCCGGCGTCCCCGGTGGCTTGGTAGGTGGTCCGCGAGCCTATCGAGATCAATTTCGTGAGTTCGAGTATCACCGAGTGCATGCTCATAGGGACTTTTTCTTGCATAAAATTGATTAGCGGTAAGCGCGAGAGCGTGAGTAGCTGTACATTTGATGAAAATCGACGAGCAGTAGGAATGCTGAACCCTATGCGCGATGAAAACTTAAGGCACGTACCGGGGGGGAGAAGGGACGACACCTGCGACCACGGCTTGTCCAGAAGATCGTCGAGGGTAAAACATCCTACGAGTGGGCTGGAAAGTAAAAGTGATGATGAAAAAAAAAAAAAAAAAAAAGTGCAGTCCGTGGTCGCAGGATAGGCTGTATTAATTTGATGATAACTCTGGATGGAGTGGAAGAATGCCCCCGCCGAAAACAACACACATGATAGATAAAGCACATATGTCATATATCTACACCTCAGACAAAAATGAGATGTGAGGTTCGCGCTCGTACCCATCACGATTAGGTACGTGTGGTACGCTGCACAAGTCGCCACAGAAACCAAGAAGACCGCCTACGATCGCAATACACAGAAGAAATAGACGGGATGAAAAAATATGATAACAGGTACGTACCTGCCTGGTATGATACCTGGTACCTGGTACCTGGTATATATTTTCGGGTTTTAGCGAGAATCAGGTGTTATTAATTGTAATGGAGCTGTTCATTTTGATCCAAAAACAGTAATATCCTGAAACCAAGAAACAAGCACATGCCACGAGCGATGTTTCTCGCCATGAGAAATCACAGACTTTTTTTTTTCGTCCCTGAACGTTGAGCGTGTGGCCTCCAAAATCTGGATTATTTTGTTTTCTCTAGGCATATATAAATATACAGTAGGGACCACGAGCTCCACTTACTGTATGTAGGCCTGCATCGGGCATCGGGTCACCAGGCTTGGTTCGTTTCGCCACGGCGGGCGCGCCAAGAGTATTTGTTCTGGTGCTTTCCTACAATAGTTTTGCCAGCTTTGAAGTCTCTCGACGATCTTGACGGAAGGAACCACCTGCCCAGCGCGAAGTTATTTGCCGTGCCAAACCTGAGGCCACCTCGACGCGGGGTAGTGTCCACGATGCTGTACATAACAATAGAGTACACAACAGAACAACTCGAGCACATCTGTGTGTTCTTTACATTAATAAACCGTTCTTTTCACACGTTGACATCCAGCACAACCAGTGTCCGTGCCCATTTCTTCAATCCTAGAGAGTTGCAAGCTCTGTGATCTCTGAACTATTTATTACGGAGGACCATATTAACTTAAGACCTATGGTACACACAAAATCCTACATATTTCGCTATTTTTACTAACAATATTTGGTGCTATTTACTATGGTCCACCGTAATAATACGCCACGGAGATACTAGATTGTTATGAAGTGAAAGCAGAGTAAAAGGCGCAATGCCATGTCATCATACTGGATACGACAGGCAAGACAATGATATACATACTATAAAAGAGAGATAGCAAGAGGAAAAAAAAAAAACCCGAAGAAAAAAAACGGGAAATCTGCGTACGTACGTACGTACTGAGTTTAGAGTTTCTAGATACACAACTGGTCAGTGGGGGTCTCTCACTAAGGCGATCTGAGTAAGGCGGTATTCCGATACAAGGCGGTATCCCTCAATAAGGCGGTCTCGAGTGAGGCGGCATTCCGATAGAAGGCGGTCAAAATCGCTTTGCACCACCGGAATCCGCAGTAAGGCGGTCACCGCCTCACTGCGGGATGGTCCCTCCATACATAGGGCGGTCTACCGCCTTACTGAGGGCGGTCTAGGCCTCCCCATTCGTACAAACACCCTCCACCAGCTTCATAGGGCGGTCTACCGCCTTAATGAAGGCAGTCTAGGCCTCCCCATCCGTGCAGACACCCTCCACCAGCTCGCGCACAGCAAGGCGTACCGCCCCGGCAGGACACACCAGTACACACCGGTACATACGGTACCACCCCACCAGGACACACCCGTACCGCTCGATCAGTAGAGGCGCACAATGCCCTGTGCTGCAGGTGATCTGTGCACTCTTCCAAGCCTCACACCAGAGCCCCCCCCCAGACGGTCATGCTTGTCGTGAAGGGTGTGGTGGCCGGCTTCACGCTCTTTGTGGCGAGGTGGAGGAACCAGACGGTGACAACCCAATACATCGCATCTGTCACGCGTGCGCTGCTGCCAAGCCCTCCACGAAGGAGCCCCGTGAAGGCCCCCGCGGGCTAGCGAAAAAGTACAGACAAGAAGAGCCGTGGGGCGGGGGGGACCGTGGAAGAGCGCGAAATAAGCTTCAGGAAAACAGATAAAAGCACGTCTCGCGCACGGCTTACTCTGGACCAAAAGCTTGAGGTCCTGCAACTGCTTGATCAGGCAGTTACTCACAACACGATAGCAGGCCGTTACAAGTGCAGGTTGCGCGCGGTTTCCCGTGTCCAGGAGGAGAGGAGGAAGGTCTTGGGAGAAAAGGCCACCTGAGCTGCAAGCAAAGGCGGCCCCAAGACCAGTCGCAGTGAGGACTTTCCTACGGTGCGTCGGTTTTACAGAGCACGTAGCACCATCCCGGGAGAGTGTGCCGATAAGGCCGCCATCGAAGCATCTCAGGTTTGAGCGGCGGTGGAGCACCAGGAAGATGTCATCGAAGCTATGTGGTTGGATGCGGTGGACGAGATGACGGAGCAGTTGGAAGGCACTGGCGCGGGTGGCGTGGACTCCACTGATGACAAAAGGGAGGACGGCGACGATGAGATGAGGGGGTGCGGGGGCACCGTGCCGCCGCCTTGCGCCGCAATTTTCTCGAGCTTTGACCTCCTGGAGAGGATAGCGGAGGGGGGTGGCAATGGCAACGCCGCTTTCCACGTGCAGAAGGCCAGGATGGCGTTCATCGAAGCGCATGCGTGCAAGCCCAGTGCGACAGGCAGTCATAAGTTTTTTTTTTTTTAGACCCAAGGAGGGGACGGGGGGTAGCGCAGCGGAGATGTGCTGCATGGTTCCGTTGTGGTGTTCCTGATCTTGTTACAGTACAGCAGTAGTGCTGCACTCTTCTGGATTGGTGCACCTACAACAGCAAGGCGTAGGCAGTAGGCGGTGCTAAGAAAAGTATTCTCAGTACGGCACCAGAGTCAGTTGTTTTTAATCAGGTCGAAACATATATTCTGTCAACTCTGCTGTGAAAATAATATTTTATTTCCAACAGGTCTTCAATCTTATGAGGTACCAGGTATGCATCTGCGCGCTCGTTACCCACGGTGGCGCCCATTGCCGCCCCTGTTTGTTGTCACCCCGCAGCAGCGCCCTGTTAGGTTAATAGCCATTGTACTGTATGCAGGGTACACCACTCTGAAACAAGGTGTTTCCCTCAGTAAGGCCGTAACCGCCTTACTGAGTTAATCCCACACCATCAACAAGGCTGTAACCGCCAAATTCACGAGTAAATCGGCTGCCCGCATTAAGGCGGTCATACAATAGTGCTCGGGCACACCACAGCCTTATTGAGGGACCCCGACTGTAAGAATTGCAACCGGGGGACTGGAAAGCGAGTTCACAGAGAAAAAACAGTGTACGTATGGCCTCTCTGGTACGCTGAAAATCGGGAAAAATCAGTTGAAGGCTACAGTAGGACAAAGTAGACAAATGCGGATGTACCTGGCCAGTTTCAAGGCAAACACAGGTTCAATGATGTAAGGCAGTCGGCTCATGGCAGGGATCCTGGCGTTTGATTTGTGTTTGTTTATAGTGTGTAGCTGGTTTAGGCCTAAAAGTGACGAGGTATACTTTATTTCGTCTAAAAACCTATTTTTTCCCACGTAAAATAACGTCGTAGGTATCGTTCGTAGTTTGTCGCATCAGTATTATTTACGGGGGACGGTAATAAACAGGACCCACGGTACACACAAAAAACTATATACTTCCCCATTTCTATCAACAATATTTTCGTCCTATTTACTATGGTCCCCCGTAATAAACCCGTAATAATAGAGGTGAGTCGTATCATAGCTGTGGCGTCACTGGCGTTCTTGCGCTTGAGCGATGCTGATAGTGTGCCGATTGAGCAATGCCGTTGGTTGTTAGACATGAATGTGCAAGAACGATTCAAGTGTTGCCCAGGCTCTTGCTGTCGTCATCCTCCTCATCATGTTCCAGCTTGACTTTCTGGCGAGCTTGGATATATATATTCGCAGCACTTGATTCAAAGTTTATGGCGTGAAACGTTTGGTTTTGTTCGTCGTTGCCACTGCTGTTGCCACGGAAAGTCCCTTGGGCTGCTGCTGTGCTTTGGGTTATAAATGCTTGTATCAACTTCAAACCGTGCTTTCTTCCCGCCCGTCGACAGTCGACATCCAGACAGCACAACCGATGTCCGTGTGGATTCTTCTATCGTAGAAAAGATACAAGTACAAGCTCCGAGGTAACAAAACTATGGACAGAGGGATGCTACATTGTAATGCAATAATCAGAGTGGACAAACAACAATACAATGACATTTCATTGTACTGGAAACGACAAGGCACGACGACATACGCATTCTAGCATAGGTTGAAAGAATGAATAATTGAAACAATGAAAAAATGGGGGGGGGGGGGGGGGGGGGGGGGGGGGGGGGGGGGGGGGGGGTGGGGGGGGGGGGGGGGGGGGGGGGGGGGGGGGGGGGGGGGGGGGGGGGGGGGGGGGGGGGGGGGGGGGGGGGGGGGGGGGGGGGGGGTATCATGTCCCCGGAGGAGATGTGGCAGATAACGCAAAACGAACGAAACAAACAATACAAAGAACGAATGAATGTACAGGTACAGGTACGTACGCAAGAACGAAAGGAAAGGACGGGCAAACCGAAGCACAAAACAGCAGAGCACCCTCCAGGCAGCCGCAGCAGTTTGTGGTACGCGTACGTAGCATATATATTAATAGACAGGTTCCACGAGTCGGTCCGGTGTTTCTCCCTGCTTGCGGTCCCCTTCCTGCTCTCGTCAACGGCGATGTTCCTAGACGACCGTTGCCCCCCCCCCTCCATCCTTTCCCTTGAACGCCACTCATATGACTCGAACTTGGAGGCTAGTCGAGGAGGCAAGAAGTGGAGAAAGGGCTGAAGAAGTGTTGTCGCTAGCCCTAAGCGATAATAAACCAAGGCACTAACTACTGTTGTGTAGTGGGAAGGGGGAGGAGAGGCTGCTATGATACTAACTTGTGTGTGACCCCGGATCTGAGTTTCGAGTAGGAGGGAGAGGGAAAAGAAAGGCGAAGATAGTAAATGGGAAGAGCAAAAAATACATGCATGCATACCTGGTACATGCATACCTGGTTTAGTGGGATATCTACCGGAATATATTACGAGTGTGTGGCGCTCCTTTTAATTAATGTGCTCACTGTCGCCTCATATCCTCATATTCATGCCAAACACCAGATAGACGCAGAACCGAAATAAAAGAAAGGACTAAAATATACTCCAGAGGTAGTACTAGTATTACGAGTACTCGTAGTTCGTACCATATTATTATTATTATTATTATTATTATTAGGCTTGCCATCCGACAATGGCAATGTGCAGCATGATGAGCTTTACCGTTAATCGATCAAAACATTCCTGAAAGAAGAGATCCCTGGATACAAAGGAAACCTATGCACAAGGTCTATCTATCGTCTACTAGTACGTACGTATGTCTACTTCCTTTTATCATAAATCTACGATACTCTATGTGTTGTCTTTTCTGCTTCCTACAATATTGTCATACCAGCAGGTACTTTCATACCACTATTAAAAAGGGGCAACGCAGGTCTAGCACCAGACGCCGTACCGCTAGAATAAAAAATATGTAAATACATACCTGGTAACAAACGAACAAAACCTGAGAATGCATGGAAATACAGGAAGCAAAGACAAGAAGCGACAGCAACGACGAAACAAACTAAAACGAGCGGTTGTACTGTTGTACTGATGTGCTATTTAATATTGGTAGTATGTATCGCTGTTATGCCCCCTGGGGGAGAGGGGACTGGGACGGACAGCAGTACGGGCAATACCCCCGGGTAAATACACCACCCGAGAGGGCAAAAAACAACAACAAACAGATTGAAATTGGTGAAACAACTAAAACTATTTGGTGTTCTGCGATTGGTATTTTCATTCTGAATGATTACTACTAAATAGTATATTATATTCTTGCCATCCCACAATGTGCAGAATGAGCTTCAACGTTGATCACTCAAAACGTTCCTGAAAGAAGAAAACCACGGATGAATCAAGGATGAATGATGATTGCGGTGCACGACAACAATCAGCAATGTCAGATGGGAAATTAAATATTACTTGGGATTAATAGTACGTGCCTGGTACATACGTACGTACCATGTTTTTTTTTTTTTGGTACCAGGTACCCATGATGGTACGAATAGTTGTCAAACCATATACCAGGTATGCAACAAAAACATACAATACAGGTACTACACATTGAGTCAGTATAGAACGGATCCGTCATATCATCTACACATCGAAATGATTAGGGCACTCCCGGGGGTAAACCCGAATAAGTACTGCTGGGCTCCCGGGTATTGTGACAAAGGTATACCGGTACCCAGGGCATTTCGCAACAGCTCTCCAAGAACTTACAGAAGTTCCGGGAGCGGATATGAATGCCATACCCAACTCACAGAAACTCCGGGTACGGGTATATCGAAGTCTTACAAAACTCAAAGAAATTCCGGCGGGTATAGTAGTGGCACTGGGGTACCGAACTCACAGAATTTCAGGGCAGGCAGGCAGGCAGGCAGGTACAAATGTTGCACCCGTACCCCGGGTATTGGGGCTGGAGCGCACAGAACTTACAGAAGTTCAGGGTACGGGTATGAATATCGTACAATACTCACAGAATTTTCGGGTACGGGTACAAATGTCGTACAGAGCTCACAGAAAAAGTTCGTTGTAGGGTAAGTAATACCCGGGAAAATACCCCGGGTATAGTTCTGTACACACCCTGCAAAACTTAACCTTGAAAAAATCGATCCCAAATGAGGTGTTTGCTTGGATAGTCAAAACAGAGTGGCGTGATTTACACCGCAAAAAATAATCTAGAGATTCGAGTCATCCAGAAACCCGGGGATCGGGGTGTGTAAGATCCTCTCTGAAAGGTACCAGGTGTGCGTGTTCTCCACTAATATTAATGATACTTTTTTCACATTAAACGGCATGCAGCACACACAGAGTTAGATCCTCTCTGAAAGGTACCAGGTGTGCGTGTTCTCCACTAATATTAATGATACCTTTTTCACATTAAACGGCATGCAGCACACACAGAGTTCGTTCATGCTGATTCTTCACTGTACCATATTATTATTGTGCTTGCCATCCGACAATGTGTAGTGTAGTTCCAAAAAATGACTGAGGAACAGAAAGTGAAGAACTCTCAAGAACAGAAGCGCAGCAGTGTCGTCATACGAGTACGACAAATCAAAACCGATGTGACGCACGTGAGGACTACCGCAACCAGCATCCCTCCACCTCGCCCACCCAAACCGACCACTTCCCCCCAAGACTTTTCACTTTAGTATATACGAGAGAGATACAATCTCTGTGGTCACACACTACGACACAGACACATCAGATGTTGATATGAATAGTACATCAGCCATACAGTACTCGCAAGCCGAGTAGACAGCGCAATGCCATCAATGCCATCAACGCCATCAATGACAAGTCATTGCACGGCAGGCACCAGGATCAATGTCTATATGCGCGAGCGACCTACCGGTGAAAACGTTGAGACAGAGAAAACCGAAACAAGCAACAAAAAAAAAAGAATAAAATGAAAATGAAGCGATGCGCTTATGTGAGGGAGGGAAACTTAAAGAGCACAAATCTCAGAAGAGAAGGGAAATGCTCTGAGCACGAGCCAAAATGGATACGCAAGGAAGACGAAAGACGGGAGATAGCCCGGAAAAGCACAGCAAAAATATTTTTGGTGAGAGGCAAATTAGAAGACAAACTAAGCGAATTCAACATCCAGAATAAAGTCCATAAACAGGACCCGATGCAGCGACCGGCATGGGGTTTCGAATGCAGCTGGAGCCATTGCCACATGCCACGCGGTCTGTTACCTCGTTATGTACTTGAGAAACAGACGCAGTGGGGGAGACACTACACGACAGAAACATCGTGGGAGAAATCCCCAGGCGAAGAAGAGGGAGCGACACCGTCCGTTTGTAAATCGTCGACAGCGATGGTAGTATTGCTGTCGTGCCCCACCCCCGGAGAGGATGCGTGAGGCGACACAAAACAAAAAGAAACGGCTCGCCATCCACCCTCGGAACAAGACTTCTTCGATAAGAACGAGAAGGTAGAAATATGCAGTAGAAACAAATATAGAAATTCACGGGGGCTTAAAGCGAAAAGGGGAAAAGGAAAGATGACGTTAGAAGCAACTGCAGCAGTTGGTGATACGGTAGTACTCGTGGCACAGACATGTCCCACCTACTTGTCAGCCTGGTGCCTTGCTACTCTGTATGCCGTCTCCTTGCTACTTTCGTCCACCGCGGTTTCGCTTCTTCTCCTCCTGTTGCCCCCCTTCCCGCCATGTCCTTAGACACCACCCACAACGACTGGGCGCCGCTACCTTCCCAGCGTTGCCTCATCCTCGTGCCACATGACCATGAACCCCTCGGGGGGTTGCTTCGAGGACCTCGCGGTACCACTTCACGCCATTTTTGCTTCAGTGGAACACGGCGCGGCCTCAATTGCAAGGACCAAGGGCGAGTGTTCCGTGATATCCCTCGGTGGCTCGGAACTCCCTAAGGCCTCCGGCTATGCATCCATGCCAACGACACCCGGGTGTGATTAAATATCACACCTCCTGGGATGGATTTCCAAGCCGAATTTCTCGATAACATGGGGGGAAGCGAAGCCGCGACGACAAAGGTGGTAGACGCATCGCTCGGCTGGTTTTTACGCCCTCTCCATTGTCGAGATAATCGGCATGGAAAATTGTCGTAGGGGGTATGTTACCTTATCACCCTAGTGTGATAATCTTGTACGGTAGGGTGTGTTATCTTATCACCCGTGTGATACGGTACGATATGTTATGCCATCACACGTGTTTTACGTTACCCGTTTTACTCCGGTGTACAGGAGTAAAAGACACGGGTACACTACTCAAGAGTCACCCTGTAAAATTCCGACGGTTTCCTGGAGAACTCTTATTCTTTTTTCTCGGGTCCCGGTCTGATTGTTGGCGCAACCAATTTTTCGCCTCCGGAGGATTCTTGCCCGTCAGAAGTGAGAACTCACGCCACTAACCGTGAAGTTTTTAACCCAGAAGACTACGAACCCCACAACAATCTCGGAAACCTCCCGGGAGCGTCCTGAGGAGTCTACCGGTGCTTTTGACTACTACTGCTGCTGTACCGTACTGTCTGTCCCACCGAGTACTCGTAGAACGACTATTTTCCAGTATTTTCTATTTTCGGCAAGAACTCGATTCTGAGAGCCTACGAATCGTTTCCCCAACGTAAAGTAGTTGAGATAGTTCTGAGAGCCCACAACAATCTCGGAAACCTCCCGGGAGCGTCCTGAGGAGTCTACCGGTGCTTTTGACTACTACTGCTGCTGTACCGTACTGTCTGTCCCACCGAGTACTCGTAGAACGACTATTTTCCAGTATTTTCTATTTTCGGCAAGAACTCGATTCTGAGAGCCTACGAATCGTTTCCCCAACGTAAAGTAGTTGAGATAGTTCTGAGAGCCCACAAATAGTGTTTGCCACAATGGTTGGTACGGCAGTATTCCGCGTTCGAAGTTATTTTCCACAATGGTTGGTCTTACCAGTCAAACGTGTTTGACCAACGTTTGAACCTGACACCGGCGCCTGCCCCCTTCCTCCTCCCCTTCCCTGATCTCCTACTCCGTAGTGCTGATGGTCTATTCTATGCTCTGCGGCCGCCTTTTGCCCTTCTTTCAACCATGGTAGAGATCGTGTACCAGGGAGAGCAATATAAGACAAGACGTGTGGTGCAATACTTCGAACGTTCTACTATTAATACTACTACTGTCTGTATGTGCAATATCATACTGGATATTTCGTACTGGCTGATATTTTTGCATGTACGGAAGTGTTCTTTCCCGACGACGCGGCATTGACGACGACGTGCGTTTGCGGTGTATGTGCTTGTTCGTGCAGAGCGACAGCGCGTTGCAGCGATTGCCGACGTTCGATGGCTCCCACGACGGCGCTGACCGGCGGGAACATCCTGAAGGTGTCGTCGTCAGCCCCGGTTTTTCTAGCGGCAGCGGCGGCGGCAGGAAGCGCGCGCTCTGGAACTTGCCTAGCGCGGAAGAAGCCGCCGCCCACGAAACCTATTTGGCCGCGAAGAACTCGACGAGTAGTCTCAGCAGCGGCTATGACCCTGTCGAGGAGGACAACGTTGAAAACGGCTACGGAGATGATACGGGGGACGCTCAAAATCCGGACAGCGGCAGTGGTGGTGGGGGCGGTATCGGTATCGGTGAGCCGGTTGCCGAGCACTGCTATATAGTCGACCAAGTCCGGGGACTTTTTTTTTTTTTGTGTGTGTTGCGGGCGCCATGAACGTGTGACATAATACCCGGTACAATGCTGCATGATAATCGCGACTTGTACGTTTATTTTCGCCTCTGTTGCATCTAGCTCAGTTCAACGAGTTTATTTTTGTCTGGCTTGTCTGGCATTTTGTGTCCTCAGTATCGATTCCCCGAAGCATTGCTCGTTCAGTTTTTCCAAGGGTTTTCACGTTTCAGCACGGTAGCGCGGTGCGTTTTTTTTTCCAGTAGCAGAATCCAACGGTGCGGTGCGATGCGGTGTGGATTGCTGTATCTGAGAATTGTACAGTGTGGTACCAGGTACGCATTTTGGTTATTGAGTCGTAGGGTGCGGTGCGAGGCTGATTGAAATCGCACGATGCGGTGCGGTTCGGTAAAACCCGCACCGCAGCGTGGGTAGCGATCTACTTGGTTTTCAAGGCGCTAAGGGCTTCTCGAAGTGTGGATTATCGCGAGAGTTGAACGGTGAGGTTCGGTGCGAATTTTTATTGATAGAACCGTTCCAGGTGCGGCATGGTGGTTCATTGGTGCCGTTCGGTAATATCGCACTGAAGTGCACCGCACCGCACCGCAAGAGAAGAAAGCATAACGGAGCAACGTAAAAAGCCCTGGAAAAAAGCCGGGCTTTTTTCTGCGCGATCGGGCTTAAAAGCCAACCCCGTGACCACAAACGTACACGACAGACAGCACAACGTACAAAAACGGTTAAGAGTCCAACCGTCGTTTGCATATACGGCAATAAAAAGCCCCGTAGCAGCAAGCAATGACACCGGCAATTATCACTTGTGTATTGAGAGTTTAACATGTGTCGTACGTATGTTATTATCAATAAATGGTGTTCGTAGTTCAGGTATGATACTTGTAGTGGGCGGTCGGGCGGTCTGCGAAACGGGCGGTTGCATCTTGCTATGATCCAAGCCGAATTGGCGTCCTTTGCCCATCACAGCCTACGCACCGTCGAGAAAAGTTCGTCCGGGGCAGAAGAAGAAGCGGCAGTGGCGGGCGGGAAATGTTTCATGGTTTGGTGGCTCTTATATCGTACATCTGATATATGTCCAGCATATGTGATGCGTAGGGCGTGTGCGTCAGAAACGGGCTTTCGGCTGTAACTCGTTCGGTATTTTTATTTGAAGAAGATTGCATTCGCGATATCAATATTAATAATGACTGCCGTCTGTAATCATGCGTATGAGAATGAACTGCTGTATGCGCGTGCTATTACGGGGGCCCATAGTTAATAGGACCTATGGTACACACAAAAACATATATATTTCACTGTTTTTACTATCAATATTTGGTCATATTTACTATGGTCCCCCGTAATAACATTCAAAAGCGATTCCTATCCAACCCCACCCGATCTGACCCGGCTCCGTCCGCCTCGCAGACGGGACCACGCTACCACCCAGCCCATCGTCGACGGCGGCGCCCTTTACGTTCGAGACATTTGCTCCGGCCGCTCATACTCCCTCGACGCCAGCCCCGGTGTTGCTCGGCAACTTCTTTTCGGCCGCGCCAACCTTGATGCCTGATGAATTCTCCACGGCGTCTCCTACCCCGGTCCCCACCGCCGTCGCCACCCTTCCCCCCGTAGCCGGTGCTACCCCTGCCCCCTCCATGATGGCCCCTCCCCCCGTGGGGGACGCGGCTCCGGTACCTACGCCGTCGTACCCCATGAAGGTCTCCGCGGAGACTCCGGTGATGACAATCCCGGATAACTGCACTACTGGGATGCCCGTCATCCGGTGGTCTAACACCACAAATCGACTGTGTGAGTCTTTTTGGGGGGGGGGGGGGTCAGGTGTTTCGTCTTTTGGGGGGGGGGGGGGGAGGGGTCATTGCTATGTTTGCGGAGGCTGTATTGCTGTCGTGACGCCAACCTCGACAATGTGCAGCATGACTGCTTCAACGTCGATCACTGTACGTAGGGCGGTTAGGTCACTGGACTTTACGGCTGATGATGATGATGATGATCGTGATGTTATCATATTAGCGCAACTCTCTACAATCCTGTCTGTGGTCACAAGACTAAGCTGTAACAAAAATGCATCTCGATGGGAGAAAGCAAACAAGTACGTACGGAATAAGAGGTCCGGCAAGTTCATGACATGAACACTGGCGGAGTGTCGCGTTAAAACCTGTGTTCTACAGATGGACAAGAACCGGTACACAAATAAGAAAGTGTGTTGGGCGTAAGCTTTTTTTACCCAGATCTCCAAGGAGGATAAAAAAAAAAAAAAAAAACCCGGAATAGCGCGCACGGCAGTATCATACCAGGTCGTAAGGGAAACGACTATCCCGTATCACTTGCAATTGAGTGACACGAGGAACATGTTGATGGTATCATATGTACTCTCGAAAAAAAACAAAAACAGGAAAAGAAGAAACAAAAAACTCGAAGATGGTTCAACAAACAAAACCTACGGAAAGAAAGAAAGAAGGAAGGGAAAAATAACGTAAACGAAAATGAAAACGAAAAACGAAGCAAACATGCGCTCAGGGCTCTGGCCGAGTTCCGAAAACAAAGTTGCTGTTTGCTGGTTTTTTCAGTCTGGTCCTGCGATAAGTCCAGCTGATGGACCGAAATGAGGACGTCACAAGAAGAGCAGGCGGAAGGCCTTAAGACAAAAAGAAGGTACCAGGTACTCACCACTACGGTGTACGGTGTATCATCTGATAGCAGTACATGCTCACCAGAACACACGATGGACCCAAAAAGCCATGGATCCTTTTATGTTTGCACACCATGTTTGGTTCTGATAAGGTTCACTCATTACTACAGAAGTATGTTCCCCCGAAATAGCTGTTCGGCGGCGACGTGAACCAACTGGCAACAACTCCCTTTTTTTTTTACCAGATGTCAATGTATCGCGCACGTCGGGCTACAAAAACATGCCAAGCCAGTTATATACATATATCTCTATTCATATATCTATATATACAAAGACCTACAGCTCAATAAAACAAACGCACGCAGATTTACCATAGTATCATACCTACGAAACCAGCTAGCAAACTAGTTGGCGACTTATGCTTTGAGCCATCTCACAGCCCTATCGATGACTCCATAAACCTCCCGACAACAAAGTTGGTTCCAGAGCGGGTTGTAGATTGTAGACGTAATCTCGTGCACCGCCACCTTCTGCGGTAGGTGATAGGTCGGGGAACTGGCTGTCGTGACCCGGTATCGTACCCAGACCGAGATATGTTGGGTTTTCTTTCCCTGCCGACCGGAAGTGTTTTGTTGTGCCTTTTCGTGAGCACGGGGCTTGATTTTACTCGACACTGCTATGGCAGCGAGTTGACGCGAGAGATAGACGCCAATAACAGCACTGTGAATACGGAAGTTTCTCTATGTAATCTGCAGCAGCGCTGATGCCCCCGCACAGACAGGGAGAGGTGCAAGGTGCAGCGCATTGTATGCGCGGGGTGGGATGGGTGTTATGTCTCCTGTACTGGAGATGTTGTTTGTTTTCGATCGATGTCACTACGAGTACGTACCGCACATGGTTTGATCTGTACACAACTATATGGGGAATGGCAATATATATACTACTAACTGTAGTTGCACTCTGACGTCGATTCAACGTCCACAGACCGAGATCCATCTACAAGTACTATTGATCTACGGGTGCTTGAAAATGACGTGAGAGTCACCGGGAGATTTTTTTTTTCACACCTTTTCAAATCATTATTGATATGGACTTGGTTTGCGCCTACAAAGCGGGCGATTTTCGAGTACTCGGAATGTTCTTTATTCTAGTCACTCATGCCCGTATAAGTTACACTCAACGTCGTTTTTTTGTGACACGTCGAGAAAGTTCCCTGCCTGCCCCCCCCCCCCCCCTACGGGTCACTGCGAGTACTACCGGTACGTTTGAAGACTGCGGACAATTCTTAACATGAAAAAAGCACGAAAATCTGGACTGTACGCAGGTACACTGACGGTTTAGCAGGCGTGGGTTTCACCGTGATTTTTTCCTTGGCTAGATTTATTTTTCTGGACTGATCTGTGGGTTGATTGCGGACTGCTCCCCTCCGTTGTTGCCGACGCAACCGTCATAAATTCTCGATATTTCTCCCCTCCATATGTAATTAAATCCATCGAGTCCCAAGGGAGGTTACGCAAACATCGGCTAGGCTTTGCCGTATTCGTAGATGCGAGGAGACAACTGCATCCACCTAAACGGACAACCTGCACGGTCATGGCTGTACGTAGGGTCGAGTGTACCACACCAAAACCTACAGCAGTAGGAATTTGTTGTCGAGTCAAGGCATAACGAAGGCAGATTTTGTTGCCTGTCTCAAAAAAGGGAGAGTGAAAGTGAAAGTGCTGACTTTCTCACCCTGGAAGTCTTTGGTTTATTGAAAGTTAGAGCGTCTTTGGTCAATCTGCTTGGCATGCAAGCACGCACCATGTTAACCCATGACGCCTGATTCTCTCTCTCTCATCAACCACGAAGCGGACTGTTGTCGCTCAGATGTTCGGATGGTTCCCACGTATCTAGTAAAATCTTCTCCATTTATCTATTTTTCTTCTCCGACGTCCAGACTTGGAGGGCGAAGGGTGCGCCACGATAAGCCAACTTTACACGCTCCGTTGCGAGAGGGACGGCTGGACCCCGAAGGGTCCCATCTACATTCTCGACGAAGACAACGAAATCGATCTCAACCCGGTCGCCGCCACGGGCAAATGGCTCGTCACAGCGGACGTGTACGTCAGAACCGGTGCTGTCTTTTACTGCCGCGGCTCAGAGGTCGGGGGCGACTGCGACGAGCTCCGCATCCAGTCCACCGGGCCCCAGGACTTCCACGAGATCAGGGGGCACGGTGGCAGCCTTTACTTTTCGCACACTCTAGTTACCTCGTGGGATACCCCGGCCAAGGAACCCCAGGAGGTGTATGATGGGGGGGGTCGGTCGTACATTAACTGCGTGTCCGAGTTCGAAAGCGATGTGGACTGCATCGGGCAGCCGCTCAACGACTTCGGGGAGTGCCGCATGGACATCATCAGCTCGGAGATGGGGTGGATGGGGTGGATGGACTCGGAGTCGTACGGGCTGACCTGGAAGGTGCGCGGCTTCTGCGCGGACAAGAGCAACCCGGAGATTTTCGACACGACGAACGTGTACGGCGACATCATCGACTCGGACATCCACCACATGTACTACGGCATGTACTCGTACGGGCACCAGGGAGGGGTGTGGACAGACAACAAGATGCACGACAACCACCAGTACGGGTTCGATCCCCACGACGACTCCGACTACCTGACCATCGCTCGCAACGAGGTGTACGACAACGTCAATCACGGTGAGAGAGGCCGCGATGGGGCAGAGAGATTCACCTTGCACCGATATCTATTACGGGGGACCATAGTAGGTAGGACCAAATATTATTAGTCAAAATAGGTAAATATATAGCTTTTTATGTATACCATAGGTCTATTAACTATGGACCCCCGTACTAACAGTGTTTAACACACAAAATGACGGGTGCTACAATAGCTCTATTAGTAGCACGTTTTTGCTAAAAAAAGTTCGGAGTGACGGGGCTCTTTGACCCAAAATCGTCGGAATAATGCCATTTTGTTTTTTGCACAATATTTTCATATATTCACTCGTACGTAGGCCATGGGATTGTTGGTCGGGCTGCTCTTTCAGTCTTTTTTTAGTCATTTTTCGGGGTGACGTAGAGCTTCTCAGGCGAGGAACCTAAAAGAAAAAGTCGCGCCTCTGCCTGAGCATGTGTAAGTTGCTAAATATAACATATCACGCCCCTTGAGATTATTTTCCCGAGAGCCGGGTTTCTCGAAAGCAAGGGAGGTGCACACAACGATGATGATAATAGATAAAGGATAAAAGGAAGTAGACCTAGAAGATAGATAGACCTTGTGCATAGGTTTCCTTTGTATCCGGGGATATCTTTCAGGAATGTTTTGATTGACTAACGGTGAAGCTCATGCTGCATATTGTCGGATGGCAAGCTTAATAATAATAATAATAATAATAATAATAATAATGGCTACGGTGAGAATTTGTCGAGGTATCATATGTAGTCCCAAAGCTACAGTAGTATGTGGCATTCGTTTCGTGCGCGATATCCTCTGCTGGTCTAGGAGTAAAGCGGCTTGTGATGTCTTCCGTGGATGTATGTTGTCTTGCGACGATGTTGTCTTGCGACGCGTTCTACGATATAGGTATTAGCACATTTCCGTTTTTTGTTTGAATGACGCGGTTCCTTAACCCAAAATCGTCGGAATGCTGATCTTGTTGGCGAAAAATGACGTGTTTGTATACTTGGGCCATAGAAATATTCATCGGCATGCAGTTTGATTGTTGCTGAAGTCAGTGTTCGGGTGAGGTGTGGAGCTCCTTAAGGTCAAGTGAGGAGCCTCAGATCATTTACCGTGAACCTCTATCCTATCGTAGAACGCCTCTGGCGTGTTGTTTTTACTACGAAGGAATGCGGTAGGATTGTAGCCCCGTTTAGGCAACAAAATACTTGGGCATTAAATATTAGAGTGGCGTGTTCAGCTGCAGGGCAAAGAGGGCAAAGGCACCGCCGTTACGTAGAACCCTCTTGCTTTTGCGCTGTACAGAAACTGACAGGGATGTCTACGGTAGGCTAAATTGATGTCGCTTTTCCCCGAAATGGAAGTGCGGTCCTACAGAGATTCGATAACCCTTCTTTTTGCCCTCGAAAGGTGCGTGAGGCTACAACAACAAAAAGTCCGACACCAATATATTATCCAAGGTATTAATAGTTTCTCGAGCTGTATGTAGAAGAGTGACCTAAGATACCTGATGTACCTAACCCAGGCCCGACCAAAGTGGGAGAAACGAACCGGGTTCGAACCGGTTCACAAAAACTCGAGAGGTAAGTGCGGACAGGGGTTTCCTCTCGCTCTCCGGGGCGCAAAAAAAAAAAACACCTGATCGGCGATAGTTTTACATATCCCGCGCGCTCGGTTGCTCTCCGTGTTTGCTCTCATCATTGGTGACGATCGCGTTTCCAAGAAGGGTCTTAATCCATGGTTGGGCCAGCTGCTAGATGGGTGGTGGGGCTATCGGTTGGGTCACCAATGAGTTCACGCATAGTTGTTGGTTGGGTGGCGAAGCGAGCTAACTAGTTGACTTACTGTTAATATGGGTTAGCAGGTATCAATACGAAGTGCACGTCGGACCAGAGACGCGCCAAAAAGCCACATAAAAGCCACATAAAATGATGCAGATGGGTTAGGGTTAGAGAAGAAACACGTGTGTGTGTGTGCCTAGCCAATCAATAAACTGGGCGGCGACTAGTCAGCAAACTCAAATCGCTTTGCTTCAGTACACAGAGCCAACGAATATACTAGGCGGCGACCGATACTCAGCCAACTAAAAGCGCTGATTGCAATACACAGCCAACGAATGATCACAGTAAGTCGGCGACTTACAGCCAGTCAACTCGCAGCCCTCCCTCCCTAAGGACCCTAAGGACCCTAAGGACCTAGGGGCGTCAGAGGGGGAAAAAATGTCGAGAATAAGCGTGTTGATTATGGGACTGCATTGATAGCGCGAAGCAGCCGGTGCCCGAGCCTCCGGGATTCCAGATATGGTGTAAGTTCGATTGACAATCGATGTAAGGAGCTTAGTCCTTGGCATCTGGTGTCGTTTCCAAAATTTCGATATGCCGTATGGTTATCGAACGTGCTTTGTTTTAGCCTTTTCCATCCCCGGGCATCCCCCGTGCACGAATCCTTCGGATGGGACCAGATATCGAAATCGAGTCGGTTCGCTTTGTTGATCGATGTCGTATCGAACTGTACCCCAACACTACTAGTAGAGGAGCTGTACCACACGCGCGCGGCACGGTGAGCACCTGTACGGCAGCATGCTCTTCCTCTAATAACCTTCTTATGGTTATTGTTTCGGAGGAGAAAACTTGACGGTACGCAAACTGTAAAAACGGACGATTATTACAGCAGTGGTCACTGCTGGAAATTGGGAGGCGATGTACCGATGTGCTATTATTACGGGGGTCCATAGTTAACAGGACCAAATATTGTTAGTAAAAATACCTAATTATATAGGTTTTTATGCATGCCATAGGTCCTGTTAACTATGGACCCCCGTAATAGTATTAATACATACGTACACGTTAGTGTCCGAGTTACAATGGTTGAGTGCAGGGAGTCGTGAGGCACGGGCCGAACGTATTTGCTCCCCCGTACTCCTGCTGGGCGCTTACGTACGCTTGCTCGTAGACAGACGCCTGATTTACACCAAAAGTTGTCGATGTTTCGATCGCTTTCCCTTAACCCTTTTCAGACCGCAATCTCCTTACAGATCACTTTTGGGGGCAAACTACTTGGAATTTGACTCGTTTGTCCCCAAAATGGGATGGCGGTCCTGAAAGGGTTAATGGTCGCTTGCTTCGGTAAGGTCGAACTCGTAAGAGTCGTCGACAAAATGTGTTTCGTTTCCGAAAGGGATTTTGGCGACGCTCTTGACGTGCAGGTGCGATCGTTCATTGACGAGATTTTTCGGAACCGAGCCCGCGGAATTTTCCGCCAGGACCTTCGTCTCCCTCGTGGTTGTGTTCGTGTGCCTGCTCGAGACCGCTGTCTGCGGCTGCTGCATCGGTAGTATCACATGAATGTACGCCGAAATTCTTGGCTACATTTTGTCCTGTGCCTGCGGTCTTTTTTCCTGAATCGCGTTGCATCTGTTCATACGTACGTAAATACACGCACATACCGGGTACATACATAGATGCACCGGACACGAAGTACCAAGAAAACAAAGCGACGGCTCTGTTTTGTCTCTCTCACGCAATCCTATTCCTCACGCTTGCAATATCAACCGCAAACCCTACAGATCAATCGAAAATATGACACACAGCCTACCAAAATGGGGCTGGACAAAGTAATGTTCGATCTCTCACAGCTGTGGTCTATTTTGAAATTAAAAAAGGTTGGATTCAGGGCCATCCGCTCCACCCCAATGGCGGAGACGCGGAGGCGTCGAATGTTTGAAACGTGAACCGGGAAAGAAATCAAGCTTTTTAGACTTCGGTTGTTACTTCCCAGTACCTTTTTTTTTTTTTTTTTCAATTCCTCTTCTTATCTTCGCCCTTCTTGCTCCTGCTCCCTCCTATTAATACTAATAGTCCTAACTCAGATCCGGGTTCACATACATACGCAATACCCCCTTCCCCCCCCCCCCGGACTACGGGACCTTCGATGCATTTTTTTCGTGATATTTGTTCAGCACTTTCACTTTATCCCCTGGTCGACTGGTGTCTATTAATAATTGCTCTGTCTACCCATGCTACAGCAGGCGCCCCCTCGAGTTGCAGTCATTTCAGACTATCCACATTGCATACGTAGCCCCCTGATCCTCGCCGTGATTTCGACCGCTCTCTATCCACGGTCGTCCCATTAATAGTTTTGCCCGAATTCGTGGATTAAAACATTTTATAGAATCTGCCGACCTCTTTGAGCGATCCTGTGAGTACCTGTAGTATTTTTAAATGACTCAAAAAAAAAAAAACAAGCGAGTAAAATACGCCTAACGGTTTCACGCCTACCTTGACATTCAGAAGGCAGATCACCAACTGTAACCAACAACACGGCTAACAGACAAGACGGCTAACAAGCTGTACCACCCAGGGGATAGGGGTTGCGTATTTAAGCCTATTACAGTAGTCTTGATAGTGCTGTCGTGTACATGTACCCTTTTATTAGTCTAATTCCTAGTGTTGTGCCCCCACGAGGGGAGTGCAGTGTTTATTAGAGGGGGTACCTTACGGCCCTTCTATCAATTACCTGGTATTATTAGGCTTGCCATCCGACAATGTGCAGCATGAGCTTCACCGTTGATCAATCAAAACATTCCTGAAAGAAGAAATACCCGGATACAAAGGAAACACATTGTACTGATTCGCTTCATCAAAGACAAGGCCATCGTCAGCGTCTATGCACAAGTTCTATCTATCTTCTATGTCTACTTCCTTTTATGCTTCATCTACGCTACTCCCATGTGTTGTATTTACTCCTTCCTGCATCTTTCTGCATTCTCGCTACTTTCTATTCTTAGATCTCGAGCCGCATCCAAGGTCCATAGGGCAAACTGCAGTCCCCTTCTGGGCACAAAGTACTCAAATTCCAATTAATACTATTACGGGGGACCATAGTAAATAGGACCCAATATTGCTAGTAAAAATAGGTAAATATATGGGTTTTCATCTATACCATAGATCCTATTAACTATGGACCCCCGTAATAGTTTGTCCCCCATATAGCGGGACTGCAGTGCTAAAAGGGGTTGAGTAAGCAGGCCACCCACGGGGTTCCGCAACCGTTGCAACTCTCAAACTAATGCTGTACATACGTACGGGAAACAGAAGGGCCGTACCACCTACACTACACTACACTACACTATTACGGGGGTTCATAGTTAATAGGACCTATGGTATACATAAAAAACTTATATATTTACCTATTTTCACTAACAAACATTGGTCCTATTTACTATGGTTCCTCGTAATAGTACTTGACATGAAGACCAACCGGTCCTTACCTATACGGTTAGAGTGGTATTAATAATATAATCGCATGCGATGTGCATGGCGAACGTTGCTGTACCCATTAATTTACCACCCCGCGACCTTGGGGCAGCTTATGTGGTTTTATCTCCGCTTCGATGTTATCTTTTCCTTTACTACCGAAAAAATGATCCCACGCCAATTCCACGGATTGATGTTTTTTTTCCTTCTAGTGACAAGCCGATTTACCTCGTTTTGTTATCTCTTACCATAGTAAATAGGACCAAATATTGCCAGAAAAAAATAGGGAAATATGTCGGTTTTGGTGTATGCCGTAGGTCCTATTTACTATGGTCCCCCGTAATACCTGGTACGGATATATATATATATATATATAAATATAAATATGTACATATTTATCACCTGGTATATATTTGTAAAGGGTATACGAGCCAATTACTCAGTTGGTGTCCCTGCGGTGTTCCTTCGTCTGCGTGAACATTCCCGTTTTCGTGCATGCCGCCGCCACATGCTTGTTTTTTTTTTGCTCACCCAACCCAAACAGTATTTTTCCGTCGCTCGCTTTGATCATTTACCACAGGGATCATCGCGTCCAAACGCTGCAACAACGTCGATATCTACGACAACGAGGTCTACGACGGAGGGGCGGCGGGAATCTTCCTCCACCGCAGCTCCGACAGCGCCAAGGTCTACGGTGAGCAAAACGCCACAGACAAGAGTTTCAACAACGAAACAAATGTCTCCCCAACCTATTATTGGCCTTTTTTTTGTTAAAAAGCTTAAGGTAGGGCCTGCAACAAAACGGGGGCGTTTGGTTTACATCCCCGGGTTTACACGTGACGTCCCGTGACGAGATTTGCCGCGTATGTGTATGCGGGCGGTCACGAGATCGTATACATACTGCCGACGTTAGACATTGTTTCGTGGCAACCTTTGCTTCTTCCCGGAAACGAGAGAGAGAGTGGTGTAAGGGTTGAAAATGCTTCCATTGATATTTGGTGAACGAGTGTTAATGTACCGACCTCTTTCATATTATATGCCCTGCTGTTGTTATTAATACTACAATACTGTAGCGTACTGCAGTACATACGGACCCGTCTCGCCCGTTTTTTAATATTCAACACTTGGGGACATATTTATTATAGTGGAGTGTTTGCGATTTTTTTTTTTTTACTTTTACTTGTCTAAAAATTCTCCCGAGGTAAATTTTTGAGGTAAATTTCTGAAAAAACGGCCGGAAAAGACTTCAGCGAAGTAAGGATTTCAGCGAAAGTTACGGTAACTTTTGGCTCTCTGTTTCATTGGCCTACACGCACCGAGCATTATCCCGACGCAGAACGCAACTAAAATCTCGAAGGATCAAAACACCGAGCATCTTCCGTGCCACCATGTCACCATGCTGCTTGCCGTACGCATCACGACAACCGCTGGGAGCACAGAGGCTCGAGAGGTGTAGCTTGAGTATAGCGCGCACGAGCGGCGTTGGATCGTGCCAGCGGGTCGCCGCCGCTGCTACGGTACACGCTTTCGCCCGCTTGGTGACGACGTGGAGGATGCGTCGTCCCAAAAAAGGACTCGTATTCACACTCGTACTCGTACTCGTGCTCGTAGAGAGCGCGACAGCATGACAGCTCGTGTATCATTTCGATTTCACCATACTACGGCTGCAGCAGCGGCAGCAGCGGCAGCAGCGGCAGCGGCGGCAGCAGCAGCAGGCAGCGGCAGCGGCGGCGGCGGCGGCGGCGGCGGCGGCGGCGGCGGAGCGGAACGCGCCGGCGCTGTGGCGTGCGTAGGCCGAGCGCAGCAACAGCAGCATCACCAGCAGCACCAGCAGCAGCAACAGCAATCCAAAAATGGAAGCTGGTTGGTGCTGGTGCATGCTGGTGCTGGTGCTGGTGCTGACGCTGTTTATTTTTGTTGCTCACGCTGCCCCTAGCTGCGTCTAGCGCCAGCTATAGCTGCTATTGCTGCTTGTAGTCGTGGGATGGCTGTGGTGGCTTCGCGGTCAACTGTGCCGCCGAAACGTTGCTGGGCTGCCGTCGCTACTCGCATGCTGTTTTTTTTCCGTTCACAGCATTCGTTATTTTTTTGTTTGCCGCGTTGCCTCACCTCCCCACTTACCTTCTTATTTTCGGAGGCGTCGCCTGCAGGATTTGATTTACCTCACTCGCAAACACACCGAAATCAGGAAGGGAAGGAAATTCACTTTTTTTAGCGGAAGTATTTTTTTTTTTTTTTTTACCTCTATCGCAAACACTCTACAGTCTAGTATTATAGCTATGGTAGTAAAGCTGCTGCTGTGTTCGCCCTCCGACAAAATGCAGGCAGCTTGAGCTTCAACGTTGATAACTCATGAATGTTCTCCGGAAGAACAAAATCAAGGACACCAAAATAAGAAAATAAGAAAATAATACTATAATTTCATTAGATGAATTGTCCGCCGTACTACAATGATGTTCCAAGCAGCATGATGATGACGAGCTTCAACATCGATCACTCATCAAACATTTTCACAGAGAAGGAAAAAAAAACAAAGGTGTCTTCGATGCATGATTCCGTCACATATTGTTTGTGGGGGTTTCAGGCAACACTGTTTGCTGCTGTACAAGGCAGTAAGTTCCCAGCGTGGTTTCCTTTTTTTGTTTTTTATTTCTCGTCTATATCCGGTACACGTATATGTACCAATGAGAAGGTAATAACCAACAATCAATGTTGCTGTTGCTGCTGTGTTTTGCTCTTCGACAATGTTCAGGCGACATGCGCTTCAGTGTCTGTCTATCACTCACTGCTCATCAAACTACCCCAAAAGAGAAAAAGGCAAAGCAATACCTGGTTAGTATGCGTATACGCATGCATGTATGTGTGTATGCATGTATGTATGCATGTATATATGTATTTATGTATGCATGTATGTATGTATGTATGTATGAATGTATGTATGTATGTTTATTATGTATGTATGTATGTATGTATGTATGTATGTATGTATGTTTGTATGTATGTATTTATGTATGTATGTATGTATGTATTGTATGTATGTATGTATGTATTTATGTATGTATGTATGTATGTATGTATGTATGTATGTATGTATGTATGTATGTATGTATGTATGTATGTATGTATGTATGTATGTATGTATGTATGTATGTATGTATGTATGTATGTATGTATGTATTTATTTATGTATGTATGTATGTACTTATGTATGTATTTATGTATGTATTTATGTATGTGTAACACAGCAGTAGCAACACAACCTCGTCGTTTTTTATATTTCAGACCTTTGTTCGTTGCTAAAAGTGTCGTATCGTTATCGGTTATCGAACTATCGATACGAACTGATATTATTTATTATTATTACAGTTATCGTTATCGCTTATCGAAGTATCGAAACTGATGCCAGCTATTCTTTATTATTATTAGGCTTGCCATCCGAAAATGTACAGCATCAGCTTCACCGTTGATCAATCAAAACATTCCTGAAAGAAGAAATACCCGGATACAAAAGAAACCTATGCACAAGGTCTATTCTTTATTTTTGTTTCATCACGATATCATCGATTTTGTATCGGACGATATATCGATTTTGGATAGAATCCATATCCAACCCTGAACACAACTGTTTAACAATGCCGTCTTTTTTATGTTGTGGGTTGTGTTCCAGGCAACTACGTTCACGACGTGGCCGATGCCGGTCTCGCCATTTTGGAATCTTTCGATGCCGAGATTTACGACAACGTTTTCGAAAACGTCAAGTACGGAATCCGCATCAGCTTGGGAGGCGGAAACAACGACGTTCACGACAACATCTTCAACAACTGCGGGCACTGTGAGTTCTTATCGGAGACAGACGTGGGTTTTCCTATAGCGTGTGTACAGTATGATATTATCATACTTCGTGCGGTACATATGTATGTATATACTATACATATAAATGACACTCGTAGACGAAGTAGGCACCGACCGTCAACTCCACGCACGCTGCTATTTATCTAAGCCCATTATAGTTGGGTTGTCGACCGATTCTTCAAAGGGGTTGTCCTAGTGTACTCTTATTGGGATATACTGTTGACGGCTCGTGTGTGTTTATTTTTGCTGCACCTCATACGTTTTGCAATTCGTGCGGACGCACTCCTGAGTCAAAATTGTGGTCGATCTGCGATTGGGGCGGAGAGGCCCTTTCTGATCCCCACGCATAATTTATAGTAGTACCAATAGCCTACCAAGCGCCCTCCTATAGATATGCAGCCCCCCAAACCGAATGACAGACCAATAGGCATACGGTGTTCAATAGTCTGCGAGTTGGCGTTTTTTCTGCCCCACTTTTTTTTTCATCGTCTGCGACTGACCGTGACACTTTTTTTTTTTTTCTTGTCTGCGATGCATGCGGCTGCTTGTTTTTTTTTTTTTTTGTTCGTCGACCGTCACCACTCAGACGGTCTGTACACATACCGAGGCTCCGACGACCCCGAGCAGACCCGCGACGGCCGGTCGGGAGAAAACAAGTTCAGGAACAACAAAATTCTCAACACGGGATACGGAGCGAAGATTAAGGAGGCCGACAACACGGTCATCACCGGTAAGGAGTGGCATGCCAAGTCAGGGGGGTACGGGCAACACCCACGTATGGCCCAGTTCTTTGTGTGTGTGATGGCGCTGTTCAGCTGAGGACCTACCCAACCTTGTCGGACCACCGTTTTGTTTTTTTTTGTCGGTACTTTTCGTTCCATAATTCGTGTTAGGCTACAGTAGAACATGGCGTTGTTGTGCACTATTTCTCCAAAATCGGTTTTTGGGTGGGGGGTATAGAGATCCTCAAACCAGGGGCCTCTCAGAAAATTATATACATAGGTGGACGTCTACCGTAGAGTGGGGAAATATGGCACCCTGAACAAGATGTGACGCGCTCTACGATATATGGTACCTGGTAGATCTGTTCGATTTTATTTTTGGCTGATGGGGTTTCTCAACTCAAAACTCAGGGATTGCTCAACGTCAGTCGTTTTTTTGCTATCATTTTCATTACAGATCTGTATGCGAGGTACCACTTGACCCTTTTAGCTTAAGGTTGCAGTCCCATTCCGGGAACCACTCAGTCAAATTCTAAGTACTGTGTCCCCAAAACTGATCTATCAATGAAGAGTCTGCAGTACTGCAGTAAAAGGGCTTGATGTCATGGGATTGTTGATCGGGGAAAGTGCGCTTTTTTGGTTACAAAGTTTGTTTTTGGGTGATCGAGAGAGCTTTGAAGTCAAGAGCTTCATAGAATCGCGGGTGGACCCCTATTCTGCTCTGTTGGTATACGATAGCATTCATCATGCTCATATTTCCTCGGTATTCTGATGAGGTCGGATGGGCCCCCACAACGGAGACTGTTGTATACCTTACCCAGATACTTTTTTATTTTATTTTTAATCCTCCGGCGGATTGGTAAAAATTGGTAAAAATAAAGCTTAAGCTCACCACACTTCCACGTTCCTATTTCGTGTACTGTGTCAATTTAGCCCATAGCTCGCGTTGCAACATCAGATCAGGCTGTTGTTACCCCCTGGAGTTTGGGCGCGTTTACCAGACCTGACCCCCGAGAGGAACAGGTACGGTGGAGATAGCCACCCGGGAGAGTCATATCTCCCGGGTAGTGTGGGACTTGCGCGATCTCACCCACTAACAAAACCGAGGCTTTGAGGCCTCCCCGCGGGACTTGGTCCAGTTACGGTCAACCCTACCCGTTGGGGCGTTGGTCCTCCTATATACTCGTATATGTTTTGTATACCAGGTATATAAAACCAGGTATATGCCATGTGTATCGGTTGATGGCGTACATGGCGCAGTTCTCTGTCTGTGGGTTGTAGTCCAGCTGTTCCAGTGTGCTGCGCGTCTTCACCCTTTTGCTGACCTTGTCTTGGACCTTCTCCTTAGCTTTGTCCTTGTCCTCGCTCGTGACCGTGATGGCCCCTGTCTTTGACCTTGCCGTTGACCCTACCTATTGTGGAGGACCGTAGTAAATAGCACCTACGGTATACACAAAAACATATACATTTGCATATTTTTGCTAACATATTTTGTCCTATTTACTATTGTCCCTCGCAATAGTCCTTCACCTCGTCGTCGCCCTTGCCCTCGTCCACTTTCATCGTGTTGTTTCCCCCCCCCCCCCCCCCCCTCCCCTCACTCGTCCCGCCTGCCTACAAACAGGAAACACATTCGCCGGCACGAACAAAGTCGAGTTCTACAGCGCCGCAGCCACCACTTGGTCCGCGAACGAGGTCCCCACCAAAGCTTGCACCAAGCTTGTGTCTGGGGTCGACATCAGCGGTGGCGAAATACCCCCCAGCACGTTCACCGACGCCACTACCGGGCTGCCCAGCACCTACGACTGCTGAGGCTTTGTGCAGCGACCCGGTGCGCTTTCTGGGGACAATTGTTTTACGACGTAGCGAGTGATGAAGGTTCTAGGGACAACTGTATTTTTTATCTTGATACGATTGCTCAAGGTTTCAGAAGCAAACGCGCGGCGCCGTGCATGACTTGTTTGTCTTGCGGCCTACGTGCGACTGCTGAAGCATTTACGCGCTGGAAGCGGCGGAGCGGTTGTCTTGTGAGCTACGACTGCTGAAGCTTTTAAAGCGCGCAGGGTGGATCAGTTAGGTCTATTTCATGAGATATTGACTCCTGAAGCTTTCAGAAGCTGGAAACGGCGGAGCGGTGCGCTCTAGGACCAGTTGGAGCATGACTTTAAGACTGCTGAAGCTTTCAGGAGCAAACGTGTCGCAAATTTGGGCAAGGGAGACAGTTCGTCTCGCGATCTACTACCACTCACGAAACAAAAAGTGTGTTTTCAAGCTTTCAAAGCGCGCCGCGGTCGGTGCGCATGAGCCCAGGTTTATTTGTCCGCCGGTTGAAACAGGAAGGGTTCGTGTAAAGAAAGTTCAGGTTGCCATTGCTGTCGTAGGTCCCAACCAAGCAGCCCTTGTGGACCGGCGAGGTGGGAATCATGGAGTGTGAGATGGGTGTGGTGAAAAGGTCTCTTCCTGTTTTACGTGTTGATGATGCATGCGGGCGCTAAGATGGGTCGGCTTTCCCAGCTCGCCGTCGTGTCTAAGTGGGAAAGTTGTGGGTAGCTCTGTGGCGCGGGTGTTTCGTTGGCGACGGCTGGAGCGCGAAAGCGGCAATAGCCACAAGCCAACATGAGCAACATGGACGTCTCTCGTAGACTTTGGCACGACGTCGTCCGGCTTGTGATGCCATAGATTCATGTCCGTCCCTGCACTAATAGTGTAAGCGCGTGTGCAGTACGGGGTGTATTCATCTCGAGAGCTAAATCGCGTGTGAGGTACAGGGTATAGTAATCTCGGGAGCTACAGCGACCCTCCCTTTTTTTTACTGCGAAAAAGAGACTACTCTAATTTCAAGTAGTTTGTCCCCATAAAGGTGGGGTGCGGTTCCAGTAGCTGTGCAAGGGTTTTGTTAAGGCCTCATTCGATAGTTAAAAGTGGTAAAATATCTTTGCGTTGGAACAGCGGGGAAGATTTATAAACGTGATCTCATAGTTTTCAGCTCTGGGAATCACACGTCTGGCGCAAGTTGCCGCGGCAGCTGGCCAAGATTTGCTCGTAGGGTAGATAGCAGGTAACCCATAGCTAGTCCGTAGCAGCAGGTGGTGATTCCATAGCTAGTACTTTAACTGCCCGCATTTCCTTGGCGCCACGGGTGCTTGGTCCGTTCAGCTTGCCCTCCGTGGTTGCTTTTTTTGTCACAAAGGACAGTTCTTGTGTTGCGTAGAACCTGGAAGATGCTAAAAAATACCTCTCTGGACATTTTTGCTGATTTTGTGTTGGCGTGGGCCACGTATCGGCCCGCCGTGTCTCTCCAGGGTTTTTTTTACGGCTGGGTGCTCAGCGGCAGGTTTGGCGATTTTGAGTGCTGTGAGGGCAGTGAGGGGAGTGGGAAATAATGTATCTGCCGTGTGTACTTGACACCCTGGAATATTGTTTCGTTATCAGCGGCGTGCTTTTGAGCACGCCACTCGCGCGCCTTGTCCGCGTCCTCGTCATTTTAATCGATGATTTTCATTCGATGATGTACGTAGGTAGTGACCTACCTGCTTGGTCCTCGGTTTTTTGGGTCCACAGCCTTCTCGACCAAAAAAAAAAAAGAAGAAAAAAAAAAAAAAAACTCTCGTGTGTGCGCTTGTTTTTTTGTTGGCAGCCGTTCCGACCAAAACAAAAAAAAACAAACTTGGTGTGTTTGTACATTTTGTTTTGCAGCCGTGGAATATGCTGTTGCGTGCGCCTACTACTAACACGTACCTGGAGTCTGGTACGGTGGTGATATTTTTTGCCTCGAAGAGAAAATTCTGATGCCAGCCCATTCGTGGCGGTGTCAAAGAAAAACGAGGTGATAGGGACCCAATCAGAGGACGTAGGGGAGGCGCGAGGGGGGGGTAGTCTCATTTGACCTTTCACAACGCATCCACGAGATGGAGCAGAGCGGGGGGGTGGGGCGGGGGGTTTTGCCTCAAGTGACCAGGCCGGCGCGCTGGACTGGAGCGGGTGTATGGATATATTAGCGATATTTTTTCGCACCGGAGTATTGGATGGGGGGGGGGGGGGGGGAAGGGGTGAGCCGGAGTGTCGCTTCGCGTGTTTTATTGGTTTATGGTGTATGATGGATGATGAGACTTTTTATTCCGTAGTCAGATAGGCGAATACCGTGGGTCGAAGTAGGCTGTTGTTTGTTGTACGATTTTCTAGGTCGGCAAGCTGGTGCGCTGGGTCGGCCAAACACCCGTGTCGACGACGTATGCGAGAGAGTTTCGTGACCAGACTTGTGAGTGAGCTTGGTGTCGGCTGGCGCGGGATATAGGTACGTCTCGCATGTTGTTTTTTTAAAATATTTTTTGACGTTTTTTATTTTCCCTTGCCCAGGTAAAACGAAGCACGTGCAATATGTTGGTATGTTGGTTGAACCGACTGATGCTGGCGTTGTGTGCCTTGTAGGACTTTTATGAATAGTACACAAGCAGGCAGGGGGGGGGTGGTCGATCACCCCGGCTTAGTTCATTTGAGGGATCTGTGCAGGTGGGTGTGCGAGATTACTCGCATTCCGAGGAGGAGAGAGCGTCCTCTGAACGTATTTTAGCTCAGCTTGACGAGCAGTACACTACAATATTCGATAGTAAAACGATATACACGTACTTGGGGGGGAGGGGGGAGGGCTCAAGACCATCCTTTTAAGCGGCGGTCTGGTCTGATCGCTCGTCCTCATCTACATATATAGCGTTCCCAGTTAGTGTTCTATTTATATTTTTCTTCTTCTCTTCCTTATTTTCACATTTTCGAAGCAGAGCCTCAACGTTGAGACGCCACGGGTCTTTTTAGTGAGGCTCGGATGTACCACTACCAATTTGCATTTTTTCCGCCGAGCCGCTCTCATTCGAGCCGTCCGGCTTATTAAGCGCCTCCTTATACGTATGGGGTATATACTGTGGTATTAGTATTAATAGGACGAATCTCGTTTGCTTTTGTATGTAAGAGTACGGTCCTGGGCCTACAGTTGGAGTGGAAAGTACGCACGGGGGGACGAGGGGTGAAACCCTTTGTGGCTTGGTTTGGGTGGTCTACCTGAGCGGAAGGCCGGTTCTTGAGACGTGTTTTCGGCGTACGTTCACAAGCCGTGAGGCCAGGTATGGACAGGCCGCGAAGCTCAGCGTGACGAGCCGTAAAATGAGTCCGGGGTCGTCAAGGGCAGGTGATATATACCGATGTTGGGAGAGCGGCGCGGAGGCCGTTGATTTGCATGTACAGCCGCCGCTCCTCCCCAACGGCAAACAAGGTGCTGCATATTGTTTTCCTCTGCCCACCGTACCCATTTGTTGTTTTATCTTGTGTCCTTTTGCATTCATTTATTTGTGCGGAGCAACGCGCGCGCGTAGTAGCGTTTAACAGTCTGCCAAAAAACTTTTTTGTTTTCGTTTTGTCGTTTATTCTGTGCAGGGAACAAGCTGTTGGTTTGCCAGCGCGCACGCACAAATGTGCCCATGTTTTATTTTTCATCTTTGTGTGCTTCATTTTGTTCGGAGCAGACACGCGCCTCGAGGCCGAGGCGCCACGGTTTTTTCTGGTTGGGTGTGCTCGGGCGTACCAAAGGAAATGCATTTTTTTTCTGCAGGAAGCCCTTTTGCACCATTCGGGAAAATTTCGGAAGTCCCGTCGATTTCTTTGATCCTTGCTCGGACAACTTCGATCGCGTACGTACGATCCTTATTATGTGCTGGTTTGGCTGTTTTTGTTGGCCTACAAGCATTATGCAAGCGATGGACGAAATATGACACTCAGCTTGCAAAGGTTAGTTTTGGCGAACTACTGGATCTCATATCATAGCTATTAGTAGTGGTTCTTTTTTCATGCATCATTGTGTACGCTGCGGATGGATCATTGCAAATTGACTCGGTGCTGCGGTGGTTTCCCTAGCACAAACTACTGTACCTACAGTACCTACAGTACGATAACGGCAAAAGAGTGAATTTCTACCGAACACTCCACAGATATAGATCAGATAGATCATCTACAGAGCAGTCGGTCTTAGCCTGCCGTTATGATACATTGTGCTGCAAGATCTGTATGGCACAGATCCAACCCGTGAAACACGAGCCAAGAAGTTGCGCAGATTGTTCGAGTACGAACCCCACTCGGAAATATGAATCTGAGGAGCTATTAACGAATCGATCACACATGATGACATGACTCTACGGCCGCATCAACAAGGAGCATACGGTAACTACTACAGCAATCGTTTTTTTTTTTTTGGCATACTTGGTCGGTGGCGAATTCGTTGATTTCAAACCTGTGGTAATTTGTGGACTGCTAACTCCGGAAACCTACACACCTTGCTGGACGCACGATCGCATTATTGATGGTACACCCAAAGCTTTGGCAAATACGAGTGTGGAGCATCTTTTCGATCTCACAGCTTCGTTCGGGTTATATTTTTGTCTCTGTTCGTACTGTGTAGGGAATTGGTGTACAGCAGTATTTTCCCTGAAGGTACGTACTTACTGTAGACGATTTAGATCATTATCTGCCCAAGCTGTGTACGTAGCGTCCGGAGCGTAACTTTAACGTTGATGCCACTCGACAACGCAGCCACATTGAGGCCTCCGTATTCAGGGAGTACGGTGATTGTGGCAGTATGTATGATGCCCTTGCCATTAATGTTCCAACGAAATGGAGTGCAAGGATCTTCGGTTTTGAGGAGCCCCGTCAGGCACAAGCGTATGTTAGCCAGAAAGTGCTCGGAACTAACCCCGCCGACACACTCGCCGATCTCAGGCCGGTGGTGATTTAGTGCGTGTATCAGGTCGTAGCTGATGTACCAGGCATGCATGCGCTAAGGATCGATCGCTTCCCGATGATGCACCAAGACACAGCCCTACACAGGTTTTTATTGAAAAGCTGAACGCAGGTCGCGGTTAATTAAGTGCACTTGTACGCACGAGACCTTCAATAGAAGAGAACATACATACATGTTGACTGGTGACCCCAGCCAGAGAGTGTTAATTCCAGAGGGCGATGCGCGCGTGTGCTCGCAGCTCAATGCAAGAGGGGGGAAGTCTTGTTCCTTGTGATCTATATACTTGTGGTTGTTCCACCCCAAGCCAAAAAATCCATGACTGACTCAATTCATGACGACCTACTATCTTTTTCTAGCCTATTTCCCGGAAAATTCTACTACGCGAGTCAAAGTGGCGGACATTCTCCCACCTCGTCCAGCCCGAAGAAAGGCGTCGCCAGATCATACGCGTCGTCACCGTCCCCCACCGCTACGAATGCCTCCACTGAAAGTGGGGTATCCGAACCTGTGTCCCCTCTCTCGGAACCCATCCCCCCATCAACTAAACATACGCCTTTTCCACTATTGTTACTACTCTGTTCGAAAATGGCCCCACTCCTGTCACTCACTCTACTACTCACAGACCCCGCATCATTACTGTCTGTATGTGCGGTGTTTGCGAATATTTCGCTCGTTTTTGGCTCGGGTTGTTTTCCGGGCGGTGCTAAGACACGGCTGCTTTTTCTTCTTCCACCGGTATCGATCAAAACTGTCGAACTACCCTCCTCGCTAGTACTACTAGAGTAATCATTGTGGTGGTCGGCTGCTGCAGGGCCATCATCGTAAGAAAACGCCTCCTGGGCTTCCAAGTATTCTTGAACTTCGGGGTTGGTTGATCCCGCCCCCCCCATTGAGGCACCCCCCTCTTCCGCGGGCGAGACCATCGAACCCCCCGATGCAGACGATTCTAAACAATAAGGCGGCATTTTTCTGCCTTGTATGCCATCGACCGTTGTTGGTACGACAACAAGGTGCCCCGCTGTGGTGGTGGCGTTGGTGACACCGTAATAATTATGGCCGTCTGGGAGCACAGCAGCAACAGCCGAAGAAGATGATGGTGGTGATGGTCGTGGCGCTTCCGACGACTCTTTTAGCGCTAGCGCTGATGATCCCCCTCCTCCTCCTCCTCCTCCTCCCTCTGCTTCTGCTGCTTCTGGTAATGCTTCTAGTGCTAACGTTGCTGCTGCTGCTGCTGCTGCTGCTGAATCTTCCAATGATAGCACTGGTGCTGCGGCCGGTTCCATTGCTGCTGCTGCTGTCTCGAAGGCTTCTTGGTCCTCCTGCGTGGGCCACGTCTCGACGGCTATCTCGGGCAGGTCGGCGATTTCATCGTACGTGATCAGGTCTCGCGACCCGGGCACCGCGCCGTCCAGCTCCTTGTACGCCAGCATCTACAGCAGTGTCAGGGGTGGTGTAACAGCAAGGATAAGGTTTTAAGGAATTTCAGAAAACAAGTTTTCTTGTTGGCGTGTCCACGCTGCTGTACTGCTGTAGCAGCAGTGTTGTAGTAGTGTAGTAGTGTAGTGAGTGGTGTTGGTGGTCTTGTAAAGACGTCACGAAACGGCCGGCCGTTGATGACATCGAAAACTATTAATAACAGAAATAGAAATATGTCTGGTATGTAAAAGAGTGAGGGCCCATATCGTATGCCTGGTATTAATAGTTTCATGTGGAGCGAGGACGAGTGTCGAACCAGTAGTGGTCATGTTCGCCCTGGCCGGCGGCTCGGGGGGGACTCCACTAATAATAATGCTGTCAATAGACTTTGCTACAGAGAGAAAGAGATTTCCACTACACTACTACTACTACTACTACTACTACTACTACTACTGGTACTACTACTGCTACTGCTACTACTATGATACTACTACCACTACTGCTACTGTTAATATTAATATTAATACTGCTAATTACTGCTGCTGCTGCTACTACTACTACTACTACTACTACTACTACTACTACTACTACTACTACTACTACTACTACTACTACTACTACTACTACTACTACTACTACTACTACTACTATTTAATTTAATTACAACAGCTGCTACAACAACTACTACAATAGCAGTACTACTGCGCTACTCGTACATATTTTATGCAGGCGGTGCTGGTCATATTATGCTGCGTATGTATACCATCAACTGCGTACCCAATAAATATGTACGAGCAGTAAGGAGACAGGCAGATCAAATACTGAGTCTCGCGACATGATACCCGGGGGCTAAAGTTTGGATCACAACGGATCGAAGAAGCGCTGCACAGGCACAGAATAGCAGGCACGCGCAATCGAAGTGTCGCACGCAGCTTGGAAAAATTGAGTTGCGGCGATAGTTCGATCTTCTCGCAGCTGACGACCTACTATTCGGGTATTTTTTTTTTGTTTGACTACTCTTAATTACACGCAAATATCCGTTCCTTTGTACGGCGTGACGTGTGCCTTTCTTGGTATGTCGTTGCTGATATTGTTTTCTTCACATTACGTTCTTTCTATCCGTCGTGACGCGGTATGATAGTTATATACCAGTAGTTTATATTAATAACTTACCATGCATGCTGATGCTGATGATGGTTATGGCAAGGGGTGGAAACAACAAACACCTACAGAACTACCTCGTACTACTGTACTCTATACCAGGTACTATAAAACAGCAACCAGCACCTAAAAGTACATGCATGCACACACACACATATATATATACATGCGAAGCTCACCCCGAGGGAAGGTTGCTCTTCGTTAAAATGCCTGCTGTAGTAGCAAGTCTCGCAGTAGGGCCTGGCGTCTCGAGTGCACCACCTCGTGCTGAATTGGATATCGCACTCCTGTTTGTTTTCATGTACCAACCAGCACATACATACATACGTTTCCGTGGCGTGGGTAAGAGGCGCAATTCGGCACGAGTCGACGAGGGAGGAAAGGGCAGAGCCCTTATCGCGATCACGGAAGGCGTGTACCGTACGTGGTGGGGTGCGGAGGGGGGGAGAAAAGAGCCTGCCATGTGGCTCCAACCTCATCATCACTCAGCCGCGAAGTCGAAAAAATCCTCAAACTTCATCTTCGCTCGGTGTGACACTTCGACCAAAGCGTGCTAGGTACGGGAGGGGGGAGGGGGGGTATTATGCTAAAAATCGTAGGCTCCACGTCGTGTAAACACGCGAGATAACACCCCGCCCCCCGCCCTTCGCCGTTCGGGCCGAATTCAGAGAAGATTCTCTCAAAAACATGATGATGAGGTGCACACAGCACAAATAAATAAACAACGAAATGATTATCATAAGTGCCTTTGGTATAATAATATCTTTTTTCTTGCCGATAGTTTTCGATGGACAGGCACATCCGCTCTGCGCTTGTTTGATATGTTTCTTGCCAGTAATAACTATTAATAGTTACTCCTCTCCCCGGCGCCGAGAAGATCAATCAGCCGAGAGTAGAATTTCTGAAGGTATGATGGTGTGTTGTCTCGCGCGTTTCACGGATAGCAGGTATATTTCAAACCAGTTATAATATATACCTGGTAGTACATGGCTAGGTATGCTACTTCAGGAATACTAGTACCAGGCAGATTATTGATTATTAATAGCACATCAAGGTATAATAAGCAAGCGGGGAGAAAGCAAAGAAAAGGCAAAACATTGCGAGGGGTTGCGAGTTTGGTCAGAGTAGAGAGAGTGTGAGAGAGAGGGAGAGAAAGGAGATAGAGAGGACGGGAGGGTGAGAGGGAGATAGTGAGAGGAGATTGGGTTTGCCGGCACGACCTACCACGATCGCACTGCACAGCAGGCAAGCAATTCAGTGGTGGTAGTGAGTGAAGAGAGGCGAGTACCAACTTGAGTAGTATTAGGTGAGAGGACAGAGGACAGAGAGATACGACACTTTCACGATAATATGCTATATGCTATGATGTAATTGGTACGCACCAGTAGGGTTTTTCATCGCGTATTCTTCTCGCTTCTTCTTGCCTATATTATGCTGTAGAGTTGAGGTTATAATATCTACAGCAGTATTAATAGTAAAGTAACACATATAGATAGGTATACTAGGAGTGAATAGTGGCTTCATTCTCCTGTCCCACTAAACTGCTGTCTGTCTTGATTTATTATGCTCGCTCGGGCCCCGGGGTATTTGCTGTACATGTGTGCTGCTGGCTGTAGATTCTGTACGTACGTAATACAGTAGATCCACGATGCGCTGCTTGTTATTGAGACCTATTATTATGCAATATGCACGAGTGCACAGCAGTATATATTATTGTAGGACTGCTGCTGCTGTATACTGCTACTACTCACAGACTGGAAATCTGTCCGCGGTACTAGTGCGTAAATGTATACCAGATGACGCAAGTGTTATCGAGTAACGACTATGATGGCTACTGACAAGTATCATCCTTAATATACTTGTATTTTCTGTTTGGGAGATTGCAAATTACGCAGCAGGAGGGAGGAGGCGGGAGGACATGATGACAAAAAACACAAAGAAAAACACGTCATCATCGGCGGAGAAAAGCTCGATTTTCGATTTTTGTTTTCCGTCCAAAAAATTAACCAACGTAAACGAGCAGCAGCAGACCAACGGATATACACCAGTATTTACTCTCTAGGTATCAATGAGCGACTGAGTCACTGAGTATGAATGAGAAGTTTCAGATGTTTCTTTTTGGTTGCTCCTCTCCTCTCTCTTTGATGATCGGAAATGTCGACACGTCAAAACTATGAAATTTCGTTTGGTTTTTCCCGATTTCGAAGCTTCTGACCTGGAAAGAAAAGCCACCTGTGACCAACCACCCGAGACCACCCCCCACAGGCAGACACACAGACAGCGACAGCCTGTTTCGTGATGTCACAGGCATGATTTCAGGGAAATGAGCTAAAAAAATGTGAGAACATCACCATCACCATCCTCATACATTCCCGGACGGTATAGTACGATGTGTAGCCACATATGTCCAGCCGGCGTCCCCGGTGGCTTGGTAGGTGGTCCGCGAGCCTATCAAGATCAATTTCGTGAGTTCGAGTCTCACCGAGTGCATGCTCATAGGGACTTTTTCTTGCATAAAATTGATTAGCGGAAAGCGCGAGGAGCGCGTGAGTTAGCTGTACATTCGATGAAAATCGACGAGCAGTGGGAATGCTGAACCCTATTCGCGATAAAAACTTAAGGCACGTACCGGGGGGGAGAAGGGACGACACCTGTGACCACGGCTTGTGTCCAGAAGATCGTCGAGGGTAAAACCTCCTACGAGTGGGAAAGTGATGACGTACTACGTGTACAGCAGTATGTAAGGTATGTATTATTAGTAGTGAGGCACCCGATTTTAGAGACCTTCGGAACGGGCCACAGCAGCAGCAGTGTCACCGCTTTCATCTCCGAACCGCCCGTATCTTCTCTGGAGCAAGTATAATAGTTGATGTTGATGTTGATGCTGATGAAGAGCAGAAACCTCTGGTATCTGCTGCCGTCGACGCCATCTGCTGAGTTGTTAAGTCCGTTGGGCTCCTACCCAGTACAAGCGCTATGACGTGGCTCTTCTTCATGACGAGTAGTACTACTGCACCGACTGCTTGTACAGAAACTCAAGTCTGACTTTTACACACCTCGGATAACGTAACACTCGGGTAACACTTATCTACGTCATGGGGCCTAACACAGGAACGTGGTAACGTAATAACATAATGTTAGCACTAGAGGAGCGATCACGGTAACGCAGTATCACAGTGTTAACTGGAAACCCACGAACGTGCACGAGCCTTAACGTTAAGTTGCTGCTCGATCTCGTCCAGCTCTGGTACAGTAACATTATGTTACGCCGTGATCAGTCCTTGAACTAACACCATAACACAGTGTTAGGCTTTGACCAAACACGTACGTTAGTTATCACTCTAACATTCCCAGATCGATATCCGCATGTTTACCAACACGATAACATAATGTTATTGTCGACGCAGCGTTAGACGTAACACAATAACATTATGTTACTCTTAGGAGGAGTGTTATACATAACACCCTAACATAACGTTACCATGTTCGCCAGCACTACAAACACATAACATTGTGTTACAGATAACACACTAACGTAACATAACGCAGTGACCAGCACTACTAACACTACGTTTTCTGGACCCCCCATTTGATTGCCTTAGGGTCGGATAACGTAACACGTAACGTACGTTAGATACGTTACAGTCTTAGCCGGCCCATACGCAGCATCATGTTAGGATGTTAGCCTAAGTGCGGAAGTCCCTGTAACATCATGTTACGGTGTTACCGTCAGTAAAGATCTGACGGTAACATTCCGTTACCGTGTTACCATAAAAACCAATCCGGGTCTAACTTTATGTTACTGAGTTACCGTTGGGGCCGAAGTCGTTCTAACGTAATGTTACTACGTTACCCTTTGGATCTTCCCGAGATCTAACATGTGTTACCTGTGTTAGTGGTAAAGCGGGCGTGTGGGAGTAACATAGCGTAGCCGTGTTATCCAATTTCGCCGACATCCCAGTAGGGGATATCTACAAAAATATCCCCGGGGGGGGGAGGATAGCATGGCATCCCCGGTAAAAAAACGCCTCCATATTTTAAAACCCCAAAACAGGGGATATTTAGGATGGATCCCGGAAAAAAAAAAACGCCTCATTTGTTTTTGTGGAAACCCCGCCGATACGTTATCCATCCATAACACATTACGTTATCCATCTGTAACGTAATCTGCACACTCGCACGTACGAGGTAACACGGCAGTAACATATTGTTGAGTTTAGATTGGGGGTGTACGTTATCTACCAACTTGTGTCACTACATACATTGCATACGAGTTAACAACATTAACATGAAGCTATGAATAGTGTTTTATCGATCATATACGTTAGTTATCCGTTTGACGTACGTTATTATGTTGTTATGGTAGCAAGACTTCCGTAGTACCCTCACATAACGTCGCTCGAAACGGACTGCTGCTGCGGCTGATACGGTAACATAATGTTAACGTTGTATTGACCATGCACGTCATCTCTCTAACGTGTGTTGCGATGGCCACTAGGAATTTCACTAACCAACACACTAACATAGTGTGATGTAGCGTTTATTCGGCCGTGTACGTTATCCGTCGAAAGGGTGTTCCGGTAGCACGAAGAATCCCGCTGACACACTAACACAACGTTACTCGCTACGGGCTGATGCCGCTAACACGGTAACATAATGTTAACGTTTAAGTGACCATGTACGTTATCCCTTCAACGTGTGTTGCGATAGCCATCAGGAATTCCGTTAACACGCTAACATAGTGTTACTCGCTATGGGATGCATACCCTAACACCGTAACACATATACTGCGGTCAGTACGAGATCAAGGTAACACTCTAACATAATGTTACGCGATCGCCCGCCAATATCATAACTATGTTATAACAAAATCCAGAAAGTAGTTAACGTAATAACGTAATGTTACGGGGGTTTTTTTCGCCGACGCCTAACATTAACATAAAACGTTAAGTATTACGTTATCCGAGGCGTGGACTTTTATTCCGAGTAAGTACTGCAAGTAGTAAGTGTTTTGTCGCCCTCAAAGGAGTGAGTGCAGTCCTACCTAACAGTCCTGAAGAGGTTAAATTGTTAAATTGTTATACATACATGGAGACTACGACCGTTAAATTGGGACTTCGGCTTCATGAAAAACGCCAAAACTCGTAATAAAGCGAGAAAAGTTCGGCGAAACCTGGATACATAATACTCACTTCTCCGTACAAAGTCAAATTCACCGCTCCTAGGTACGTACACTGACTTTGTGGAGGTGTTACCTACTGAGCTTTAGGGGTAAAAGATTGATCGATTACTTAGCCCAGGGTAATCCTTGTAACGCTCACCCCGGTGGGATATTTGGGGCGTCGGTACCGTGTACGGCCGTAGGCTGATCTACTCGCTTCGTTTCAATACCTGGGGAACCAGGGAGATACATGTGTTCAGGGACGCACGCACGCGCAAGCGCTTCTTCTACAAAATAAACGTTCGAAGTGAGGTTCGAACCCACCCGTGTCCTGCCGACGACGCCAAATGTGAAGGTGTTACCTGAGTTATTATTATAGGGGTAAAAAAACAGATCGATCGGTTACCCAGCCCAGAGAAACTCTTCTAGCAAAACCCTTTCGCTACTTCAAACGTAAACCACAACCAATTTTGAGTGCACTGTCCCCAAAAACGTGGTGCGGTTAGAAAGGGTTAGCTTTTAGAACTGCAGTGACAAACCACTTAATTTAATTAAAGTTCTAAGTGCTTTGTCCCCAAGTTGGGACTGCAGTCCTAAAATGGTTCGTTTTCTCTTACTTATGTACTTTTAATGGTGACGCTCTTAAATCGGGCACCCCTCTGCAACTACGAGTGAGGCGGCTACTTGTTGTCATACTGATTTCCCTACGCTGGGTAATCGATCGGTCTCACTACTACTGTGCGTGGCGCCAGGTGCTCTTTTCTATCAAAATCTAGACTATGCTATCTGTTCCATATCTACCTGTCTGTCTCTCTGCCTGTCTGCCTGCCTGTCTGTCTGTCTGCCCGTCTGTCTGTCTGTCTGTCTGTCTGTCTGTCTGCTTGTTGATTACGGCAATAGATGGAGTCGAAAAACAAAAAGCGGAGCTGGTGAGATCGATTATTCACTCTAAACTCGTTTTTGAAAGCTTAAGCTTGGTGTGACAATTCGATCGCGCGTTCTGCGAGGTGCGTGTGTGTTGAGAGCAGAGTTGTCTGATATCTAAAAATACAAATTATTACAGGTTCGAAAGCAACGAATAATATGATGACGCTGTTCTGCGCTACACACTGCTGTAGCGGGGAGGGAGGAGGAGTGCCCGCTGTGTGACCGCTGTGTGACCGCTGTGTGACCCGTTGGTTGGTCTGAGTTGCGAAAGGGAGGGAGGGAGCGGGAGAAGCATATTGGGCAAATGTGATTGAAGCATCGTTGAGCACCTTGTGACCAGAGCAGAGCCAGAGACACGCTTCCTAGCAGTAGTCGCTGCGTAGGCTTAGGTCCATGTTGCCCTTAAACTTATCACCAAGATATTAGATGGGATGGAAAAGAGCAGAAGAAAACAAACATACCGCTGACTCACCTCGCAAATAATCGCGCCTGCGGGCTTGGACCACTGCATGACATATGTCTTGGGGTTGTAGTAGTACTGGAGGTTGTATGCGCCGGCGATGATCTCCCACTGCAGATGGACAGATCACATAGATCGCATCGATAGATAGATAGGTAGATCAGAACAGCACAACACAGACGACGACAAACAGCATGAAGTCGAGACTTACCATGGTACAGCAGTAGTTAGGTGTCGAAATAAACGATAATCTCCCATTCACCGTAGATAAATAGATCAGATAGATAGATAGATAGATGGAAAATAATGACACCACAGCACAGACAACAACAGCAGTAAGCTTACGTACTAGAGACAGTGAAAAAAAGGTGTCCAGACAAAACTACAGTACTACTACTAGCAGGCAATTACACAATCGGCCTCACGAAAAAAAACAGCCTCCGACAATCTCCCACTCCCTGCAGGTTAGACGAGAACAGCGGAAACAAATGCAGATCACGGGCAAACATATGGTAGTTGACGGCACCCTTCCGCACCTTCACGGACAACCGTCAAGGACAGTGGTCAATTATCTCCCTCAATTAAATACCTCAAATATACACGTCAAGGACAGACGTCAAGGACAGACGCCCGAGTACATAGGTCAGGGACAAACGCGAAAAACAGACGGGACAGACGTCAAGGAAAGCCGTTCACGAAACTCGTCAAATTCGTACGTCAAGGACGGACGTCAAGGAAGGCCGTCAAGGAAAGCCGTCAAAGGCATCCATCAACGACAGACGTCAAAGGATTAAGTCAATGACAGACGTCAAGGAAAGCCGTCAAAGACACCCGTCCCGGAAAGCCATCAAGGACTTACATCAAGGACAGACGTCAACGACAGACGTCAAGAACAGACGTCGAAGACAGACGTTCAGCACATCGGCCAAGACCAGCCGCTAAGAAACTCCCCACACTAATGAATACCAGTAGCGTCGAAGTATCAGGCTGATTCTGGCCCGATTGATCGTTACCCTGAGCTGGGTATTCGATCGCTCTTTTACCCAGCACATCTCAGCAGGAAATTGTCATGGCATCTTTGTTTCCCGTCTCTACTGCAGAGGAAGCAGTGTGGCTGTTATCGGAAAGGAACTACTAATATTTGACCCGTACATGGTACATAGCTCACAATGTCTTACCTGTACGTGGTACATAGCTCAGAATGTCTTCCCTGAATACAAAACCCCTCTACTTGAGTGGCAACAAAATATCCTTCACTGTTTCAAAGTAATTCAACGCAAAAAAATATCCTACACTGTTTCCAAGTAATTCGACGCGTCTTACGATAGGGGTATTAATGTAGCACTCTTTGGCCAACACATTTCGGACTGACGGGGGGCGGGGCGGGCTTAAGGGCCTTCTACAATAGGGCTATTATACTGCGGTCCCGTTTGGGGGGATAACTATTACGGGGGTCTATAGTTAATAGGACCTATGGTGTACATAAAAACCTATATATTTACCTATTTTTACTAACAATATTTGGTCCTATTTACTATGGTCCCCCGTAATACTTAGAATATGAGTACTTTACGCCCACAACTGGACAGCAGTTCTAGGAGTTCTATTAATATTAACAATAAGCTTGACCCAATAGCGTTGGGATACCATTGTTAATGCTATTGCTGGGGACCATGGTAAATAGGATCAAATTTTGTCAGTAAAAATAGGTAAACATTTAGGTTTCGTGTGTACCGTAGGTCCTATTTACTATAGTCCCCCGTAATATCGTAGTGCCTCACAATATGATTCGTGATATGTACACCTATTAAAAAGGTTTAGGATTGGTCATCGGGTTGCACTTTTAGGTTCTCTAAAAGAATACTTGCTGCGTTTTTGGTTGAGGTGTAGAGCTCCTGCAGCTCTTATACTATGAACAAGTGATTATCATAGCCCCTGAAAAGTTAGACGCTACCCCCGCAAGGCAAAGTATAGAGCTCCTACGCTATAATCAAGTGATTATCATAGCCCCTGAAAAATTAGGCACTACCCCCGCAAGGCAAAGTATAGAACTCCCATACTATAATCAAGTGATTATCATAGCCTCTGAAAAATTAGGCACTACCCCCGCAAGGCAAAGTATAGAGCTCCTATACTACAATCAAGTGACTATCATAGCCTCTGAAAAATTAGGCACTACCCCCGCAAGGCAAAGTATAGAGCTCCTACACTATAATCAAGTGATTATCATAGCCCCGTAAAAATTAGGCGCTGCCCTTGAAAGGAAAAGCAGGCGTGCTTTCGAAAAAAATGGCGCTCGCTCGCGTGATAGAACATGTGCGCACCCGATCTTCTGGATCGACATCCCAGTCACCCAGCCCCGGCGGCTTCTCCCAAAGATAAGTGCCTATCTGCGTGTTGTACCAGTAGTACGCCAGGTATTGAGAGTCGAAGTGTTTTGTGTAGACGTCCTTTGCCCTCTTTTGGGTCAATCTGGTAGCCTGGGAGGGAAATAGTGGTAGTGGGGATAGGGGATAGGGAATAGGGGAGAGGTGCGAGAGGGAGATAGGGGGAGGAGGGGGGAGGGGGGAAGGAGACAGATGGAGGACGGGAGGGGGGGGGAGGAGGGGAGGGAGGAGGGGGGGAGGCAAAGAGGGAGGGGGAGGACGGAACGGGGAGCGGGAGGGGTCACGTTTTGCCTACATACCTTGGGTGGTACTCCTTGTCGCACAATGCAACGCAATGCAATATACCGGGTATAAAAAAACGATGGTCGATCCGACCACACGTTGTTGGTTTCTGTTCATTGGCCTTGCTCGGACTGGCAGGGAACGGGGGGCGACGAGGGCGCTAGTTTGCTTGTTTTTGCGCCTACCAGCTGTGTTGCAAGTTCAACGTCGATTGGTTGGTCGATTGATCGATCTCCAATCTCAATATAATACGATTACGGGGGTCCATAGTTAATAGGACCTATGGCATACACAAAAACCTATATACTTACCTATTTTTACTAACAATATTTGGTCCTATTTACTACTGTATGGTCCTCCGTAATAGCTGAACGTTTTATTTTCCTATCGCAAAATTTGTCTATGATAAATATATGTCCAAGCATGATGTGTGTCCCCTAAACGTGGAGAGGTGAAAACAACAACGAGCAAGAAGAACAAGAACGAAACGAACGAGGAAACAAGGAACATTAAATAGCAAGAAAACCGAGAACGAAAAGAACAAGAACGAGAAAACGAACAAAATTTATTTGCCCCAAGAAAAAAAAAAAAAAAACAAGAAAAGCAATAGCAAACAACAACACTTGAAACAAGGTGAACACAAGAAGAATAGCAACAAGAGCGATTAAAAAATTAGGTGAACAAGATGAACGAACACGAGACCAACCGTGCAAACGAGAAGAGGAGAAGAGGAAGGACCATGACAAGAAGAACGAAAAAAAACAAGCGAAGGTTTCGTACGAGGCAGTATATTCCAACATGTAAAAGTCCACGTACCGTATACTCCGAAGCATACATATATAGACTCACGCTGAAGACGTAGTACATTTGCTGTATGACTCTAGCGGCGGCATCGGCGGCCGACTCCCTGAGGTTGCTCATCTTCTCCTCCTTGTCCGCCTTTACTCTCGCCTCCTCCTCCTCGTATTTCGCCGCCGCGACCTTCATCTCTTCGTTCACCCTGAAGGAAAAACGGAATTACTCTAGTCAAGTGGTGTCGTACCCATTTGTGGTGCGACTTTCCCGGCTAAGGCCGTGACAGAGACATGACCAGGTAACTCGGCTGACCGCGAGAAAAACCTGCTTGGAATTAGTACGTGATCCATTTTTCAGAAGTAAAATATAAGGCAAGACCTTGGTTGAGCTCCTCCGGGGCGTGGTGTGTCGTTAGACGGCTTCAGTGAAGAGCACCGCGCCAGTGAAAGAGTGCTGGGTGCTGGATGATCCTACGGGACTTGTGAGGTGTTTGACCTTTTGGCGAAATGCCACGACATGTCGCAGCACGACTACCGCGGCAAGGCCCACGGCAAGCGTCGCGGCAAGCGTCGCGGAACGTCAGGGCAAGGCTCGCGGTATGTCGCGGCATGGCCCGCGGCACCTCATTGACTAGGGACAATAATACCACGTTTTTGGGCTTGTCACAGAGTGGTCTGAACATGGGTACAAGACTTCTGCCGTACATAGTACTATTAATACAGCAATACGGGCACACCGCTGCACACGCTGTAGCCAACAAGAGGACGACTCATCCCACGGGAGGGGCTGCAATTTTCGGCTCATTTTTTTGTGACGAGGTAGAGCTCCTCAGGCGAGCAACTCTTATACCGCTATCAATAGTATGATTCCCTCGTATATTTTGTTGTTATTGGCAGGGTTAGCTTTCCGGACGTCCGGGGCACCGTGCACGTAGCGCCCCAAGGGCCGGACGCCGTGTTGCGGCCCCCGCACTACGAGCCGGAGGCGGGGTGCAGCCCCCCGCGGGGCTTCCGGAGGGGCCTCGGAGCGCTCCCGAAGGGCTCCTTGAGGGCCGTCGTAGGCAAACATTCGGACGAAGTATTTGCGGAAATTTATTAAAAAATGGTGCTTCTCTGTACCCTGTGCCCTCCAGAGTATTTGGTGAATAAGGGTTTCTGTGTGTTTACGAGGGATTGTTGTCACGGGGTGAGCGTTTTTTTTTTCCTCATTAAAATCAGTGAGTGACCACCTTTTCCTCCATTTGTGCAAAGATTTTGAAGGCTTGTTTCATCCTCGGACAGAGGAAAACGTCAAGTAAAAAATCAACTCCCTAAAAAAGAAACGTCACAGAGAAAATCGCAAACGAAGCTGTCCAAAAGGTGACTAAAAACAAGCCAAAATAAAAATTGCGCCTGCAGCCAAAATAAACCCCGGATTTTTTTTCACCAATGGCGAAAACAGCCCCAATACTTGTTTTTAACCTTCGGCGAAATCAGACCCGCACATTTTGTTTCACCTCCGACGACAAAAGGTGCGGGGCTTCAAACGGATGTGTGGCAAGCCGTATATACACTATCGTTTTTTTTATGGTGTGCTGAGCGGAATTCTGATAAAAAAAAGGTACGCCAGCGCAACGTTTCACTACGGCACATAACTTGAACACTGACTCCTGGTGTTTGTCGGGTTGCGCGAGCAAGCATTCTTCAAGGCCGTGTTTCGAATGAGTTTTTGAGCTCCGAGTGTGAAGAGCTCTGAAAATAAGGCACCGCCCCTCCAGCAACGCTCGCTTCAGTACCTTCCTTCCTATCTGGGGACAGTAGTTCGAGGCATCATAAAAGAGCGTTACGCTTCCCCTCCGAATGCCGAAAACAACACCGCCCCCGCGTTGAAAGCGGAAAGCGTTGCGCGGCACCTTTCCTTTCGAACAGATTTTCAATCCCCACACCTCATGGTCTACTGTAATTTTTTCACGACGTACCTATTCCCGATCTTGTATGATCTACTATAGCAAATGTTCCCGGGTGGGAGCCGTGTAATCGGCATGATCTATGTACTGCATGTAACACATGTTTCCTGTGTTGAAGATGTAAACTTCGTAGATCCCGTACAACTCCTCACAACGACAAGCGAGGACCTAGATCATCTACTGTAGATAGATCAGATAGATAGATAGATGGATCATGATCTGTCTGTCGAAGGCGTGAAATTTGCGATATTCATCTCTTTTGGAAAATAACGCCTGTTCATGCCAGGTACCAGGGTATGAAAGCTCAAGATTAAAGTTACCCCTCTGTGTTTGGGCTATGAGACCCCGAGATAGCGGTCGAAATTATGATGATTTTTGGTTTATCAGCTGTCTACGAGCACCAGCATGAGGGCCAAGAAGCACGGGGAGGATAATGGTGCGCCCCGTGCCATACGACTCCTTTCAACCATTGTAACTCGGACACCAACCAATGTATCATACCCCAGTCACGGAGTGGTATAAAGTTGCTGTAATCATATAATAGTCACTTTTTTTCGGCATTTTTCCCCATCTCAAGTACCGTGAGGGTCAAGAAATAACGCCTACTGCAGCTTCCTTGTCTACTTTACAGTTTCCTTTTGGGAATTCTTCTCCCTACATATGATCCTGTAGGTCATATGCTGCGTATTTTGAGTGAACGAGATTTTCTAGCCGGACATTGTCAGAGCGAAAATATACTACGAAATACAATAATTAACCGCAGTATGCAATATGTACCTGGGTACAATGAGACCTTTGTCGTTCTTCATCTAGTTTGGACTTGAAGAAGTCACTCTTTGTGATCGACAACGCCTCCGGAGCCGAGTAAGACAACCTACGACATTGTATCAGGTGTGTATTTGTGCATCTATGTGTGTAGCATACCTATGCTTTGCATCTAAATGTCTACCAGGTATTTAGGACTTGGAGAGGTCACTCTGTGCGATCGATAACGCCTCCGAAGCCGTGTACGAACAACGTATAACACAGGTGAGCCTTTAAGGAACAGCATGTGCAGCATGATATATATCGGTATATATATCAGAAGTGTATGTTTCTCATTTATGTACAGTATGTGTGTAACATACCTTTGTCTCTCTTCGTCCATTTTGGAATTTAAGACGTCGTTCTTCGCGATCGATAACGCCTCCGGAGCCTCTAGGTCGGCCTCAGCTCTGTCCGCCATCTTCATTACCGCCTTCTTCTGCGCTTCGATCTCCGCCTATCGCATCATGCCATATCATATCGTATCATATCATGTCATGTCATGTCATATCATATCATATCATATTATGTCATGCCATGTCATATCATATCATATCATATTATATCATATTATATCATATCATATCATATCATATCATATCACATCATATCATATCATATCATATCATATAACATCATATCATATCATACCATACCATGTCATATCACATCATCATCATCATATCATATCATATATCATATCATATCATATCATATCATATCATATCATATCATCATATCATATCATATCATATCATATCATATCATACCATACCATCGCGTCAACGTTGCGTACAAACAACTGTCAGATATTGTGGATCGCTCTAAAGCCTACACGCACGGCAACACGCTTTTTTTACGATTAATAGTATAATTATCACTATTAATAGTATCACACCAAGCTTGCAAAGCTTAGCCTTGAGAAAATTCTCGATCTCACACTAGTTTCAAATGTGAGACTTCGTACGAGGTATCATATGCTACACATGGATCAAACGTTTCACTTTTTTTCGGGGAAAGAGCAAGGGCCGGCTGCTGGCCTGGGCTGGGAAAATGGTTCACATATTGCTCCGTAGCTGCCATGGTACACATATCCCCGTTTCCCCTTTGCATGTTGATGTGGAGGCGTTACTACTGTATTTACTATTCCTTGCCGCGGACAAAATATGAAATAGAATGCCCCAGCACACAGCAGTCGGGTAGCTCGAAATACCAAAATCATCTTCATGATCCCCCAACACCATGCTTGCGTGCTTGAAATTGATTGCAGCACGGGCCCGCCCACAAGGTAACACCTACTACTTGATTATAGTGTGAGCAAGCCGTACTACCGTGGTTTTGACTCCATCCTTGAACAACCTTAACCGTGTCTTATACTAAATCCTTGAACATACCATGTGTACGAGCGTGCAGCATGCGGCAGTTCATGACATGTGCTATCCGTACGACCGGTATTGATTGGGGTTGCGCTTCCGAGCGCGAAACTAGCGGTGCGGTGCGGGCTTGTTAAAAGACAAAAAAACGTACGGAATAAAACCGCACCAAAAGAAAGAAAGAAAACGTGAGAAGCCTTGTCAAACTTACCTCTTGTGGAAACAGATCGGGCAAATACTCGTCAGTGATATTTCAGATTTGTTTGACAACAACGAAAAAACAACCCCGCCTATGTATTAAGTACTCTACCCAGCACGAAAAACGACTTGAGAAGGATCGACAACAATTACAGATATTGCATAGAAGTAAACCCTCCCCCCCCGTTTCACCAAGAGCTTGTGCCAGGTGTGTTTCTACTATTATTTATGTGGAGAAAAGCATCGCACGTGTGATAAGATAGTACACCCGTATCGCAGGTGGTGATAAAATATCACACCCTCTGGGATGTGTTTCCAAGCCAATCTTCAAAATAAAGGGGGGGGGGCGGGGTACGTACGTACGTGCGTACACACAACCTACAAGCAGATGGTACTGGTTTTGGAAGCTCTACGTAGTCAACATATTTTTATAGATACTTGTAGACTAATCGCTGGGCGTTTGCACTCTCCCCCGTTGTCGAGAATATCACATTGAAAAATCGTCCGAGGGGGTGTGCTATCTTATCACCCGGGTGTGATAGTCTTATAGCCTTACTATTACGGGAGTCCATAGTTAGTAGGACCTATGGTATACACAAAAACCTATATATTTACCAATTTTTACTAACAATATTTGGTCCTATTTACTATGGTCCCCCGTAATAGGTATACCGTGCCACTCTAATAATGGGCGTAAAATAAGGGCCGCTCGGTGTTCATGTTGATCTCTGAACGGTCATTATACTTCTGGCCACAGGGATACCACTCTGCCTCAAAACATCAGCACCGATTGGTGTTCATGTTACAATCTAAGGCGTTCTTATATTTCCGACCAGGGTGGTATACGGTACCGGCCCCGTGGGTCCATGCCGTTCGTTTACCTACCTCGAGTGATTTCTGGAGCGCCTTTTCTGGCTCGTTGTCTGGGTGCATGAGGACCGCTTCGAGCATCTTGCGGTGGGCGACGGCTCTCTCTTCCGCTTTCTCCGCCCAGTCCTTGAGCCACTGCTCGATACGCTGCTCCTCCACCTGGGCGAAACACACAAAAAAAAACAAGGATGAAAAGGGTGCCGAAATAAAGCCACCCGCGTGGTTCACGGTGAGAAACGGAGGGCGCACGCACACCGCAAGTTATGAAAGCACCGAACAGCCAACACGTTCGTCATACCACACCTTGAGATGAGCAGTGAGACATGCGCGGAAACGGTCCGACAACGTTTTCTATTCATCATTGTTGTTGTTTGCTCCCTCCTCCAGCTGGCGAACAAGGAATTCCAACATTTTTTTTTTTCCGTACATTGTGCACAACCCGATACTATAAATAAAATACAGAACAGGCGTTTTACGCAGCTTGCAAAGTTGAGAATCAACTACTTAATCAGTCGAACTCACAGTTGACGGATTTAATAATTTTCTAAAATCACACACCGGCCAAGGCTCTGACCAAAAAAGGAGGACACATATTATAGGAAATACACACGACGATGGGACAACTAAAACGTTCATATCGAGACGATGGTGAGGACCCAAGACTAACACGCGTCGTATAATACGGGACAAAGGAAATGGGACATATTCAGACACGGGTTGGACCACGGGTTTTCTATAATTAGTATTAGTATTGCTCGATCCGCTTGCTCCTGCTGCAGCCGGTCAACATCAAAAATCGCGCGCCGAAATGCGCGGGCCATGCGAGTCGAAGAGTACACAGAGGCGTGTTTGCCTTGTAGGGGTAGCATCTATGATTTTCTGAGGCTTCTTCCTCACGTAAGGATCTTTTATACTACTATTAGTGCACTACTTCAGTAGTGAGTGTCGTCTTCGCATAAAATAAATATTTCTACCCAACTACACCTGAACTTATATTTATAGTGTCCGTCCAAATTCCTTATCCTAGAGAGACACTAATTATGTGGTCACAGACAGAGACAGAAAAAAAAGCAGGATCATAGAATCTCAAAATAATGAGTAAAGCAAGTGAAGAGCCAGCGTACCGGGTACGAGAACACAACAACAACATCGCCAGACCAGAGGATAAGAACAAATAGTCTATAAAAAATAAGTTCTGAAATGAAACAAAATACACAGACGCGTGTTTGCCTTCTAGTGGGGGCATGTTACTATTTTCTGAGGCTCCTTCCTCGCTTGGGGAGCTTTTATACTATTATTAGTAAGTACTACTAGTAGTTCACTCAAAAAACTGATTTCGAGATAACGTCAAAACGAAAACCGATTATCAATCAATCCCGCGACCTATTCGCCCTCATGCGCATATCAGTATATCAGTATATCACCAGTACGTGAGTTGGCACAGAGGTGCGGATGGTCGTATTTGGCAAAGCGCTCGATCTCTCCAGAACGGGAAGGCTGTTCTCAATCAGTACCCGAAGAACAAACGAGGAAAGGCGTTTTCCTCGCAAAGATCTATACTGGCCGAGAGCCTCCCGAAGATGTACGTGCAGTATTTGACTTTTACAGTAGCACCCTTTTACCGTTGCCGAGAGAAAACTATCAACAGCGCTGAAAAAAAAAACCATTGCACCCCCCCGTGCGCAGTCAATGCTCTTGAGGCAGTACTTCGAGTATGGTAATATGGTACGACACTACTGTAGCTGTAGGTGTATACCAACGATGATATACACGTGTGTCGCACTGCTCACGATATAATCTGATTTTACCCAATGCATTAACACAGAAACACTGGAACCACGTCTGCCCCCGTTCTTTTTCACGTAGGACATTTTCGTCTCTCTGCCCCAGTTCCGAGCGTCCGCATGAAACCAAAATTTGGCCGGGCAGATATGAGCAAGCTCCTTGGTGCGCTCCCGTGACTGTGGCAAAGGGACAGCACTTTCCGTGTCCTCCTTCGGGCGGACCTCGTCGCTGAGGTTTGAAAATGTGATTCCAGGCACTTGAATGTTCGGTTTCTCTTACCGTAGCCAAGTATTTTTATTCATGATGTAGAACGAGAAGGAGGAACGCAGGAGCTGTTCACAATGTGCTGTACGAGTACACAATGCGGCTCGCGCGCTGTAGCTTGCGCCAGTAGAAACATACAAAAGCACTCCGTTTTCTCTCTCGATGCCCACACAACCAACACGTATTACGGGGGATCATAGTAACTAGGACCAAATATTGTTAGTGAACATAGCGAAATATATAGGTTTTTGTCTATAACATAGGTCCTATTTACTATGGTCCCCCGTAATAGTGCGCCGGTCTTGATGTTGTACACTGGCTGTCTTCGTGGAAAGAGCAACGAGAAAACAACGGAACACATATTCTACACCGGTACGTACGAGTTCTTGTGCTCGTTCTACAGCAAAAAACAAAAACTACTTGGCCACAGTACGACAAGCCGAAAATGCAAGCGCCTGAAACCACATCATCAAACTTCAGCGACGAGGTCCGCCTCGAAGGAGGACACGGAAAGTGCTGTCGCAATGACAAATGTACGGGAGTGCACCAAGGAGCTCATATTTGCCCCGCCAAATTTGACTTGATGGGAACGTTCGGAGCTACGGCAGAGAAAAGAAATCTCCGGTAGGAAAAATAACGGGGGCAGACGTGGTTTAAGAGCCTCTGTGTCGGGAGCTTTTGTTTGTGTTGTGTGAGCAGTGCAACACGGCATGGCTTATTGGGTGCTACTGTGCTACCCCTACGAGTATCATACCACGCCTCCTTACAGGGTGAACGCCTCCACACAAGATGAAGCAACAAAATTTCCGGCCATAATTGGTCAGCAAGGACTCCAGGATACACGCGCGTCACAAGGGAGACAGATGGAAAAGGGACGACATGCGGGGATACCCAGTTCGATGTCCTCTTCGCGCGCTCCATAAGCAATCCCCTGTTTCCGGTTTATCATTGTGTTGTCGAAACGCCAAATCATCACTGAAATCACTCTCACCTTCTCTGCGGCGGCAACCCTCCTTCGCTTCGCCTCGGCGGCTACCCGGTCGCGTTCACGCCTCCGATAGCAAAGAATCTGAGGAAAACAAGTTAAAGGATAAGGGTACGGGTAAGGGTACGGGTACGAGTACGGGTAAGGGTAAGGGTGAGGGTAAGGGTGAGCGTAAGGGTATGGGTACGGGTAAGGGAAAGGTTAACGGCGAAGGTCAGGGTAAGGACAAGGGCACGGGTAAGGGTACGGGTAAAGGTAAGGGTACGGGTAAGAATACCGGTAAGGGTAAGGATTAAGGACAAGGGTACGGGTACGGGTGAGGGTACGGGTACGGGTACGGGTGAGGGTAAGGGTCAAGGGTGCGGGTAGGGGTACGGGTACGGGCGAGGGTGAGGGCAAGAGCAAGGGTAAGGGTAAGGAAACGGGTGACCCATTCATGGGATACAATATGGTGCGGTTTTCAACTTACTGTGGGTCATGGGAGCGTTCATCTTGCTTTTTTTTTGCTTCCTCGTGTTGCGGGTGAGGTGGAGAGAGCTCCTCACGCGAGGAGACCCAGAAAATGTATCGTTACGTTGGTTGGTGTGGAACGATCCCGAGAACAATCTCCCTTGCACGCTTCTAGGCGTTGGCGATGCGCTTTGCTACGCATGTGTTAGGAATACACCGTAACTATTACGGTGGTCTATAGTTAACAGGACCTTTCGCATACATAAAAACCTATATATTTAGGTATTTTTACTAACAATATTTGGTCCTGTTAACTATGGACCCCCGTAATACTAAGCTGTCAGCCAGCGCTGACATGAGGAGAAAGAGATCATGGTGCATATCTAACGCAAGCCCAATCTGGATTGGAATCACTCCGTGGCCCTTCTCGGCCATTTTAAAGAAAAATCATATCTGAACTCCTGAAGACATGACCCCGGGTTGTGCTTCTGTTGGTTATACACCATAACCGGCGCTGACTTGAGGAGCATTGATTGCGGCGCAAAGCTCATATTATTGGCTTCGGTGGTGCGGTAACACAAAAATCTCCTACACTCGTGAAAGGCCCGTCCGGGTAGTCGTAACGGTAAGTGTTAGTAAAGATCAAGGTTAAGTCAAAGAGGTCGTACAGATCACGATGTATCTATATACAGATAGATCATCTAGATCGTTTACATCATGATCTGCCGTTATGAAATTATATGCAGGATCTGTGTATGTGTATAGTGCATATCCAACCCAGGACACGTATCCTACAGTGATCTTGCAGGCTATAAGAATCCCAACCGTCAACGTGAGTTTGATCATACTCACCGTATAGATCGTACAGATGTATCTATCTGCCCTGGAGTATCTAGAGTAGGTATTCAAGGGGGAATGATCTGTAGATGGTCCCATCTGATCTGTGCGAGGGTGTACCACATAAGTTGAGTTGATGCCAACGATATTTTTCTTCCAAAATAAAAATGTTTTTTCTCTTCTCCTCGCTGCAGCTGGCCACGAGCGAGAGAGGTGTGACCGACGTGTTACGAATACGGGTACTGCTGTACCTTTTTTTTTGGCCAAAACGTACTTCTGGCTGACGGGTTCTTCGACCGAACAGACTGTGAATAGACTGTGAATAGACTGTGAATAGGCTGAATAAACTGACAGCACTACAGTATCCAACATCGTCTCAATGAAGCTTGGTGTTTTTTGCAATAGGTTTCGTGATATACAATATATGCCTCGTCTACATAGTTGTTTAGATTGACTGAGCTCTCGCTTTCGTGTCGTGATCATTTTTTTGGGTGATGTATTAAGGTCCTCAAGCGAGGACTTTCGGAACAAAAAAACAACAACAATATTTTGTCCCTACCGTACCACGTGCGAGCCAAAACCCTCAAAATAGGGATATTTAGTACATTAACAGTAAATCAAAATGTACGTTACATTTAGGGATATATTGGCAGCAAAATAGTGTATTCGCAATATTATCATCGGTTTGCCGTAGATCAGGTCCTACTATTGCGTGGGTATTAATAGGCGCAACGCAATTAGACGCGAGTCGACGAGAGAACGAAGCCCGAAGTCTTTCTCGCGATAAAAGTGGAGAGAGGGGAGGAGGGGGGCCGGATATGTGACACAGCATCTGAGTTACGACCTGCAGGAGAGAGAAACGAAAAGAAGGACGAAGAAAATAAATGGGATGAAAAACCGAATTCGACCAACATCGTACATACTTCGTACCAAGCATATTTTTTCGAAGATGGCTTTGGTTGTGTTTGCACCTTGAACTTTTCTTGGGCCGTGTGCTCTTCCATCATCCTAGTCTGCTCCTGCGTCTTCCTCTGCTCCTTGAACCACTCGGCCAGCTCGCGCTTGTAGACCTGCGCCTCCCGATCCTCGAGGTCCAGGTGCCGTTTCATCTCGGCCTCCGCCTGTTTGTACCGCGGCGACAGGAACACCGGTGCAGTAGGTAGCCCATTTTTAGAGACCCTATCCCTTTCTAAAAGACCCTTTTAGACGTTAAGATGGCGTTCGGGATTGGAGTTCCCTCACATACGGTATCATACCGATGTCCTTTCTCAGACTTGTTGCCGGCCCCTTGCAGTCAGTGGCAGGCAGAAATAGTGGGCAGAAAATTGAAAATTGAGGTCCCCTATACGCACCTTTTCCTTAAAGGGGGTCCCTTCAAAAAGGCTACCTACTGTATGTCCCAGGTTATTTCTCAACGGCGTTCAAGATCACATGCGAAGTTGCATTTTTTTGCGGTTTCTTTTTTTTTTGTGCCGGTCCCGGGTGAAAACCGCCTTCAGTTCTTATACTGGAAGCCTCTATACTATGTTGTTATGGGCCTCTGGACTTCATTTGGTAACGTTTCGTTTTTTCGCGGTTATGATACCGGTTTCTTTTGCGAGAGCGGTTTTCCACATTTGGACAATATGCGGTGCTGCCGGTTCGCCCGCTCTGAAATCTGCGGGTAGTCGTCTACACATGCCTGGTTGAAAACCCACAATTAATAGGTACCTGGTATGGATTACGACACGGCCCAGCTCCAACACAATGGTTGACGCGTGCTGTGGTCGGGGTTTCAATTGGGGGTAAGGCATTTTGCCATGCAAGGCAAATATTTGTGACTGACGGGGGGAACCTCAACTGAGGATTTGTCCACTAAGGCCTGTGCCTTATCGTTCGAATGTCGTTTTTTGTGTTTTTACACTGTTTTTTTTTTTTACATATACATATATGTATACCTTGTTATAGTAGGCTATGGCATTGCTCGTCGGGTTTCGCTTTCGTTTTTACTGAAAGGCAGTTTTTTTTTTGGGGGGGGGGGATTAGGTGCGCTCCTCGTATCATCTCCCACAAAAAAAACACAAATTAGTGTATTCTACGAGCTCAAGACATTAATTAAAATTATTCAGTCCCCATGTATCCCTCTACCTCTCTGACGAAAAAAAAGAACACAACTCAGGTTTTCCCATTCGTTGGTAGGTGCATGCCGTGTAAAACAAGTCACATCCAAAAGCGAAACATACTATTGTTACTATAAAAGATCTTCACGAAATTAGGCGCACCCCTAGCAATTTTCTCATAGAAAGTCGGTTGTTGGGTGCTGCTCGTACGATCGGGGTATAAATAATAAGGCCGGGCACTGCCTGACTCAGCCAGTAGCGGTTGCAGTGTCGTCAAAATCAACCATTGCACTGCACTGACTGCATTACAGCAGTGTACTGTTCCTCCTCCTCTCTCCTCTCTCTCCTCCCGAAACTCAATTGGTGGTTTTCTGTAGTATACGATGGCGTGTTCCTTGGACATACGTACGATAAAAAGTACTGGCGAATATTACTTGCCAGGTTAACCAGTAGATTACCGCTGCCAGTATATACTGCACCAGCGCCCAGCCCAAGGTACATACCACTTGTTAGCCAACATATTTCTGGGTGATGGGGATTCTTAAGGCAGCATAAAAACCACCTAAAAAGACAAGCATCGTTAATGTTATGCATCAAACACACACAGACCTGCCGCAGGCAATGAGGTTTCTCCTTGAAGCACGCACCTTTTCTTAAAGGCCCCGACTTTGGTCTGAAAATGCATATATTATAGAGAGAAAATCTCCTTTAATCAGGAGCTTCAGCAGGATTGCAGGTGGCAACCCCACTTCTCCTTGTAGTATGCGTCATACGTAGAGCTCTTAAATAATGTCAGGAACTCAACAACAATAATAGGTCCACCACTTCTACCATTGGACCCCTGCCGTACGGTGGCCTACGGTGGCGTATATACGGTGGCACAAATCACCTCCTGTACGATGATTCTCCTCTGTTTCTCCTCCTCCGCCTTGCGGAGGCTTCTCCTGGTCCGCCACAACCTCTGCAGCTTGCTCGAAGCCTTGTGGCGATTCCGGTACTCCAGCCTGTCGAGACGCCCGAGGAGGTGTATGGGGTGGGGTGGTTGTGGCGCGAAACGAAAGAGGGTCAGGAGAGGGGCGTACTCGTTTACTGATTGCTGATTGCCACAGCCGCTTGACCATTGACGACAGGAATCCCTTTCGAGACGGAGTAAGCGCGTTCCTACTCCGAATAGAGAGACGCCTCCAATGTTTGGGGCGCTCATTACGTTTTTTCGATATATGGCACAGATAGCCTTCGTTTTTTCTTATCCCCTCCTGCATTGCCGCCTGTGGCCATCACCTACTACGGGGGACCACAGTAAATAGAACCCAAATATTGTTAGAAAAAATAGCCAAATATGTAGGTTTAAGTGTGTGCATTAGGTCCTATTTACTATGGCCCTCCGTAATAGTAGTATGGGCTACTCGTACCACTATCTATGGGCTGAGATAGAAGGATCGTTTGGTCATCAGTTTTGACGTTTGAACACTTCTGTTGCATGTTTTCATCCAGAGTGTTGTCTCCTAAGGTAACCGGCGGGGGGGGGTACTCATGTCATGCACAGCCGTAGTCGTATGAGCATATACCCTCGCACCCCTACAATGTAATTGCCGGGGGGGGCGGATGTACTCATAGTCATGCATGGGCGTGGTCGTCTGACCACAGACCCTGGCATCCCTACAATGCCGGGACGGACCACGTCGGGTTTTCACCGACCAAGCAGACATTGCTTGCACCAAGCGCGAAGCGCCGTGAGGTGTTGGGCGAGTCGCATGAAGGGCGAGCTGCATCCTACTAAGAACCGCTTGTGAGGCGGATTTTCTTGCATATGGATGACACGCGCCAATGAATTGATTAATTTCTAGTGTGGCCACTTCCAGAGACCGCAATGGGTTTACTGTGCCTCGTGAGTGCCTCACCATATACACACTACGTGATACGATCATCCCCCCTGTGCGGAGTAAAGGTTCTCCCGGCGAAAAAAATATCTAACTTGACCGCCAGCCGTGGTAACCGCCAAAAACGAAAAAAAAAAAAACGGTACCCTGGTTGTCTAGCTCACGCAGTGAGAGGCGTGTTTTACAGCGTCGTCGCCAACCGGCACCAACCCAACCTATATACACCAGGTATATAATATAGGGGGGGGAAGGTGCAGACGCCGGCGCGCACGGAGCGGGGGGGGGGGGGGGCGTACTCATTTGCTGCTTGCCTTAGTCACCATTGACGCCACGCATCTTTTCGAGACAGAGCATAGAGGGAAATCATATACCAGGCAATATCTGATTTATCATTCGGGCTTTCGGATTATGGAGCCACGGTCGGCGCGCCTGGCGCTTTTAACCCTCCTAGTGCTGGCGCACGCTTGTACCAGTGCCTAAGTTGGACTCTAAGTCTAATTCCGAGTAATTAGACCCCACGAGGGGAGTGCACTCCGAAACGTCTCGAGGCGGCCCCACCCCGAGTCATCTCACCTCTCTACTTCGGCGTCTAGGATGGCCATCTCGCGATCGAAGTGTTCCTGCCACCAGCCAGCCGCAGATAAATAGAAATAAACAAAGTAAGGATGAGGGGAAAAGCGTGCTCGACGATATAGCGGTCGCTGTTCATTGGACTTTGGTTTCGGCAACTTCGTGTGCGTACGAGGTTTTCCTTTCTTGCTTTAGTTTTCCTATGGCTTCCTCCTTCTTTCGGGGATTATTTAATTTAATGATATTTATGAGTGATCAACGTTGAAGCTCATGCTATTACGGGGGATCAGTAGTAAATGGGACCTACGGTGCACACAAAAACCTATATATTTCCCTATTTTCACTAGCAAAATTTGGTCCTATTTACTATGGTCCCCCGTAATATCAATATCTCATTGTCGGGTGCGAACACTACAACAATATTATCGATATTATTAATACAATACTATTAATAATATAATAACAATAATATTAACAGTAAGAATAAAAGGAATGGGCTGAACTTTAAACAAAACTTGTTCCCCACAATAAAATAATAGGTACCCGCTGTATGCCAGGCAGTACGTACGGCAATAGTTTCTTCATGGTCCAGCCAGGTTGCAAGCCGGGGCTCTTTTACTCTACGCATGCACAACTAAATTTTGCTCTACAGTTCCGCCAGCGACGTTGAAGATATATCCTGATTTAGCGTTGAACATTTCGACATCGGGTATTGCTGTCGTATATCGATACCGACGAAGGAAATAGCCTAGTCGATAGATGCGATCACGACATGTGGTGCATCGAAGCTTTCGTTTAGCTATCTTTGGCTCCACAATTCCGCTGACGACGTTCAATATATATATTTAGTGTTGAGTATCGAATATCAGTTATCGGCATCGAGGTCGACACGACACCGATTTCACAAACAAAAAACACAAATCGAGGCATATACGATATTTGGTAGGTCGAAGCTTTCGTTCAGCACCGTGTATATCTGCTAAAAAAACAAGGGCCAAACACGTTCGACACGACATACAGCGATTTCGTGGCACAAGCACTCACTAGTTTTGCGAGTGCAAGAACTTGAGGCTCAATTTTTGGACAAAGAAAATAATAAACTCGCCCTTTTTTGTCGTATGATAAAAATCGTATGATAAAAATCGTAGATCAGGACAAACCCAACCCTGCCTTACATGTGAGTTCGAGCCTGGCCCAAACTAAGAAATAATGCATGCATTATCCCTCTTCTAAGACCGCAGTCTCTTTAGATCAGTTTTGGGGACAAACTACTTAGAATTAGACTGCTTTTATGCCCAAAATGGGACTGCAGCCTTAAGCCAAAAGGGTTACTTCCATGTGTCGAAAACTTCGACACGATATGCAGCACCACACTTCTGCGTACCGTAAAGAGATCTCTAGAAGAGCGTGCGACTGTTTTTATTGAAGGCTGGCCGTCAATAGCGTGCTATAACGAGGGGTAAAAGGGTGCTATTCATGAAATTCATAAATTCGAACGTTACATTTTTTCAAAAGACTCTAGTCCAGATCTTTCCGAAAACGCCTCCGATATTCGGTATTGGCCATGGCAACCTTCCCTTCCCTTCCCTTCCCTTAGACCTGGGGTAATCGAGGGCTGAAAAACACGATCACACCACCCCTTCGCAAACGTCAACGGTATTCACTCTTTAAGGTAGTCCTGACCCGTGCCGGGAAAAAAAAAAAAATGTTGATCGACGCGACCAAGTTCGGTTCCCCGACTGCGCGTAGTAGCGGCCACACGTGATCTCTCTCTCTCTCTCTCTGTGCGTCCCTGTCCCGGTCGTGAAAAAAATCATTGTATTGCGGTCGATCCTATCATACGAAGTATTTATTCTTATTGCAACTCTTGGGGGTACCCTGGGAGTTAAAGTTACTATTAATAGTACTCAAAAACCAACCCAGTTCGTTTAACTTTTTTTACTATTGAATTCGAGGCTCTTAATCTTGCAGGAATTTTGCTGTTCGGCAAGCTGCTACGAATAATAAAGGCGCGGCGTATCGAAGACAATAGCCGCACGCGTTTGCTTCCTCTCCGCGCCACGTTGGTATAACTGACTGTACACAGAAAAACACGATCAATGGGTGGGAAGACTCTCATACAGAATATCGAACGCGCCCATACATCGTGGGTGGGGGTGGAATTCATGTTTGTAATATTTTCCGTACGATAAAAAAAGCTGATACAAGAAACTGCAGGAGGGAAATCTGGCACGCGACCAGACCCGCCCCTCCGTCTCGAAAGGGATGCGTGGTCAATGGTCAAATGAGGCAAGCAACAAATGAGTACACTCCCCCTCTCCTCCCCCTCCAAACCCCCCGTCGTATAAACGCCAACCTGAAGCATGCATCGAGCCCTCTTGCGACCGAGCGTTCCCCTGATGATTCTCTGCAAACCCGTGGCGGCGAGATGCTTGGTTTTCATCCAGGTCAAGAACTTTCTCCGCTCCGTGGCTCCGCGGTAGGCCGCCTGATGCACAATCGCGGCGCATACATGGACAAGTTGCAGGCAGGCTGATGCTAATATGCTGATGCTAATATGCTCGACAGTGGTGTATAATTTACCAGTAGACCGTACGATAGCACCCACGTTTTTTTTTAGTTTCGTACTCCATAATTCACCTGAATACCGACCTCGAGAATAATTGTATGCTTTACGTAGGACCGTTATTATCGGAGAGCTCTAGTTCCAGAATGTTCAGAATTTCCAGGGGAGTTTTTTTCAAGCATTTTTTTTTATCTTTCAAATTTTCCTGATTTGTTTTCCAAATACGTGAAATTTAACTTTCCTGATATTTTGCCCTTCGTTAAATATCCTAACAAAAAAGAGACAGAACGCCTTCTCCGTAGTATATTGACATAAATTTACAAAATCTTCAACTTTTGGAAAAAATTACTCTTCGATATTAGCGGCCCTTACAAGATCATGCTATTAATGCGATAGAGGTATATACGAACATACTGTAGCACCTAAAATTACCGAGGCTCCTCTCGGTTGAGGAGCTCTATCAACCGTTTAGTTTAGAAGATGTACCTGGTATGAGCTAAAGGGTTCCTCTTTTTCGGAGATTTATCTTCCCAAAATTTCCGTGTTTGTGTTCACGCAATTTTTCAATCTTCCAGGTTTTCCTGATTTTTTTTCTCAAATATTTAAAAAATGTAACTTTCCTGATATTTTTCTTCAGCAATATTTTCACGAATTGTGACAGAACGCCTCCGTATCTTAATACGAATTTCCAAATGCTCCAAACGTTAGAAATTCTGGAAAATAAACTCTCAGACAAAGGAAGACTCTTATAAGCCCGTACAACAATCCATTCCGTGGGGCAAGGTATCTAACCACCAACACAGATGATGCCAATCTGTCCGGAAATATAACGATGTTGTTCAGAATGAAATAAATACACTAAAGCTCCTTACATTTCCGGACATTGTACTACAATCTTTTTACTGATGAAACGAAATACGAGTATTTATTGAATTGCTGAACCTCGCGTCTGTGAACCCATCCAGAACCGCTCTGTACGGAAACAATAATGCCACTCTAATTTGAAGTCCTTTGACCCCGAAACGAGAATGAGCGGAGTCATGAGCAGGTTTTTTAAGGTAGCCCTTTTTGCTTCTGTACTGTGCTGACTGTACTGAAACAGACATCTGAGTCAAAATTGAAGACACTTTCCTCCGCGAAACGGGTGTGTAGTCTTAACTAAACAGCCCACCGAGGGTTTTGACACTAGGGCGTCGTTTGCGCGACAGTCCAATTCGGTTGTGTTGCAAAACATGTTTAAAACCGACTATCTTGAGGAGTTGATTGGTGAAACAGGTGAACCTGAGGGCGCCATCCAATCAGAAGCTGCTCCGTTTGCTAGCCAACCCGCACAATTACCCAACCCAGGATTGCTTGCAGGGGGTTAAAACGTCATTCTTGTCAACCTTTTCCACATGACAAGTCGTTTTTTTCGTGGAATAGGATTGCCCTTAAATAGGAAACAGATTACAACAAACCCAACCCAACCAAAATCCTTCGCCAACTCTTTAATGAGCGTAGGCTAGGTATACAACGAATATTATTTAAAAAAAATCTAGGTACCGGTACAATTTATGGGATTTCCAATATAATGTGTGGGATTGGTTCTCAGCTGAAGAGCCCCCCGCCCGTCATCAGCAGAAAGGGCTATTAATACGTACGTACCCTTATTGCAGCACAAACTTATGATACAAACATGGTTGGAAAAAAAACCAAGCGATGACGGGACAATAGCGGGACGACAGCCCTAAGTAACCCTAACCTAGAGGGACAACGACGGGACAATATCGGGACGATAACGGGTCAATAGCGGGACACTAGCGGCACAATAACCAACTAATAGCGGGACAACAACGAGACCATAGCGGAACGATAACGGGGCGATGTCCAGACCATAATAACGGGGGCAATACACAGCGAAGCAAATACGGAAATAACGAGACAATACTGCGGGACAGTCAATGATGGCGCATGCCCGGCAGCAACCTCACGCGCCTGCGCCTTGATGACGCTCCGCACAAGCCGACGAACGAAGGCCGTGACGAGCCTCCCCTGGTACCCTCGGTACACTCTCTGGATTGTTTCGCAGGCTTTGCAAGCGATCGCACATCTGCATTGAGTGACGCACGTGGTCGCGTTGCGCGATTATTGAGTCACGCACGCGCACGCACAACGCGCGAGAGTTCATACGTGGGGAGGAGGAGGAGGAGGAGGAGGGGGTCGTCCAGAAAATAAAAAAATGAGATTTTTACATTGAAGCACACACGCTACGACAGATGGATATGTTCGCGCCGAGTACATACGTATAAACTAGCCCTGAGGGACCGCCAGGCCGCTATTAATAGGGGAAGGGAGGAAGAAGCCGGAGGAATGCGACCAATGACCTGGGGATGGAACGTTGATGAGGAGTAGGACATACTATACCGGTAGCTAAAATGAAATGATGTGGGGAATGGAATTTGGGAAACGACTGGCAGAGAAGTGTATGAGGGATGCACTGATTCACGGAAGGATATTCGGTTTATAAAGGAACGGCATCTACGCTATTTTGTCCGAAGGCAAGCATAGTAATAATAAGATGGAAGTGTGGTGAGCTTTGGCTTTTCTTTTTTCCTTGTACCCGTCTGCCGAAACATAAAAAAAAGTGAAAAAAACAACAACAACGAAAATACCATAAAACGACGCGTGCCATGATACGGTAGGGGTACGCAGCACTTTTGGCCTTGGAGGGCAAACGCTTCCGACTGACGGGGCTCTTCTCTTCTCTTGTCTTGTCTTGAACTGAGGAACAAGCCCCTAAGGCAATGACGCAATCCTTATCGCTGACCCTAACACCTATTACGGGCGACCATATTAAAATAGGACATACGGTATACACAAAAACCTGTATATTTCCCCTTTTTTTACCAACAATATTTGGTCCTGTTTACTATGGTCCGACGTAATAGCTGAGCCGCAGCGATTCTCCATGGTGCCAACGACTAAACGATCAGGTGTTTACCCCCCTCCTTCATGCCACAGTATGATACAAGAGCCTGACACAGCCCTTGACCCCTTCTTCATCCGTACGTGGGTGTGGAGCGTGGAGCCCTTTCTGAAAGCTCGTAAATACGTACCGCGTATATCATCATAAAAATAACACACCGGATAACGTAACACTCGGATAACACTTATCTACGTTATGGGGCCTAACACAGGAAGGTGGTAACGTACCAACATAGTGTCAGCACTGGAGGAGCGATCACGGTGACGCGGTAGCACAACGTTAACTAGAAACCCACGAACGTGCACACGCTTTAACGTTACGCTGCTGCTCGCTCTCGTCCTCCCCTGGCACAGTAACATTATGTTACGCGCCGTGATCAGTCCTTAAACTAACACTGTAACACAGTGTTAGGTTTTGACCAAACACATACGTTATCACTCTAACATGCCCAGATCGATATCCGCATATATACTAACGCGATAACATAAAGTTACTGTCGACGCAGCGTTAGACATAACACACTATTAATACCATAGTGTTACCCTCAGCGGGAGTGTTATACATAACACCCTAGCATAACATTAGGCTCTACTAACACCTAACATTGTGAAACAAATAACACACTAACGTAACAAAACGCAGTGACCAGCACTACTAACACTACGTTATCTCGACCCCTCATCTAATTGCCTTAAGGTCGGATAACGTAACACTTAACGTACGTTAGATACGTTACAGTCTTAGCCGGCCCATACGTAACATTATGTTATTACGGGGGCCCATAGTTAATAGGACCTATGGTATACATAAAAGCATATATATTTACCTACATCTACTAACAATATTTGGTCCTATTTACTATGGTCCCCCGCAATAGGATGTTAGCCTAAATGCGGAAGTCTCTGTAATATTATGTTACGGTGTTACCGTCAGTATCTAGATCTGACGGTAACTTTGCGTTACCGTGTTACCATAAAAGTCAATCCGTGTCTAACATCACGTTACTGAGTTTCCGTTGGTATTTTTAAGTATAACTAGCCAAAAAACATCTCTCAGCTGTGAGATAGAGGATTTCGCCGAACCTCACCTTTGAACGCCGTGCGCGATGTTTCGATCGCGTGCACTAGGGCCTCATGCAGGATAAATAAATACATACATATACATACAACACTTGTTGAGGGCGATTAATGTATGCATCAGTTAAAATGTATTCATCGCGGCGGCGGAAACGTTTAGGGAGATAGAAGCGTTCCTCCGTAAACACGTACCAGGTATAAACATTATCGCCTGAAAAAAAAAAAAGTAGTAGAACGTTTTATGACCCCTTTCACCCCCACGTCTGCCTGATTACTAGTGAAAACCCGACGTGCTCCGTCCCGGCATTGTAGGGATGCGAGCGTCTACGGTCATATGACTACGGCCATGCACGATAATGAGTACACCCTCCCCTCCGATCGCTATCCCAGGAGATACATGGTGGCCACAGGCGGCCAAACAGGAAGGGGGGTAAGATTAGCAAAACGTTTCAATGTAATATATGGAAACAGCGTGTTGAGCGCTCAAATGTTGGAGGTATCTCTATTAGGAGTAGGGGGGAACTCCGTCTCGAAAGGGATGTCAATGGGCAAACGACCTAAGGCAAGAAACAAATGAGTAACCCCCCCCCCCCCCCCCCCCTTACTTCCCTCGTTTAAACCCTCCGACGCCAGACCTTAAAATATCATAGTGGCAGAAATTGCAGGGAACATTCCTCCGTGCAAAGCGGTAACGCCTGAAAAAACTAAATATGCTGGCCCTATTTTTATTACCTCCACCCCCCCCCCCCCCCCCCCTCATATATATATATATTATATATGGGTTGGGTTGGCGTCGGTTGGCAACGACACTGTAAAACATGCCGCTCACTACGTGAGCTAGACATCCAGGGTACCGTTTTTTTTTTTTTTTGGCGGTCGCCCACGGCTGGTCGTCTAGTTATAGATCATTTGTGCGAAGTAAAGAACCTTTACTATGCACAAGGGAATTGATCGTATCACGTAGTGTTCAAGGTACGGCACCCAAGAGGCAGTTACATAGTACTCCCATTGCTGTCTCTGGAAGTGGCCACACCGGAAATTAAACTAGCTCATTGAAGCTGTCATCCATATGCAAGTCCGCCTCACAAGCGGTTCTTAGTAGGATGCAGCTCACCCTTCATGCGACTCGCCCAACACCTCACGGCGCTTCGCGCTTGGTGCAAACAATGTCTGCCTGGTCGGTGAAAACCCGACATGCTCCGTCCCGGCATTGTAGGGATGCGAGGGTCTATGGTCATACGACTACGGCCATGCATGAGATCGAGTACATCTCTCCTATCGAGTACACCCCCCCCCCCTTGTCCAATGTCGGTGCTCTCCGTCTCCAAAGGGACGTGTGGCCAATGGACAAATGACTAAGGCAAGAAACAAATGAGTACCCCCCCCCCCCCCCCCCCCCCCCCCCCCCCCCCCCGTCGTCTAATACACCTGATATTAGTGAGAGTGCGATCGCTCTCCTAGGAGATAGATGGTGGCCACAATAGGCGAAACAGGTACGGGATAGATAAGATGAGCAAAAAGTTGTTAATGTAACATATGGGGAAAACGTAATGAGCGCCCAACTGTTGGAGGTGTGTCTCCATCAGGAGCACGATCGGTGCTCCGTCTCGACAAGGAAGCGTGGTCAGTGGTCAAATTTCTGCGTCAAGAAACAAATTAGCATGCCCCCCCCCCCCGCCCCCCCCCCCCCCCCCCCCCCCCCCCCGCCCCCCCCCCCCCCCCCCCTTGCCTCTGGATGGCTCGAAAGGCGGAAGAGCTGTTTCCTCTGAAGAATCTCCCCCCTATGCTCATCATGAGCCTTACGCAGTGTTTCCTTCTCCTCACCAAGCGTTTCCACATCTCCATCCTCACCAGCACTGTCCTGCGGTTGGTGTTGCTAAGGAATCTGGCATCATTTTTGGTTGGAACGAGAGGGGAACGGGGACGAAATGGGGACGGAACGGGGTGAGGGCGGGGGCGAGGGCCGCGACGGGAAAGGATGACAAGCGCTTCGTTGTTTTTCGCGTCCAAATACGTGCCACCTGGTCTATTTTCGAGACAATTTGAAAGATATTTCAGCCGTGAGATCGAGATTTTCGTCGATAAGATCATGTTCGCAGAAATGTGTGTGTCATATTTGATCGCGAGCACTATTAACCCCCGTACGTGCTGGGTTTGCATGTCGTCCAGGTACATTTGTATGGCCACCCGCTCCTTACGATTTTTACGGTAATGATCCCTGTGTAGTTCGCCAGCCAACAATACTGGCACTATGGCGGCACGCTGCCACACCGGTTAACCCCACTTTCGTCAAGCGACGTCGTAGGCACTATATGTAGCGGGCAGCCGGCACTATCTACTCAACCGGCATAGGCACTATAGAGGGACCATACCACTACTGTAATACACTGTATTAGAGTTGGGGGCAGGGTGAGCAGTGGGGGGGGGGAGGAGGATACTCAATGTTACGCAAGACCGTGGTCGTCTGACCATAGACCCTCTCATCCCCACAATGCCGGGACGGAGCACGTCGAGTTTTCACCGACCAAGCACAGACATTGCTTGCACCGAGCGCGACGCGTCGTGACGTCTTCGGCGAGTCGCACGAAGGGTGAGCTGCATGTTACCAAGAACCGCTTGTGAGGCGGCGTTCTTGCATATGGAGTGACGGCATCGTTTTTTTTTTTCCCTTCTGGTGTGGTCACTTCTAGAGACAGCAATGGGTATACTGTGTATACTATGTAGCCCGGGGGGGGGGGGGGGGGGGGGAGGGGAGGGCGTGCTCCCTCTCTCGAAACGCTACTACGAAAAGAAAGGCAAGCATTTCATTAAGATGAAAAGAATCGGACGAGAGGGGTGTTTGCGGAACTCACGAACAAGGACACAAGTCTCTGAGCGAGGATCGTTCATTCCTCATTCCTGAGGGACGTAAAAAAAAAATCGCGATTGGTGACAAGAAAAAAAATCACGGTTTCCACCACCTGAAGTTAAAGCACACCTCTTCCAAAAACAGAAAAAAACGGAAGCATGCTACGGTGGTGGCGGCGAGCACCAGCATTTTTCTGAGTCTCTCCCCCCCTGAGGAGCTCCATACTATTAGCAAGTCACGAATAACTGATTTTTGAGAAAATGTGCGGCCTAATAATTAGCTCTTAAGATGAGCAATTCCAATCACTGCCTTCGTAGATGCTGACGAAAATCGTTGTGCAACACGAATGGGATACCGAGTACCAATCGGTCCCGACATACGTAAGGATCGTTTTTTTTATTTCTACGAGGTGATGCCAGGTGACGCTCTGTGTAACGTAGAAAGAAGCGCATCAGTCGTTTTCTGAGGTTCCTGACTTGACCATAGGATACGAGCTCTATACCCCACCCCGACAACCCGATGCAATCTCATGTCCTACAGTAGGAGCAACAAACATCGTATCGCAAAAAAAAAATGATATCCGGACGGTTTTGGGTTAAGAAGCCTCCCCCCGTCAGTCAGAAAATATTTGTATAGAAACAGTGCCACCCTTTTCGTATCACGTGTCAAGCATTTCATTAAAACGGCCTTAATGATTTGGGACCGAGTGGTACTGTGGTTGATCAGTTGAGGAGCAGCCGAGAATAATTCAGCCACGAAAGTGCTACACGTGTCTTACCCGTAAGACATGCAGCATGCTTGCCTCATCGAGTTTTTTTTTTTCTCGTTTTTTTCTTGTTTTTTTTAGTGTCATGTCACGAACGCCAACCCTGGCTTGAAAAACAGACTACTTACTGGTTCGAATTTTTCTGTTTTTGTCATCGCGTTTGCGATTTTTGGCACTCACGCTCCTGGATGGCGAATCGAAAAATGTTAGCGCTAAGGATACTAATAACAATAATAACACTAGTAATAACAACAATAATACTATTGATAATAACAGCAACGACAATACTAACAATCAAGTCTGATTGATAGTATCTTCCATGGCTGAAGTCATTGGATTATATATTCCGTTCGGTACACACTTATTATATATATGTGGGTGGTATGATTGGATGGTATGATTGGAACAAGCGCTACACAGCAGTGTTAGGTGGCGAAGGGAACACCAATAATTGCGATCAAATACTTACACGGAGATTGCAACGTCGTTCCTTTTATCTCTGCGCTTCCTCTTGACCAGCGCCAGCAGGAGCGGGTCAAAAAATGCCTCCTCGATGGCGTACGTCCACGTCCCCCGATCCCGCAGGCCGAAACGCCTCGCAGGCCTCAACATGTCTTTCAGCGGTCGCTTCCTTAGCATCAACGTCAGCAGCCTCATGTTCACCTTTTCATTTAAATGGGACACATGGGACACAGCAGTGTGCCGTTGCACGCGGGGTCAATCGAAACGTGGAGGGCGAATCGACCAGCAGGAAAGTTCAAAAGTTCACTCATCGAACAGACCACACAGATCCCCGCTTCCCGATCTAAATCTTTTAGGGAAGATAATGTCCCAATGTTTATGATCTAGCCCATGTTGCCGGGTGTGAAAAATCGTGTAATCTGCACGATTTAGATCATGTCGTAGGGTCGGAAAACCGTGGAACCCGGGTTATATACTGCTGTGCTGTACAGATGCCGTACAACATTTCATAACGGTAGGGTCCATAGTTAACAGGACCAAATATTGTTAGTAAAAATACCTAAATATATAGGTTTTTATGTATGCCATAGGTCCTGTTAACTATAGACCCCCGTAATAGGACATTCATCATCTAGATGGTCTACGAGAGTATATACAGTAGTTCTTAAGCCGTGAGCCCTTACGATGTACTGCATTACGGTACCAGGGTGGATATTCAGCGTTCTGCTCGTCTCACTTGCAAGGGCTTGCGGGAGGTTTCTTCTGGTCTCGCCTCCGCCGCTGCGGCCAGGCGTCCGGCCTCTGCGTCCTCCGAAGCCACCGCCTTCCACGCATCGTCGAAAACCTTGCTCAGCTCATCCAGTTTTTCAAATCTATGCCGCCACCGGCCAAGAGAGAGAACAGCAAACACAACTTTTGTTTCGATGGTTGGTGCTCTTAGTTTCCCTTGGTGTACTGATATTCATCTATCTGGAGACGTTTGAATGTATGGGTGATCAACGTTGAAGCTCATGCTACCTGCACATTATTGGATGACAAATGAGATAACCACGGGTGTTCACGGGTCGCCTCAAACCTCGCGGGTCAGGTCGGGTCGGGTCGGATCGGGTAAAGGTAAGGGTAAAGGTAAGGGTAAGGGTGACCCGACCCGACCCGACCCGACCCGACCCGACCCGACTCGATTCGTGAGCTTTCATAACCTTCTTGCCAATAATAACGTGCGGGTCGGGTCATGACCCGTGAAAAGCCCCGTAAAATAACCATAACTTATTCACTAACTGTACTCGAGTAGGTACACGAAGTACGAGGTGTATCGATACTTGACTATCGGTACATGCTCCCTTGAAAAAACAAGAAGCATGGCTCTAGACGCGCTGTATCACACAGGGGTTGTGTTCCCTCTCGCACATCGCTCAAACCTACTTGAGACATACATGACGCTTTCTTTGCCCGGAAAAACTTGGACGCCTTCGGTATGAATATGCTAGTTTTTTCTTTTTCGAAAACCTTTCACACGACGAACAGATGAGATACATCAGATAGATTAGACAGATCAGATAGATCAGACAGGTCAGACATATCAGATAGACCAGATAGACCAGATAGATCAGATAGATCAGATAGAACAGATAGAACAGATAGATCAGATAGATCAGAAAGATCAGAAAGATCAGATAGATCAGATAGAACATATAGAACAGATAGATGAGATAGATTAAGACGCATCACACATATCAGATAGATCAGATAGATCATTCTCACGTGATGATCTCAATATTTGAGGGCACATAGATCCCTGATCTGTGTGATCTGCATGATTTTCAACTCATGTTGCCGGGCGGAAGCCGAACAATCTGCATGATCTAGCACATGTTTCCTGCGTCGGGTCCGCACCATACTACACAGATCCTGTACAACGTCTCGGAGCGGCGGGCTGGCATCGAGATGAGGTTACGTCCGGGGTGTGAAACGTTTGGTTCGTTTGAGTCCCAGCCTGGATCGACGTAACTTGGTTTGACTTTGCTTGGCATGAGATGGCGTATTACGGGAATCCATAGTTAATGGGACCAAGTTTTGTTAGGAAAAATAGTTAAATATATAGGTTTTTATGTATACCATAAGTCCTATTAACTATGGACCCCCGTATAGCTTGTTGCCCACGATGCCATCGCTTGCCCAGCTCCGTATATGCCAGGTATTAGTATGTATACCATTGTCTAGTCGCTGTTGGGGAAACAGTTAGTACGGGTACAACAGTAGTGTCTGTCTTGCAGGGGTGCAGGAGATCAACACAGCAGGGCGTCTATCCAGCGGCCACAACAAAATTGGCGATGCATCAAACAGCTAAACAGCTCGGTCACGCCAAATATTTACCATACATTTTCACTATGAACATACCCGACCGCTGGTCGTACGAGTCCCTTTGATCAACAACGGTGTCTGTCTAGGAATTGGAGCCTCAGAACACCGTGCCGTACCTGGCCAGGGTATGGACGAGTCTTTTGAAGTCGTCCATCGGCACGGGGTCGTCGCAGTCGGTGTCGAAGCTTCCGGGGCTCGAGAAGAGCGCGAACCCCCACTTGAGGTTCGTTTCCACAGTGGCCTGCAGCAGTCACCATCACCATCAACATTAACATTGGTACACTATAAGAACTATGCTACGGAGTAAGACAGGTATTGGAGTACTCTTAACGCTCCTGCCCCCAAGCACATTTATCACTGACCGGCAGGTATAGGGGTCCTCTTAGCACTTTTCCCCCCCCAACAAAACACCACTGGCCGGCAGGTATTGGGGGGTACTCTGAACACTTTTACCCCCAACTATGTATCACTGACCGGCAGGTATTGGGGTACTCCTGACTCGTTTCCCCCCATGTTTCTCACTGACCGAGCTCGCCTGATCTAGAGTGAGTGCCATCGGAGAGCTATATGCCCAATATGCTTGGACCCGATGGGGAATTTTCGAGGTTATCAGATAGGAGCCTGCAAGCCCGTGCGGTGAGTGTGGACTAGGCTTAAGGTTTCAACTTTTGCCAGGTGCAATACGCTATATGCTATAAGCTGCGGTAGCACGCGCCATTAGGGCTGGTGCCATTTTCACGCTATCGCTCTTGGTGTGTGTAGCCTGCCCCCGAACGGATGAACACGACAGCAGAGCTCGTCATACACGTACAGCGTATACGGTGTCTCATTCACGGATATGTCACCATCAAATGATGTCACGAAACGAACAAGTGTGATATTGCGGGGGACCACAGTTAAGAGGACCTACGGAGCACACAAACACCCATATATTTCCATATTTTTACTAACAATGTTTGGCCCTATCGACCATAGCCCCCCGTAATAGTTCAAACGTTAGAAAGATAAGTAATCATACTATTAATAATGTCAGAAACAAATATCATCAAACGTCACAACCTAATTCCATACAAACTAATGCCAAAAATTTAAACAAAAAATGTCACAATCCAAATGTGATTACACGAATGGGACCACAAGCTTATCGGTAGCAGTTCCTCCAAACAGACCCGTCGGGCAGAAAAAAAACACGCACGGCTCTAACGGCAAATCAGCAGCTGGCCGTCGCACGCCTACCACCGAGACACGGTTATATCTCGCGCTGCCTGGTTCGAAGAAAATAGCCAAAGCGGAAACTACAAAATGGACAGGGCTCTCAATTTTCCACGGGGCATCCTCCCCATCCGCGGGGCGGGTCAGGAACTTTTCGAAATGTCACGGGTCGGGTCGGGTCGGGTTGGGTCGGGTCGGGTTGGGTTTGGTCGGGTCGGATCGGGTCAGCAAGTCTTCATATCCTCACGGATCGGGTCTGTTCACCGTTATCTGACCCTATCCGACCCTACCCGACTCGACTCGACCCGACCCAACCCGACCCGCCGAAACGTTTGGCCCGACCAGTAAACAGCTTTGGTAACTAGCATACCGACCACGAGTACTTTGCCGCGCACGGCGAGCCAAACTAAACGATGGCAGGTACTCGACTAGGCATGCCACACATAAACACAAACACACTTGTACTGACGGGACGCGTGGAGTCAACCTCAAACCTAGGTTAAGATGTTCAAGATACTTTTCGAGAAAAAGAGGGGGGGGGCACCTGCGCGTTGACGGCCACTCTAAGCATGAAGAGCATGCACCTCCACTCCATCCCGCCTTTTCGATCTCCGTCGAACGTGCTGTATACCTGAGCCCAGGAAACTTGCACGACTTAAAACATCATACGTATCAATAGCACAGATCTCCGACACCCATTTCATGGTGCACTGTTTTGTACTAGTTTTTTGTTAGTTTTTTCCTCAGATTTATGCCTGTGGGATGTGTGTCGGGGCGTAGCTTCAAACGGTTTGATTTACATGGGTGGTTGGGTGACTTAGCAATGACTTAGTGATAGCACAGGGGTCCTCAAGCTAGGAGCCTCAGAAGGAAAACGTAAGTGCTACCCCTACCGTAGTACGGAAGAGTATTTTACACCTCGGACAGACAGATCATGATCTATCTATCTATCTATAAATCTATGTACAGTAAATCATCTAGTTCCTCACGTGTCGATGTGAGAAGTGAGAGGCTGTATAGGATCTGCGTGGTCCAGATCCCACCAACAAAAATATGTGCGCGTAGATGATTCAGATTCTACGGCTCCCACCCGGCAAGACGAGCTAAATAATATCAGATCAGGGATATATATATATATATATCTGCTCTCAAATATCTAGGTCATGAAGCGTGAATGATCTATAGATGATCTATCTGTAGATTTGTCCGAGAAGTGGAGTGTTTACCTCGGCTAGCGTGTGTAGGGCCGACCGATCGACGTGCCCCGCTAGAGGTGCTATTTCGAAGCCGTACACTCTCCTCATGGCGATGAGGAAGGAAGAACGAGACACGTATTTCCGAGGCTCCGCTCTGAACATCACCTCGTAGAGCGCCCTTCAAGACAGACAGACAGACAGGCAGACAGACAGACAGACAGGACGAAGAACAACATGTAGCAATGCACATAATCATCATCTCGTAGAGCGCCCTTCAAGACAGACAGACAGACAGACAGGACGAAGAACAACATGTAGCAATGCACATAATCGACGACTCACGATCTACTGTAATATGTCCCAACGATCCAGACAAGGAAATTATGATATGATACGTCAAACGATCTACGAGTAGACAACGAAGTGAGGACCTGATGTGTTCGATTATCTACAGTATGCTCCACGGTAGATCTCGAAAAGAGGATATCGTCTGGTCGATCCGATGATCTTGCACTATCCGAAGAGGATGATGAGTATCTAGGGGAGGGCTATGATACACACGTCGGATCAACCAAATATCAGACCCTCCTCATGTCATGATGGTGCAGGTATTTCAGGGCAGATAGAACCCTCATCTACAAGATCTACATGAGCCACCCTATGCTCGGTATACCGTCATTTTCGCCGGGTGGGAGCCGTATTATGATAGGGGACCATAGTAAATAGAACGAAATATTGCTAGTAAAACAGGAAAATGCATAGGCTTTTGTGTATACCGTAGGTCCTATTTACTATGGCCCCCCGTAACAGCACATGTTTCTTATACTAGATACCCAGGCACCCCCAGAGTAAATAGATACCCTACCAAGCACACCCTCGAAGTGAACACCTGTCTCCTCCAGCGAGCCTGACAGGAGCCCTTCCAAGAGGGCCGTCACGCGCTCGTTCCACGAGCTTTTGGAGCGCGAAGACGGCCTTCCACCGGGCTTGGTACAGCCTCTTCCCCTCCTCGTCTCTTCGGGTCCTGTACGCGTCGAATGCACGCTGACATTTGCAACGTACAACCGTTATGCATGGAGGCATTACGAGGGAGGGGGGTGCGTGGGAGCTACTCATTTGTCGATTTCTTGAGTTATTTGACCGTTGACCACGCATTCCTTTCGAAAGGGAACACCGTTCCTGCTCCGAATAGACAATCAGAGAATATTCCAACTTTTGGGCGCTCTTTCGTTATTTCCAGATATTAGCATGCATATAAAAGTTTCGCTTGTCATGTTGAGTGGGAGGGTGAGGGTGGACCTGAACGTTCTTTGGCTGCCGGACGGAGGGGGGGGAGGTGTACTCATGTCATGTATGTTATTAATAGTCGTAGTCGTATGACCATAGACCCTTGCATCCCTACAATGCCGGGGCGGAGCACGTCGGACTTTTCACCGACCAGACAGACATGGGGGGTGTGTGCTCATTTTCATACATAGCTATGGTCGTATGACCTTAGACCCTGGCGTCGCTACAATGCCGGGACGGAGCACGTCGGGTTTTCACCGACCAGGCAGGCATTGCTTGCGCCGACCGCGAAGCGCCGTGAGTGTTCGGCGAGTCGTATGTAGGAAGTGAGCTGCATCCCACCAAGAACCGTTTGTGAGGCAGTATTTCTTGCGTACGGATAGCAGCGTCGAATCAATTGAGGGGGGGGGATCCTCAACTAAGGAACTAGCTGATACTGCTGTTTTTATATTCTGCATGCCTGGCATGTACCGCCTTCCTGGGGTGTAATTGCACATATACGCCTGGCATGCACGGTCCGCCCTAATTGCAGGACGACCCGGCGTACATGTTTTCGGCAGGGCATTGGGGGTCACTTTCAATCTGGCACGTTTGTCCAACCTTCCAACCTAACCAGACCAACGAGCTAACCCTAACCCCGACCCCAACCTGTTCTGGACGGGGCTCGAGGTCGGCAGGGGCGGTTGAGCGACCGTGAAGGGTCTGATTGATTCTTAATGCTTTTTAGGTTGAAAGGGATGAGCTACTGCTGTATACTTGCCAGCTGAGTCAGCGCTGGCTGAGTAGGGTACAGTATAGGTTCGCGGATTAGAAGTGCACGTAGCCCTATAAGAACACTAGGCTCAAATTTTGAGGCACGCCAAGGATGGGAATGGTAAAATGTGATCAGCGGCGAGCGCTGCACTCAACCGTACCAGGCACATAGGGGATATGCTGCAACATTATTGGTCAGTGCTGATTCAATAGGCTACTGACTGTTACAAGGTTATCCTTTTCAGCCAACAGGCTTCGCAGCAGCTTCACCGTGTGGCTTGTTGGCGTTGAAAAAAAAATAACACGGGCTGCCGAAAGGCCGGCCTCGGCCAACTACAGTGGTAGGCTATTCCTCATAAGGGTAACTAGAATCCAATTACTTGAAACATCAATCAGACCAAAATACTTGGCACAACTATACCAATAATGCAGTTCCCCCTTGAATGACTCTACTGACTCCTAACCGACGTTTCACCAATCAAATTTGAAAGGGGGACATCTACTTTCCAACAGGCTTCGCTCCGCAGCGTCGCAGCTTGCTTTGGTGGCGTTTTCCTATATAAAAACTCGGGCGGCCGAGAGGCCAGCCTCGACCAACCAGGCAAATAACGACCTGCAGGAAACACTTTGCCCGTGGCTGTCCTGCAATTAAAAGCCATCGACAATATACCGCCTTCATGCATATTGAACGTCTATATAGCACAGCAAATAGTAATGGTAATGGTATACCAATCTGTACCGGAGTATAAAGAAGGTTTGGGTTAAATATTAATCAATGAGCGATCATTATGTTTGGGTACATACGTAGCGGTAGGAAGTATTTTTACTCACGACAAGCTCTTGCTCCTTGAAGAGACGTTTCTTGGCCCCGAATTTGGATCGATGAGCCACAGCGATGTTGTCGGCTCCTTTCTCGGTGAGCCAGTGGCGCACCGTGTCTGAGCTGGTGTCGCCAAACTTCTGCCGCACCTCCTTGGAGTTCGTCCTGCGACAGATCACAATGGCGCCGATGGTTACTTTGTCAGTACGCTTCGCGGTGTACCAATGTATTGTGATTTACTGTTGTTGTACTCGTATGATACCAGGGTACGTACTACTGTACGTAAGAGACAGGAGAAAGCTGGAAAATCTCTGCGAGTATGTACGAGTACGTCAGATGTTGCTTGCGTGCGTATTCATTCCATTATGACATGATGCGTCGTGATGACTGTTTTTTCGTTTGCCATCCGACACTTCTGATGTGCAGTGCTGCAATGTACTTTCTAAATCCAATACGATGAGTTGTGTACTATGTGTGCCAAATACATACTATATCTCTTGGGAGGGATCGTACGATGCACATCGCTAACTCTGGCTCAAACCTAACATACCGAATGCTGCCATGTCCCCGGTGGCTTGGTAGGTGGTCCGCGTGCCCGTCAAGATCAATTTCGTGGGTTCAAGTCTCACCGAGTGCACGCTCATAGGGACTTTTATTGCATAAAAAATTGATAAGCGGAAAGCGCGAAAGCGTGAGTTGGCTACATTCGATGAAAATCGACGAGCAGTGGGAATGCTGAACCCCATGCGCGACAAAAAATAAAGGCACGTACCGGGGGGAGAAGGGACGACACCTGTGACCACGGCTTGTCCAGAAGATCGTCGAGGTTAAAACCTCCTACGAGTGGGCTGGAAAGTAAAAGTGAAAGTGATGGAAAATGTACGAAGTACAAACGGCAGTACATCGTGTATCACCGCCGAAGAGCATTGGAACGGATCGAAAGGGCAGATCACGATCTAGATTATCTGTAATGTAACCCACCGTTAAGATATCTGGTGCAGGATCTGTATCGTACAGAACCAACACAGGATATGTATGCTAGATAGTGCAGATCATTCCTATCCCATCCGGCAACGTCAGCTAGATCATACAGATCACAGATCTACTGCTGTATCTACACTGAAATATTTAGATCATAAAGGGGGGATCGATGATCTGTTCGACGCAAGCTATGTACACAGTTCAAAATACTTGCACAGCAGCAGAAGCGTCTGCAAATACTTTCTTCTGGCAGAACACTGATGGACACCGCTTGTTACACTGCTGCTGTACGCTACTACTGCTGTACATTTGTACGTTCTTCTACGTATCATACACGCGACCGGCTACCTTCTGATTTCCTGCGTGACAGCTCCATCTCTGTACCCCAGTCGATGGACTGCCAAAGCCCCTTCGATTCCCAGGCCGTACTTGAGGCTGACGTGCCCAGGCCCGAATACGTACGCCGGCAAAATGTCTGCCGGCCGAATGAGCGAACCCTTGGCACTGTGGTTTCCTTCCTTGTTGGCGGTGGTGGTGGTGGTGGTTGTGGTGGTGGCCGCCGCCTTCACGTTGCCAGCCATTTCGTCTGCGTATGTATGATTACGCACACGGGTGCTTGTGTTTTTCGGTGTGAAAACGCGGCGCAATTTATTCAAACTCGAACCGACACCTGAAACTACCATGTTTTTTTTTCTCCTGTTCAGATGTTCCTGTTCGAGTTCCGAGGGTAGTGCCGCCTTGGCCTTCACTCTGTTGCAAGAAGGGGAGATTAGCGCTATACTGCTGTGTAGACGTAGTTAGATCCACGCACAGTAGTATTAATAGCGCTTAGGGCACGCATGTACCTGCATCTCTTCTTGGTATCCATGCGCTTCTCGCTACGTGGGGGTGACTTTTAAGACGCAAAGTAGCCCAACGTTACCCGCCGACGACTTTGAGGCAATTGTTACTTGTACGAATACGAACTACAAAACAAAAGAATTTTCACGCGCTGGGTCATCTGCAACAAAAACGCCGCCAGATGCCGACATAACAAGCATTTCCCCGGGAATTGATCCAACCATGAACAGCTGCCAGACTGTAGCATGTTCTGCGGGATACCCTCGAAGCTGCAAACGCGAGTTCTTGCACAAGTAAACAATACTACTACTATAATACGAATTATTACTATTAATACTATAATATAGGCTCGTACCGTACCGTACTGTACTGTAGGGAGGGTCCGAAAAAATAGTCGACCTGAAGTAATAAACGCTAACATACTTAAGGTACACGGTTGTACTTCACCAGCACACGTTATATGCAATGCACGACTTCGCGCACTATACATACAGCTGCCACAGCACGTACATACTACTGTAGGCCATATTGTAGTAAGTACCGCTGTTACTGTTGCTTGGTGTAAAACTGTCGGAAATTGCAGTACGCCATAGACATGATTTTATACTCTACCAGGTATTACATATGCAAGGACAACAAGGATTGATAGCGAGATGGCGAACAAGCACGATTTTAGTCTCCCGAGGTCATGCAATCGAGTTCTGCTCCCTCCTGGCGTGCTTCGAAGTGTTGCTGGCTTCCTTGTAGATATATTTTTTAATCGCCCATAGGGATCATTTGGCATTTCCAGCGCGTGTTGAACTACTACTGCCGTCCAATGATGTATTTACGTTTGTTTGTAGAGAGTTTTGTGCTTGTATCAGGTATGCACGCATCCGCACTCGTAGCCCTCCGAGGTCGTACACTCCCACCTCTCCCCGGACCGAGGATCTCGTGACGACCCCTGACCGCGAGTAAAATGAGTACCAGGTACCTGGTGCGTACGCAGGGCCTTGTATGCCTATTCCTTAATTGCTTCTCATTTGCTGTAACTGAGATTGGAGGATCACAGAAAGGCTCCCACCCCCCCCGCGCCTCTCTGCACTGCGGTCGCCTGCCTTTCATGGGCACTGTTTCGCGCGGTCGGGTCAGCACATGCATCCATTCACGCATTTCTGTGCTATTGTCCTCTCGTTCTCGCTTCGTCCTCAAGGAAGGGCTGTACCGTACGTACCACTATATCATCAATAAATGTAGGACCGTACTTGGGTATGACAAGTAGTTTGATCTTTTACGTGGTCCTTACAATTCCTCCTGTTACAAACTCGCGGGTAAGTCAAACTATTTCCTGGACGCCGGTGACGCGTGTCTGGAGGGAACAAGCCAGCCCGGCTGAAGAGCCCGAGGTGTCGAGAGCGGATTCTACAACAATAGTTGCCCATTATCGGGACAAGTACTACAGTGGTTACAACCCCATTAGGACCGTATTCCCGTTTCGTGTACGAATGGCTTACACTTAGACGTAAATGCTTGTTTCTGCACAGTGCGGTAGTAAAAGGGCCAATCTTTTTACCCCTGTGAAAAACCGTCCTGCGCTAATTTCAAGTACTCTGTGTCCCCAAACACGGGGGGGGGGCAGTTATAAAAGGGTCGACGGGTAGGAGACAAGACCGTCATTTCATCGATATCGATACTTCACTCTGATGGCAAGTCGCGTTGCTTAACCTTGTGGGACACCGGTGTAAATGAACGGCAACGTTTTTCTCGAGACCGCAACTTCAATGCCTGCTCCCGTCCCACCAACGCTCGGCACCATCGTTCTAGCAAGCCTGAAAAGTTCGCCCTTTCTGTTGTACGAAAGTCCGGGCAAGGTTCCACGGGGCTCCACCTGCGCATCTTGGAATACGCGGCCGCCCAATGGACGGTTCTGACGGTAAGGCCACAGGTAATTCCCAGTTTCAAACGGCCCATCGTTTTGTTGTAGCACCACAGCCGCCATATGGAAAAGAACCACACAGAGCACGCCGCCTACATACTGTGGCACATTTTACCTCGCGCTTACAGGATGTGTATAGTCTCCACCGGTATAAGAAAAGGGGTCAAGATTATTGTCTCTTGCTTGCTGCGCGGTGGTGACGATGGAAGCGTAGCGTGAATCGGCGTTTTCCTTGTCTGGTGCTATTTACATATATAGCTATGCCTGTTTTCTCTCATGTCATAGCTCCGAGCATATCGGAAAGTCTTCTTACGTTTTTCCTGTCAACACGTGGGAGGTACCCTGACCGCGCATTTGCTCAACCGTCCAGCACCCCCCCCCACTACACAACCATAAACGGGCCACGCTTTTCATCAACACGACTTTCAGGCGAAGCGTGGTGAGGGTTGGGGAAGAATTCTGGCACGGTCACAGGCATCTCCCGCGGTAGGTATTCGCCCCGCAATTGAGAACCAGCAACGACCTCGAAAACGCTTAAGGTCCAAGCATTGTTGATCAAACAACACCGCCACCCCTTGAAAGGATAGTGACGAGGAGGATGAGATCAGGAGTAGAGACTGCACGTTGTGTTCCCGCTCGTTCATATCACGTGGAGGGTTCGTGGCGGAAGGTTAAGTCGCACTCTATGTCTCACAGATAGTAGAGAGATGTTATTGATATAACGCTAACCTTTTTCTCACCATGAGGCGGCCGCTCGAGGGTACTTTTTCAAGCCCACAATCAGACAACATCTGAATTCACAACTGTTCAGTAATCACAGTACACATTCACAACCTGATGCCAAATTTTCGAAGCGAATCGCAAGCAAGTAGCCATTGCTTCACTACAATTATAGTTGTGAAGTTAGGCAGTAACAAAAAAACGTAGCCAAACGTAGCACGAATTCGTCAACATATAAATGTTCTCTGTTTTTTAAACGCGGGGAAATTTTCGTCGTCCTTACACAGAGAAGATTTTTCGTTGTGATATGAGTAGAGTATTCATGGGCTATAGATATAGATAATACGTTGCAGTCTTGTAGTCTCACGAATACGAGAATAATCCAAAGAATGGATTAACCCGGCGGATATTCCGTTAGTCGAGAACGTTCTTTTAGGAATGTTCCCTAGGGCGGATAGCCCGTTAGACGAGAGCAATGTTCCTTTACGCAGATAGGACTACGAAGTGAGAAGTCCTTATATTAGCAGAAGAACGATCGGTAGCCATAGGAAAGTTCTGTAGGAGTACATCAGATAAGAGGAATTTAGGAGAGCTTGTGAGATGGGGTGGGACGAGTATATCTGGGCGTCGAGTCCCGCCCCCCTACCTCTCACTTCTCTACCAGAGCACCTCCTCAGCTCTCGCCATCAATAAGAAGATCTAAATCAGAAGAAGCGAAGCACTGCTTTTCCAGCTGCCGTCAGAGCATCACATCTGACGTCGTCGCATTCAACGAATGTTCTGGCCAAGCTTGGGACTGCAGCGCTTCTTCTAGATCTTCTCACGATCATGTGAGCCATCCCTATCCAGGAGGCATCTGGTTTTGAAGTCAACTTTATATTTTTTTATTTTTGTTTTATGTTCCCTGTTTCTCGTTTCTTTCGTTCTTCTTGCTCTCTCTTTTCTTTCGTTTTTTCTTCTTTTTACTTTACGAACCCGCGTTCCCGAGTGCATTTATAGTGTAGAACGTGACAAGCTGCCTGGTGGCATAAGTAGACGCTTCTCCCCTCCCAGTATAGGTGAGTAGACGCTTCTCCCCTCTTATCAAGCACCGTCAAATCGCACGTGCAAGTACGTACAACAAGCTCTGTTGTTCGTAAGTACTGGTGCTATTAGCAGTATGATGATCGAGGTTTGTTTTTTCCGCTCCCTATACCCCGTCTCCGCCGTGGAATGACGAGGTCGATGACCTCCACGATACGTGATTCCACGTGGTTGAATGCACCTGTAGACCCCCCAAATGACCTCGTGCTCATCGCACAGAGCAAGCAGCGTTTTCCTTTGTACCCCTCCGCCTCGATATGCCCTCCCTTTCACAGGGAATGCACGTAGTAAGTACTACTACTGTAGGTGGAACTACTGGCACATTCTTGCCCGCAGACATTTAGTCTGCATCTTCCGGTTTATACCCGTGTAGTATGGAATTTGACCCTTACCACGACTACCAAGAAGCTGCTATCGTACTGATAGGACAAACACGCAGCAGTACCGACACCTTATTCTTTGGTACGTGATATGTATGCCAGTGGTGTGACTTTTTTTTTTTTTTTTCACTTTTACTTTCCAGCCCACTCGTAGGAGGTTTTACCCTCGACGATCTTCTGGACAAGCCGTGGTCACAGGTGTCGTCCCTTCTCCCCCCCGGTACGTGCCTTTATTTTTTTATCGCGCATAGGGTTCAGCATTCCCACTGCTCGTCGATTATCATCGAATGTACAGCTAACTCACGCTCTCGCGCTTTCCGCTAATCAATTTTATGCAAGAAGAAGTCCCTATGAGCATGCACTCGGTGAGACTCGAACTCATGAAATTGATCTTGATAGGCTCGCGGACCACCTGCCAAGCCACCGGGGACGCCGTGACTTACTACGCCATCGTTAGTTTACGCATCTGTATGCAGCGTACAAACGGCTTGACCATAATTGCGAATTGTATCCGCTTGTATCCATCGCATGGAATATTCGCCTGCGAGTTCTTGAGAGGCCATTATTATTATTTTTATTTATTTTTACCTGATACGAGCAATGGTATACGTATTGACTGACCTTACTTGCGACCCCCTGATAGCGAGAAGAGCCACATATATTTTTTGTTATTTTTTTTCATGCCCTTTGGTCACCGTATTTCAAACCATATACTGCATACAGAGACTGACTGGTATACGAGCGAGGTACAAATAGTGAATAGTGGTACCATGGTACGTAGTAATAATATTACGTATGTAGTGGCGAAAATTCCCGTAACCCCCCCCCGTTCCCTGCCATATATTTAGGTAGCCAAACGATGCACAATTAGGTCGGTCCCCCCGTCTCGATGTGATGGAGTCGCACATCCATCGTATAGGAACGCATATACTCGCAGACGAATCTTATATGGTTGCACGTAGCTCTTTTGGGACCAGCGTACGTATGTGCACCCCTCTTCAGATTGGCCCATCCTTACGCTGCTTCTACCCTACGAGGTACAGAACAAGCGGCATGATGCACTTCTTGCGGCGCCTTTACTATAAAAACAGGGCGCATGTTGCCAAAATTGACTTAGATTTCTGCTACATTTTTTTGCCCCACCCCCACAGCCTATAGAACACAAACAACGGCCATTCTTCCATTTTTTTTGTTTTTTTTTTTTTTTTTTGTTTTACTGCTGCTCTTTACGTGCACGTTTCCCAGCGTTAACGACATAACACAGCTTTATGCTGCTGAACCTTGTCCCACGGCTGCCTGTGTGCATCTAAATTTCTCAGTTTTACGCCAGAAATAAGGTATAAGCTGCCTACGTGCACGATCTTCAGCGTTAACGATACAACGAGACTTTATGGCGCCCAACCTTGTCTGACTACTGCTGTTTACGTCTACCCCCCCCAACTGTACTACATTAACAGAATGTACGACACCTGATCTGGTCCGAATATTCTGTTTGGTCGTGTTTGTTTTCCCTCCCTTTCCCGTTTCGCTTTCGACTTTTGTTTTTTGTTTTTTTTTTTTTTTCCCGACTTTTAAGCCAAAGCAGGGTAGACACTGTTCGAGTTTGTAACAAGTGTTATTTTCCAGCGTATCCCATCCCCACCCGCTTTTACAAATATGCAGGGTACAGGCTGCCTAGAACTGTAACACTACAAAGGCTACACAAACGAGTAACATATCATCTGTTTATCCCTTGTTTGTCCAGCTTCTCACAAAAACAACAGCTGCCTGCTGCTCATATATGGAACATAATAACTGTGGCCCGGGCAGTGACCAGTTCCAAAGAGATGAACTAAATGCTGGCCAAATTAAACAAAATAGTATACAATTTTTCGCGGCGGATTAGAGTATTGGACCTCCCCACAGGAGCCGAATGATACTCTTTTCCACATTTTTACGTACCGGGGTCTATTTAGTTATTTTTTGTTTCCCACTTGTGTTACCTCTACGATACCCTACGTATCTCACATCGTGTCGGACCTCGCGACGCCCCGAAATGCACCGGTTGCTGTCTGTTTTGCCACGGAACGACAAGCTGACCACCGTTTAGGGAATCGCCCGATATTCTGTGCAGCTACTAAATAGTGCCGGCATGCTGCATTTTTTTTTCCCGACTCGACCTGCACATTTTCTTTACGGGTACTCTTATTTGTATCCCAACGAAAGGTCTTGCACTGCCCACGCTCTGTAATCGTCACGCCCTGCTATCATTACGAACATTGGGCATTTCAGACGGAGTTCTGTTCAATTCTGTTCAACTGATATCACTTGAGTGACCCCGGCGCGACTACTGTCAGTCAAACGCGAGGCGCCTGACGCTAGTTAGATGCCCTCAACTATAAAAATATCCTTCGACGGGCACTAAAATCGTGGCACGCACAACCTCAACACCCCCTATCATACGTCTTTACCGTCACTCCTTTCTCTCTCCTAGATCGGTTTGTTGGTATTGTAGCCGCCTACCCTGATCCAAGCCTGGATCCACCCACCCTCTCCATCTTCCACCAAACCTTTTCCCGCCCCAGTACAAGCGTTCCACCCGCCTAAGCATGGCCGAGAAAGCTTCCTCCACCAACATTCCCGGCGCCCACTCCCCCGACGCCACCAACCCCCGCGAGGCTAGGTATGCCGCAAGGGCCTTTCGCGCTACCGACGACGACACCCCTGGCTTCGAAACCATTCTGAGCGACTTCACGCTACACCCCACCACACCGGGATCTTCTCCAATGGGAGCAGGCACGACCAGTGCCGGGCCTACCATCAACCTGGAGGTCTCTGCACAGGAAACCTCCACCCTGACTCTCAATCCGGGGCGTTACCAAGGCGATCCTACGGCCCTCCGTGAGCGCCGTGCGGCCCTCAAAGCCCACCACGAGCAGTTCCTCCTTCTCGCGAAAGAGGGCGCTGACCTCCTACTCGTGTTACCGCCGTCCCCCACCCCTTCCTCGAACCCTTTCGACTCCACCTATGGGACTACAGCTGCGACCGCGGCCACCACGGCCCAATCGCAGCCGTTCGATCCTCACCATGGGCACCCTATACGGCCGCCGCGATGTCTAGGACCACCACCTCCCAGCCTCCCAAAAACCAAACTGGGACCACAATGTCCCAGGCACCACTACCGGCCCAACCCTTGGCAGCCCCCATACCCACTGGGCACCGGCACCCGCAGACGTTCGGCTTTGAGCCCAATGACTGGGTCTTCCTCGACGCTAAGCTCCGCTGGATGCAGAGTACACGCGACGCGACGGCCTCGGATGTCTCGCTAGAGGCACACCGTGTATGGCGGCTCTTCACACCCGACTGTAACCCGTCGATCACCTTCGTTCTGGCCCGCGCCGCCTCCGAGGGTGTGTTTCTTCCGAGTTCATCGGAGCCGCCCATACCCGTTTACTCGAGCCACGGTATTTTCACTCGAACGCCGGCCGCGGCTACGTGTGGAACCCAACCGTCTCGACCCGCTCCCTCGACGCCCCCAACCACCCGCCCCACGACGGGCATGCCATCGCCGGCGACACCGCCCCTTCCCACATCGACAGCGCCCCCTATGACGACAGCGCCCCGCTCCTCACGAGCGCGCAGCCTGATGACGAGAGCCAACACGGAGCCCACGACGGAGGCGGAACGTCGTGGTATCACACGCCCAAGCCCTACGAGCTCACGGTGACCACTGCCCCAACTGCAATGGCACGGACATAGTATGAAGACCTGCCCCCTGCGCTTCGCAACACGTTCGGCATCCTCAGCCCGGTAGTCGGACACACCTACCGCCAATGGCAGCAGAGGATGCTCTTATATCGCCGTGGACACTACGAGCACAACCTGAAGCGAAACTCCAACCGCTACGACAACAACAACCGTCGAGACAACAACAACAACAACCGCAGCGGAAACGACAACAGCAACCGCTCCAACCAGAACCACTCCCGCAACTACCGCGGCAGCAACGGGCGCTCCGACAACTGGCGCCACAACAACGGCCGGTCATACGACAACAGCAACCGACAGTCGTCAGGGCAACAGTTACATCGACAACGCACCGAGCCTGCCCCCTCGTCTTCAGCATTGACGGTGCATAGCCCCGCGACCAATACTTCCGCACCTGCCGCCCCCGCGAACATGCGGATGGACAGCACCAACTCGAAGTACCCACCCGAACCAACGGCAGCCGGGCACCTTCCGCACCAACGGACAAGCCGATGGTGGAGCAACTGTCGCATCTCCACCAACAGCATCTACTGCGAGCACCCGAGGCTCCCAGGACGCACGGGTAAATCACGTGCACCACGCCTACCCGACCCCTGCCCCCCCAATGCCCCCCCCCTACCCCAGCCCATTTCACAGCCACTTGTTCAAGCACTGATCATCTTGCCCAAGTGATTGCCTTGAGGTGTGGGCGGGAGGAGGCCAAGACGCCGAGCCCCACCGGGATGCTCCACTCGACGTCTTCTGGCGGTGAGCAACGCTGCTTGCCGACTATTGCCGAGACCCCAGACATTGCTACCCTGGGAAACGTCTCGACGATTACGGCTACCAGCGGTTCCGGTTCACACGAAACTACTGTTTCGTCTACCGGGCCATCGCCCCCTGAGCCTCCACAAATTGGCCGCTCCATACGCGCTTGTTCCAGCATGCGCACATTTCTTGTGACAGCGTTGAACCCGCGAACGACGGGCTTCCTCCAGCTGCCACGGTGTTGACACCACCGCTGTCCCTGAGTCTTGAGGGACAGTCCCGTTTTAAATACGGAAGATTCGCGACCAACGTTGACCAGGGTCTGCCCTGAGCCCCCTGACCCGTCCTCCTCGCCTGCTTCGCCCGAAGCGTGGACACGGACCCCAGGTGTGGCATCCCCTAGCGAGTATGCCCCTGTTCTCCAAAAGTTGGACGATAGGGCGCTTGAGGGTCGTCCCGCCCGGCTTACAAGCCCCGGCGAGGACCGCCCCGGTACCTCGGCTTTGCCGAGCAATTCCCCCGCGAACACGAGGGTTCCGGTCAGCACCGCTCGATCGTTGCTGACTCTACCTCCGTCGACGCCAGGCGGCGATAGGAATAATTGTCGTCGCCCTCCACCCCCAACATAAAAAGACGCCATCAACTGCACACGTCACCGCAGAGGCAGCCTCATCTTTCCACTTCTTCTGGGACTCCTCTTCGGTCTTTTCGCAGTGGTACCTGTGCGACATCGAACACGATGGCGTCACATACAACTGCGCTGAGCAGATGATGATGGCGCAGAAGGCCGCGCTCTTCGGGGACATCACAACTGAGCGCCGCATCAATGCGACCCGCGACCCGGCCCGCCAAAAAGCACTTGGGCGAACCGTTTCCGACTTCGACGAAATGGTCTGGGAGCGACACCGCTACACCATCGTCCTCTACATTAACTTCTCCAAGTTCCGCCAACACCCGGAGCTACGGGAGGAGCTAATAGCAACCGGCGACAAGCACATCGCCGAGGCCAGCCCACACGACCTCATCTGGGACATAGGCTTCAAGGCCGACCATCCGGACGCCTGTGACCCGACGCGTTGGCGTGGTCGGAATCTGCTGGGCAGGATACTGATGGACGTTCGAGAAAGCCTCGGCGCCAATCGCTCCGCCCAGCCTCCATTTCCTCCCCATCTTCACGACCCGGAGCCAACACCCGCCCCCACCGACTCCACCCGGGTCTCCCCCACAGCCGACGGCATCCACGAAACAAGCCCGACCCCTCCATGGCAACCGCCTACCTCTCCACTTGGGCCACTCCTACCGCCGTCTACCCCCGACGCCTACCCTAGCAGCCACTTTGCCCAAGTGTCCACCATCAACACCGCAACTCACAGCCACCTCCCTACCCGCCGCCCGCCGATACCGGAACACGGACCATGCCTTACAAGCGGCATCATTAACGCGTCGTTCACGACGAAAGTACTCGTGCACAGCGGCCCCACCGCCACTACGCGCCGCGAACTCGTGGCACTGCTCGATACCGGCTCGCCCCAGTCGTTTATCACCGCAACCGCGGTGGAACAACTGAAGGCTTCCCAGGCAGCATCGATGCGTGCGAACGGCACAGTTCCCCCCGTTCATGGGGAGGTTTCGGCACTTCAGCCCCCCTCTCCACCTCCGTCTCCATCCGCTTAAGCATCCAGTTTATGCGCCTCCAGTCCCCCACTGCTGCCCTGGCAGTATGGGCCTGCGTAGTTCCTGCAGGAACCATGCAGCACCCCATCCTTCTGGGACGAGACAGCTGGATGCGCTTCGAGCAACGCTCGTATACCACGCTCCAGCAACAGCCCACCCCCCCCCACCAACCTCCCCGGCGAACCCGCGGTGAGCTCTCCTTGAACCACCATGACCCCAACGGAGCCTCAGCATTCATTCCCGACGACCGTTCCACTGACGACGTCTACCACCTCCGATTCGCCGGCAACAAAGCTATTTCGCTTTCCTCCTCCCCCAAGCTCGTTAAGGTCAACCTGGCGCGTTAGTCAGGCGCTCCAGCATTTACCGGGAACTACATGGTGAACATGCTCCCCCGCGAGAACCCACTTTCCGACACGGCCATTTTCGTCTCCGACGGATACCAAACGGTCCCACTATCTGGATCTACCGATCTCGAGCCGGGCGACCTCCTCGGAACCTCCTACTCCCCACTGGTACAGGTACCACTTTCCACCCTTGGACACCCTCGGCTCCCCCCCTCGGCCCCTCCCCCCCCCCCTCCGATTCCTGATGTACATGCCCTTCACGACAACATCCCCGTGGCCGACCAGAGCCCATCGACAGACGACCCTCCTACCGCACCAAAAGCCCCGTGCCCACAACTGCTTGCACGCCTCAACGCCGACCAACGGGACAGCTTCCTCGACCTTTGGGAACGTCTGCCGTTTCACCTACGCGACGTCAACTTCGACCTGCACGGTTCTGGATGGACCCCGTCGGTGATCAACAACCTGGGAGACGTCCTCTGTGAGTTCCAGGACGTTTTCTCCACCTCAAAAACCGACTTCGGCTCGTGCTCGCTGATGCCGTTCAAGATCACCGTACCCCCGGGCAGCGAACCGGTCACTTCCCGCCCCTACAGGATCAACCCCATCCTCGCCAAGAAGGCAGACGCGGTATTAGACCAGTACCTGGCCGCCGGCCTGATCCAACATTCTACGTCGCCATACTCAAGCCCTATGGTGACCATCCCCAAAAAAGATGGAGGTGTCCGGATTACGATCAACTACAAGAAGCTCAACGCCATTAGCTCCCTCGGGCAACTCCCCATCCCCCGCGTCGACGAAGTCCTCGACTCCTTGGGCAAAGGTCGCATATTTTCTCTCTTCGACCTGGTCTCCTCGTTCCACCAAATCACCATCGACGAGGACACCATCCCTTTGACGGCGTTTTGCACTTCCAACCGGCTGTTCGAATGGCTTGTTATGCCGCAAGGAAGCAGCGCCTCCCCGGGCTGGTTCGTGAAGGTCATCAACGAGGTCATCAAGGGCCTGGAACGCGTCGCCGCGTACCTCGACGACATCATCGTCTTCGACCCCGACCCCACCGACCACGTCGCCAACATGAGAGCCATCTTCGCACGCCGCCGGAAGCACCACCTCAAACTCTCCCCCGCCAAGGCCAAAATTGGCGCCACCACCGCCGATTTCCTGGGACACACCATTTCCGCTGGCGGCTACAGCCCAAATTCCGACAAGGTCGCCGCCCTCACCAGAATGCCCATGCCGACCGACAAGAAGCAAGTGCGCTCACTCCTTGGAAGCATCGATTACTACGGCAAGTTCCTGCCAAACCTTTCTCGACGTCTGCGCCCCATCAACGCTCTACTCAAGCAAGGCGCGACGTTCGACTTCACCCCCGCCATGGAAACCACCGTACGCGCCATTCTCCAAGAACTTGCCGAACCGCCTATCCTCGTCTACCCCGACTGGGACGCCGTCGCCGACAACTCCCACCCCTTCCGCCTCTACTGCGACGCTAGCATCGACGGCTTGGGAGCGACCCTTGAGCAAGAGCAAGCCGACGGCTCAGTCCGCCCCATCCTCTTCATCAGCCGTGCCACCCTGGACTCCGAACGTTCATGGACACCCCTCGACCTCGAGGCCGGGAGCATCGTGTGGGCGATCAAACGCCTCCGCAGACACTTATGGTCCACCCGCTTCCAGATCTACTAGGACCACAAGGCGCTCGAGAACATCGCCAAGGTCGGAGAACATAACGCTCGTGTCCGGCGCTGGCTCGAGTTCCTTTCAGCGTACACCTAAACGCTGGAGTACCGGCAGGGCACGACCAACGGCAACGCCGACTTCCTCTCCCGGCTTCCCCAACCAGCCACCGACGCCGACCGCACCGGACGCAACCGCCTCACTGGCCCCGACACCGTCGGCATCTACCTCATCCGCTCCTGCGGCTTCGCGCCGAACGACCCTTCCACCCCGGGTATTGGCTTGAGTGGGCTCGTGTCCCCCCCTTCCAGACCCATCCCGACCGTCCAGCCGCTCCCCTTCACTGACGACGACTTCCGCGACTTTCGCCTACTCGGACCACGTATGGAGCACCCCACCCTTTCCCCCGCCACCCACACCTTCATCGGGCCTATTGCGACCAGCGACTCCACCACCGGACAGCTTGCCGGCACCGAGAATGCCACCGTGAACACCGGAGCTCCTCCAGGCTCGGCTTCCATGCCGTCCGTCGTCTCTCCGCCGCCCACCATTGGCGCCACGACACCAGCCCTTTCAGGTCTGATATCTTCTCGGACCCGCCATCGCGTCGCCGCTGCCGCGGGAACCCCTCGGCCCACAGCCGACTACCGGTTTGGACGCCGACCGCCACCCAAGCCATCGGCGCCCACTACGCAAAGACCGACCCCTTCAACAACGCCCTCTCCGCCGGCACCAACACCACCGTCAGAGCCCCTTCCGGAGCCCGTCGTCGAACCCGATGACGATCCCTACCTCCTCGCTTGCGTCGAGCACTACACCTACAAAGACTGGGCGCGAGAACAACGCGCGGAGCCCCTGTGCTGCGCCAACCATCCGCTTCCTGTCGTTGGACTCCCCCACCCCCACGCCGCACGACCTCCTGGGCTTCATCCCCCCGGCCCGGCGCCCACAACTTTCGGACGTCCTCACTCTTGCCTCCAAAAGCAAGCTACACCGTACCGACGACGAAACCACCCTCCTGGTTCAACGACCACCCACAACCTCATCCGGGAACAGCCTACCACCACCCGCCCCCTCTACCCCACGCGTCTACGTGCCAATGTTAATGCGCCCTTGGGTGCTGAACACATGCCACGCCACCACCTCTCTACACCTGGGAGTCGCCCGAACGGTCCGCATGTTGGCACGTTTCTTTTGGTGGATTGGCATAGATGCTTCCGTCCGCTGGTGGATCCGCCGTTGCCTTCAATGCCAGGCGCGGAAGACCTCCCGGTACACCATTCGTTGGCCCATTCTTTCTCTTCCTTTGCCCAACGGGCCTGGCATCACCGTCAGCGTCGACTACTTCGGGCCCCTGCCGCTCACGCCGCGCGGGAACGTCCACATCCTCCCCTTCACAGACCGCTTCAGCCGCCGCGCCGATATGTATGCCGTTTCAGCGGCGCAGTTCACGGCCGCCGGCACTGCCGACATCTTCCTGAACGAGTACATCCCTCTCTGGGGGTGCCCGGTTACACTTTTCTCCGACAACGGACTACACTTCACCTCCAAGCTTGCGAACATCGCCTACGAACGCCTTGGCATCCACAAGGTCAACACCAGCTCTTACCACCCCTGCACCAACGGCGGCGTCGAGCGCGTCAACCACGTGCTGGCCCAAATGCTCTATATGGTTGGCAACGAACAGCAGACCGACTGGGACGTGCTGCTCCCACATGTGTCGTCGGCCTACAACAATTCCGTGAACGCCGCCACAGGGCTTGCACCTAACGAAATCCACATGGGCCGCCTTCCCCACCTCCCGCTCTCGGTCTTCGAACCCGACAACATCGGCGGTCACCAAAGCTTGGACCGCGATCACCTGGTTTACATCAACCTGGCCACCGACCGACAACGACGCGCCTATTCCCTCGTCCGCGAACTACACCGACTCACCGTCTCGCGTCTTCAGCGCCGCAACGCGCCCATCATGGCCGCCCTCCTAGCATCCCCCCCCTTCACCGTAGGCGGCTGGGTTTGGGTCTACAACTCCGCCTCAACCATCCGCCAAGGCGTCAAAAAGGGCACCGACGCAACCGTCCTCAAGACGAAGCTTTCCCTGAACTGGAATGGCCCCTTCAAGGTCCTCGCCGTAGGGCCGACGCCCGCCTCAAACACCCCCGACCATCGCCCCCTTCACGACAAGCTACTTTTCCTCGACCTTCCATCGGACCTTCCGGGACGGAACTCCAAGTCACGCGTCTCCGTCCAACGATGCAAACCTTGCCGGAACCCCGACGACACCAGCGACATCCCCAAGCATCTGCCCGCGGACCTTACTACATACGTGCTCACAGCTTCTGCCGCCAAGTCCCCCCCTTACCACGTCACTCCTCCACCGGAACGCCTCGAGGTCGAGCAGATCACCGGCCATCAACTCGTACGCGGCCGCGGCGGGGTCATCGCTGTTCTGTACGAGACTCACTGGACTGGACTTCTCAGCCCCTCTTGGGAACGCGAGCCGGACCTTCAACACTTCCGGCGCCACATCCTACTGTACTGGTCACGATCACCAACCCAGTACCGCCAGACGAACCGCCTCTACCGCCAGATGCGCATCGACGCCGCTCACCGCGAACTGGCACGATCTCAAGGACAAATCTTCCTCGCCCCAGGCTACGCCTTGGTCTCCCGCAGCCTTTGGCTCCACAACTTCAGCGCCACCATCCTACCCTCCGGAGCACACATATGGTACAAGGCGCGCGACGGCCTTTGGTGGCTGGGCAAGGTCGCTCACAGCTCACCCCCTGACGCCTCTTCGGGAACTCCGCCGGAGCCTTCACCGGGAAGCTCCTACATCGTCCGGTTCCTGGACGACCCCGGCCCGATCAAGATCGACCTCCAATCCGCCCGCTACACTACAGCACGGAACGCCGTATACGGATCGTGGTGTCTTCAACGCCATGGGAATGGGAGCCTAGCACGTGGGGTGCTGTGGAACTCTGATGTGTCCCGCGGAACCCCCACCGTTTCCACTCCCCACCCTGGTTAGCCTTAGTTTAGTCTTCTGTTAGTTCTGGGTATTTGGTTCTGGTTACTCTGCAATATCTTAAGCGTAGTTCTTCAGGGTTAGTCTTCAATAGTCATCAGCAGTCATCTTCTTGGGAGTGTTTGTTTCCATCTACCGCCACCGGTATCGCTTGACCGACCCCGTGTTGGCTACCGATCCGAGGCCGTGTATGTTTCTTTTTTGGGTGTGTTTGAGAGTATCATCGTCCCCCCCCCCCCCCCCCCGTTTTGTTTTTCTTCTTATCTCCTACGGCTCCGTGTAACCTCCTTACGTTCAGCCCACTGACTCGTAGCGATACCTTCATTTGCATTTGTGTTTGTACTCCACTAGCCTACAGCCAATTATCGGCGATATCACGCCGAGGTAAAATCGTGTTGTAGCCTGAGCTGTACTCTGACCTTAGTCGACTCCGCCGACCTGTGTTTCAGACGGTCCTCGAGCTAAGACTATATCGAGCTTCCAGCTCACCCGTGTTTCTTCCATGTTTGACAAGTAGGGTCCCGATAGCATTGCCGCCCCGGAAGGCCGCTGAGTTATCGGCCATACATATGCGGTTCGGACATGATCGACTTCTCCTGACCTGTGTCCAGCTTTTTGTCTGTTTTCTGGTCCCGATGGTATTTCGTTTTCTGTTTCCCTTTTCTTCTTCATTCTTTCTTGTCCGGTATTCCGCACACCCCTCTGTCCTCTGGAAAACGACACCATGTTTGATGTCGCCCCGGTTGACCGAGTTGCACACGCTAGTGTTTGGGCCCCGCACTATCTACAACTTCGAACTGCACGCATTAGGCCGATTTTCTTGCGGATTTTCTTGCCGCCATCGTCTTTGAGTTTGTTTTTGTTGAGTTGGCTACCTTGCTACGTTTGCTAGTTTTGTTCACACCACGAACAGGTCTCCGAGACGCCGCGTTGTTTGTTGCGTCTCTCGGCTTTAGTAATCCCTAGTGCACGCAGCCCTCATAGCACTCTAGCTGTGTCCCTTCTGTCTCGCGTGATGTCTACCATGTTAGGACCTTCGCCACAAGACAAGGCATGGCGCCTAGCGGATATATATATGTTTTTGAATTGTGATCACTGTCTCCTTTTTAGAGTTTCCTCGTTCACCAACCCGGTTCAGCGAACTACCCTTTCGTACCTCCTTGGGCCCCAGACAATGACTCCAGTACTACGCTTGTACGTCCTTCTTTTTCCTTCACTTCGGTCTTCGTTTTCTTCTTCAGCCTTCGCTTCGGTTTCTGTCTCCTTTCGCGTTCGTCTTTCTTTGTTTTCATTTTGGGTGATTTCTCCTTTCGCCTCTGCTTTGAGTTCTGTGTCTCTCTCTCCTTTAGTCTCCCTTTCAGTGGTTGTTCTCAGCGAACACCCCCTCTTTGTAGTGTTTGGGTTTTATTACGAGGTGTGGGGGGATCTATAGCCTCATTTCTTTTGTTTCGAATAGCCGCATCTTCGACCACTTTTTTCCTGGCCGTTTGGGATGAACTTTGTCATCACCCTCCGACCATCTTGTGCTCTGCATATACGACTATTCAGGGTGGGCTAATGTGATATGAGTAGAGTATTCATGGGCTATAGATATAGATAATACGTTGCAGTCTTGTAGTCTCACGAATACGAGAATAATCCAAAGAATGGATTAACCCGGCGGAAATTCCGTTAGTCGAGAACGTTCTTTTAGGGATGTTCCCTAGGGCAGATAGCCCGTTAGACGAGAGTAATGTTCCTTGACGCAGATAGGACTACGAAGTGAGAAGTCCTTATATTAGCAGAAGAACGATCGGTAGCCATAGGAAAGTTCTGTAGGAGTACATCAGATAAGAGGAATTTAGGAGAGCTTGTGAGATGGGGTGGGACGAGTATATCTGGGCGTCGAGTCCCGCCCCCCTACCTCTCACTTCTCTACCAGAGCACCTCCTCAGCTCTCGCCATCAATAAGAAGATCTAAATCAGAAGAAGCAGAGCACTGCTTTCCAGCTGCCAGAACAACCTGCGTCCCTTACCACTACCCTAGAGCTGTCTCCGCTTCACATCATCTCGCTTTGGTGACGCCCCTGAGGCTGTAAGCAGCCCGGTATGTGTTTCACTTCTTGGCTCGGAGCTTCATTCCGTTGTGCTTCGTCCTGGGCACCCTTTGCCACTTGTCCATTCGGAGTATCTCCTGCACGGCCTGAACGCCGGAAGAGCCGCTGAAAGTCGAGCGTACAGCAGGGTTCATCATTCCTCGCTTTGCCAATCCGTTTTGTTTTGCAACGTTGCGCACGGTTAGCTTGAAAACGGAAGGTGAAACAGCACAAGCCAGTTCGTCTATATGTTATGCTGCTTTACGTTTCTCTTCCGAGTCGACCTTACGCAAAACTATGACTAAAACCCATTGATAACCCGAGCGATGAATATTCCAGCTGTACGCTCCTCTTTCGGCTTTCTCGTCATTCGGGCTGAGCAAGAGGAATTCATCTCAGACAAGACGCTGAGGAGGCTCACCACAACGGGGTGCAACATTTTCAGCAAAGAAGACGCACAGCAAGTGCCGCCCTGCATACAGCATCAGGGGAGTTAACGGGGAGATGACCACTCCTCCCTGAGCAAGGGCGACGCAAGTCGCACCACGCGTTTGGAGCACGGAGAGCATATACATATATATATATATCGACGCATTTGTGCTACGCTTGAATATGCATTTTTGTTCTTGCCTCAGTTCACAGTACTTTCGCGTGAAGCAACTGCAGCGCTTGTGACTCGCTTCAGAATGTTATAGCTGCATCCGGTTGGGAATGTCGATTGAAGACTGACAACAATGTAACCTCAGTCGTTGTTTGTTGTTGGACTGGAAAAAACAAACTCGAGCGACCGCCAATGGCAAGCAAGCAGCAAAGACCAGCGCCGGAACAACAAGCATGTATGTATTAAGTAAGCTGCAAAAAGTCTGACGCGCCCTTCTGCCGCGCATCCTCCGTGCGGTTGAGCGCAGGACAGTATCTACCCCCTTACCTCACCCTCTTCGTCACCATCTTCAGGATGGGTGATGACGTTATTCCTATTATGTTAACGATTCCCGCGCCTTGTGCGCCGTCGGAGCTATTGTTACACTATTCCGATTGCTGTGCGAAAATCACCCCAGAAGGGGTGTTTCTGGTCATGCCCATACCCATAATTTCTTGGCCAATTTTGCCTGAAAGTCACGCAAAGAAGCCGAAAAACAGCGTGTTTTGTAGTTAAAGAGTGCTACACAGGCGGTGGTACCGGACCACTTGAGCAAGCGCGGTCAGCGTACCTCCTACTTTTGGTTGATATAGAAAGCACAAGAAAGACTGGCGATAGCTATAGGACTTGAGAATACTACGCCTTCCTGCATCCCAGGGTCGATCGGTTGCCGAGCTTTCTGCTACGCTCAGTAGGCGAACCTTAAACAATTTATTTGGCTCGCGGTCTGGCTGCCAAAGTAAACGGGCCGACGCACGTCTCGAGGAACGACGAACTGCGCGCCTACACTAACCAATGCATTCATTGTCTCCGCGAGGTAATGTTTCTGGTCCGCCGACAGTAACTTGTGACGCGGCAGTCGGCAGAGTCTTGACGTTTGTCTCTGTCAAAGTCGACAAGTGGGAGGGAGTCAGACGAACCTCTTCCATCATTTCCGAAGGTCAACATATTTTGGCGAAATCGCCCCCCCGCCCCCGAGAATGATGTTCACGTTACCCGGTGCTGATGCCTCTGCAAGCTTCGTCGTCACTGGCGGCTCACCGTAGATGGTCAATCTTCAAGATTGTTGTAGGAAGTTTTGGAGTGGTACTGTTGTGACTTCGGAGTGCTGAGCTATTGAGTGTTTAGTGTAGAGTGTTGAACGTTACATATTGAATGTTGGGAGTGAGTGATGAGTATTTAATGTTGAGCGTTGAGCGTAGAGCGTTGTGAGCAAAGAGTTTTGGTGTATTGGTGTTCACAGCAGTTGACAGCTGACAGCTTTTTTACTTTTGGTGGCGGCGAGATAATTTCATGAACCGGCACAAATATGCGGCGAGATTAAAATGACAGTCTCGCGTCGCGCATAATGTTTGCCTCGCTCCCAGGTCGAACTTCACACTCACAAACGATTTTCTGCCCATCGTTCGCTCTGCCCAACGGACTTGTTCCCGCCACGTGCGCTGGCAACTACAGTACCTGTCGGTGACGCAAAGTGGTCGCGCGCAGCTAGCAGCAAGCCCGGCCAGCACGTGCCTTGTACTTCCTCCGCTTTTACGCGCTGACGGCGTCTCGTTCTGGAATCAGCAATAATCCGTACCGTTTCTGGTAACTGGTACTGGTAACTGGTACTGCTGTACTTGGGACTGCAGATTCTGTGGGTCTGTGTGCTTCGCCAGTACGAGCCCACAAGCGGGGCCATCGTCTCGCACTGCCCCCCGCCACGCCTTCGTCACCGACGAACCGCTGGTGTACCACCGGTAGGGCAAAGCCGCTGCGACCCGCGTGTGGTCGAGCGCACGGAAGCATCTACGTTCTGTTAGGTGCCGTCCGCCCAACCTCGAGTGTACTACTCGTACTCTTGGACACCAGATGCTCTCAACGACCTTCATCTAAGCAATAATTCTGGGTGAAGGGGGACCAAGGCTAAACGATGGGTCATTTTGTGAGTATTCCCGTTCCCGACGTCGTGGCACGTCACATGAGATATACACCAACGATAGCGCTGTGGGATAAAGCATGAAGAGGGTGCAGGAAAGCATTCGTATGCACGGTCAATACTGCTGCTGTAGAAAAAGTGGCACCTTGCTTAATACTGCAGGTATCCCTCGCAGCTTGGATATAGCCCAAATCTAAAGACATTTCTATTATTTTGTGCATTTGTTTTCCAACAATCACTTGTACTTTCCAGCAACCCAGTAACCTACGAGTAATCAATACCTGGTAGTGTACCGTAGTACTCGCCACCGCAACTTCATGCCAGTATTTTTTGTTGACTACATTATGTTCTGCTGCAAATACCAATGCTCGCCGCACCCAACCCATCGATCAATCATGGCGTCTTCGCAGATTATCAACGCTCTTTCTTTCTTTGGAGACCTCGTGCAGCAGCACACGAGTGAGCTCATGCAAGCTTTCGCACAGGCGGCATCGAAGTGGATAGAAGTGTCGGTGAGACCCAACAAAGATTCGCGCAGTACGATACTTTCAAGGGCATACGAAGGTTACGAGCACTTGGTAGTGAAAGTAGTTATGGTTGGCGGCGGCCAAATACTTTTGGTTGGCGGAAGACTCCTTAAATGAAGCACATAATAGGATCGTTGGAATATGGAATATCCTTTCCTTGTGTACTTACAAAAACTATCTACGACCATGCCGAGGCCGTGAGATCGTTGGGCGGGTTGGCACGCAGTTTGTATTCAAAATCAGTCTGGGGCGAGGTATACAGTAGAGCTCCTTAAGTGCGGAGCCTCAATTTGCTCTGGTGCATCCCTACCGTGCTACAGTAATACTTGTTTCTACTGTACGTTCAACTGCTGTAGTAACAATGGGGTGTTCACGAAGAATTTGGACGGGTTGGGTATCTTGCAGCCCGTTTCCTGTAGAATAGCAATCCCAAGCCACGAAAAATCAATTGTTGTGTGGGAAAAGTGACCAGAACGACTTGTTTACACCTACTTGTGAGTATTCTTGGGTTGGGTAACTCCGTGGGTTGGTTAGCCAAACGGAACACCTCGTGTTTGTCGGTTTCAAACATGCTTACAGTATAACCCAGCCAGATTGGATGGCAAACACCTTCATAGTGCTGTGTTATATATTCCACGACAGCCGCATGTATCACAGCAACCCCCTAAGAACGCTGAGCTTGTAGTATGCGTCGCGTGTTGCAGGAATAAGTGCTTTATTATCAGTAGTGTTGCCTCCTACGTACAACAGCACCGGCTTCATGATCCATCCAGCAAGTCAAACCGGTGATGATGATGTGGAATGATAACGATTAAGGAGTATATAGCGCGATGCGACAGGTATCGTGATAAGTTTCTCCCTCTGAAGCAGTCTAAAGGCATACCTGCTACCCTCTCGCAGTTTATATATCATAGCTGACGACAGAGCATCAAGTACGACTTCCTTTCATTGCCAACCAGTTGGAGTCGCCCTGACCGCGCTTGCTCAACCTTCCAGTGCCACCCATCGTAACACTCCTAAACAAACACAGCAAAATCGCGTGCTCTGCCTGCTTCGGCGCGTCTTTCAGACGAACGTGGGAAAACTGGTCGTGGGGCTCTGGTGCGGAAAGGCAACGTCTGCGGCCCCCGCACCCCACGAGGAATCCAAAGACCAAACTATCGCAGAGAACCAAGCGATCAATCCCGTCGAGGGTGGCGTGGCGCAGGCGGACGAGCCCGAGGTAAGGGGAAGAGGCTGTACGTTGCTCCCGCGCTCGAAAATATGGAGGGCGCACATATAGCGCAAGGGTGGGTATTGGGCTGCGACCTTCCTGATCCTTACAGAAAACGAAATCCTCGTTGTTTCACGCTTCTGCTTGTTCACCATGAGCGGTTTGCTTGAGGTTCGTTTTCCGGCCCCGGTTATCGGAGAATGGTTGAGTTCACATTGACCACTTTTTAATATTAGTCTCTACCGCGTGCAATGATATACGGTACCGCTCTGCCCGTAAATGTAACGACGTGATGGGTACCACTAAATTATTACCCCGACCAGGGGAACACGAAAAAAAACGAGAAAACGGAGCCACGTGTCAGAGTTGAAAAAAAAATGGTGGGTTGGGATTTTCGTCAGAAACTAAATAAAAAATACGTGTTTTCAGTTATATTTTTAACGTAAAATACGTGTTTTCAGTTTTTTTTAACTTGAGTTTAGTAACCCCCCCCTCATGTCTGTCCCGGTATTGTATGGATGCGAGGGTCTAACTGCGGCCATGCTTGATATTGAGTACCCTCCCTTCCCTTCCCCCCATGTGTGGGACTCAAAAAGCAAAGTGGGGTGTCGCTTTGTTTTTTTCGTGTATCTTTGCCCCGATGGTCCTCACTCTTCCGCCCGAAGCCTTAAATTCGAAGCGAGTTGAAAAACAATCTGTCAACAATCTGTAAGCAAACATAAAAAGTAGACAGCTGACTACCGGTCGAATCGACCAACGAATCGGGACATGTCGTGCATGCTTTATGCTCAAAATAATGTACCCATGTACGGGCTGTGACGTGCCGGACGTACACGGTCCTCCTTCTACGCTTTCCTCGCCATTCAGGCCGCGCAGGAGTGTTTTACACAGGACAAGAGGCAGAGGAGGCCCCGCAAAAAGCACGACGGGGTCCAGAGATCCACCAAAAAGAAGGGCAGCAAGTGCCGCGCTGCTTACGCCCTTCGGGGAGTCAACGGCCAGATGGCCTCGCCTCTCTGAGCAAGGGCCGTACCCACAACAACTCGCGGTCAAGGCGTCGGCCCAACCTGCGTTGCATATGCCTGCAGCTAGGACACGGTTCGAGGCCTTGATGAGGGGCGTTCCTGTTCTGCTCTGTACTTCTGATGCTTTGTTTGTGTGATACCAGGTATTAAGTAAGCATTTTCCTTGCTTGTGCTGGTTAGGAATCCACAATAAACGCGGAAGAGTGGAGCACCCCTGTAAGTACCGCTGATGCTGTGTCCTGCCCCTTTTAGCTGCAGGAGCTGCATCGTTGTGGTCAGCACAGAGAGCTAATGATAAACCCGCTCCGCAGTTGGGCAGGGTTGTCGTCTTTGCCGACGGATGAATTGCTCGGCGTGCTGCAGCATGCGCCAGGTTACTGCTGTGACCTTTTTTTTGCGCACGTAAAAAGGCCTGTTGTAGGCCACGGTTTCTCTGGACGTAGCGTTAACGGTCTTGTTTTTTCACTTGTGCTGCGGCCCTCGGCCCTTGCGAGTGGGCTCGACTGAAAGACGCCTTTTCGGCGAGGCGTTTCATCTTATTTATGACAGGAACACAGCACGATTAGCTGCCCTTTGTGGTGTGAAAAATGTTTCCCTTGCACGGTTTGGAGGCTGTCGCTGTTTGTTTGAATACCGCGCACCAGTAGGAAACAAACTCCGTTTTAAACTACCAAATTGAAAAAACGATAGTCGAGGGCGAAAAGCCGAAAATATCTGTTTGGAGCGCACGTGCGATGGGGGAGGAAAATGTATAGAGGGGACTGGCTGGGTTTAGTGAAGACCACAGTAGCTCCAGTATCGGGGTCAAGGGTAAACGTTTTTTGGCGGGCATTATGTTTACTCGACGGGTACGTGGTGATAGCAAGGGTCAGATGTGCCGTATAGAGGGCATGGGTGATGAAGGAGGAGGGGATACAGAGAGGGCTGAGCTTATGGGAGACCAGGATGGCTCCAGTATGAGGGACGTTTCTTGTCAGACTTTAGGTATATCTGACCGATACGTACGGGTAATAGGGGGTAAAAGGTGGCCCAAAGAGCGCTCGTGTTGCAAGTGGATGAGGAGGTATTCAGGGAGCAGGATTTAAGGGAGTCGAGGATGGCTCCAATATGAGGGGCGAAGGTGATGGAAGTTTCTTGTCAGACTTTGGGAATATCTGACCGATACGTCGGGGTAATAGGGGGTAAAAATGGCTCAAAGAGCGGACGGGTGATGGAAGGGGAGGAAGAGGTATTCAGGGAGAAGGGTTTATGGGAGACCAAGATGGCTCCAGTAGTAGGGGCGAGGGTAATATTTTTTTGTCAGACTTGAGGTATATTTGACGGGTACGTGGGGGTCGCAGGGGAAAAAAGTGACTCGAAGAGCGCACGGGTGATGGAGAAGGAGGTACACAGAGGTCTGGGTTTATGGGAGACCCATGGTTTCAGTACCAGGCGCGAGGACAATGGTTGTTTTTTTTTTGTCAAACTTGAGGTATCTCCGATTGGTATGCAGGGGTAGAGCAGGAGATACTAGTATTGAAGCATTGTTCGGACACCGTAGTAGGAGGAATACCACTGTTTGTTGCACGGGTCACGGCTGGGATGGCTGTGTATCGATCGTTAGGAACAGGCCGCATGGTCCAAGTTTTTTTTTTACGGTAGATCTACCGTCGGAGTCTGCTGTCCCCTCCAATTGGTGTGGTGACCTCTGCTGTTCTCCCCTTGAACGTCAGAGTAGGGCTAGCGCTTGAGATCGAGAGGTCTTTGTTGGAAGCCAGCTTGTGCGATAGGGGTGGTCGGGCCGCTGCAGGCCATTCGCTAGATTCACGGTAATAACACTGCCGCGTACATATTTATATATTTATAAATTTATGTTTTCCCCTTTATTTTCTTCGCCCTTTTTCTCTCTTTCCCTCCCAGTCGTAACTCAGATCCGGGGTCACACATACTAATAGCAGGCAGACTCTCCTCGCCCCTCTCCAAAAACGGTCCTGGCCTTGTCAGGCATTTTTATCGCGAGAAGACTCCAACCGTTTATTTCCTCGTCGACTCGCGTCGAATTGTACTGGTCAAATTGTACTTATAGGAAAGACATACTTTAGATTTTCTGTTGTAGGGGGGTGTGTGTTTATCAAACGTCAAGCTTGTTCCTTTTCCACAGGTGAGTGCGTAGTAGAAATCGATAGGAAAACCTGCCACCCAGCGTTTGGGTGTATGTCCGGTACTTTTTTGCTTGAAACTAGTTGTAAGTTGTACTTTGATTGTCCCCGTCGACACAGTCAGAAAAATCAAAACGATATGAACCGTTCCTTCGGGGGGGGTCACACATGTCAACCGCCTCTCAAGCAGCCCGGGATTCGACCGAGCACGCGCAGAATCCGTTGATAAATTATTGCGTTGCATGTTTTCATGATTATTTAGTAACCATTCAATATTCGTAAGGGGGAAGGGCAAAGAAAGCGATACACATACATTTTTCCCACCGATTTTTCTTTCCGAGTCAACTCGTGGGCGAGGTTTTACCCCCAACGGCCACTTCTGGACCATAGCGGTAGCTTTGGCCATTGGTGTATCCCCTTCTCCTGCCCGATACATGCCTCCACTTTTCACGCGCACGAGGTTTAGCACTCTCACCCCTTACGTCTGTTTGCGTCGAAGTTTGCCATCCACCTGTATGACCAGAAGGATTTCTATCCGGTTCCGGTTTTAAAAGGAACCACGAGACAGCCTTCCATAAAAATTACTGCCTTCCTCTTTGAGATAGAAAACACGCCGACAGCCCATGACAGGCATTAAACGTGTCGTGTCCTGCTCACACGAAACTGCGAACCGAGGAGAGTCAAAATACGAAGATTAAAAATTCACAGCACCAAACAGGACAATTTTTTTACACCGGATTATGGACCACAGAGTAAGTAGAACACATAATATAAGGCAAACGAGTTGGTCCGGCCGCGAGGACCAGACTGTTTTTCCCGGCTCAGTACAGGTATAGCGATTTTCGAGCTGAAACGTTGTATGGGGCTCCCTTAGAGCACTTTTACTGTACAACCAAACGATTCCCGGCGCCTCGTTTTTTCTTTTTCGTGTGTGAGCTGGGGAGGGGGGGGTCGCGACCGTTGCGTAACGAATTCGCAGTATTTTGGACCTATGAAAACACTATCAATAATGATGGAGCCCCTCAGACTTCATACTCCTGTATAGTGGTACCTGGCACTTAAGAAACTATTATTTGAACACAGAAAACGCGAAAACACAAATATCGAAGAGAAAAAAAAACGACTAACAAAGTAGACTTCAAAAACTACAGTAGGATTGAACCCGTGACTTGAGTTCATTTGCGGATGCTATCACGGGGGACCATAGTAAATAGGACCAAAATATTGTTGGTAAAAATAGGTAAATGTATAGGTTTTTGTTTGAAACGTAGGTCCTATTGACTATGGTCCCACGTAATAAGAAGAGTATACGAGGTATATAGTCGTACATACCGGTTGGGGCACCACTGAAATTGGAGAGCACGGTACCTTTGAAAGTACTCTTGTGAGCGGGATTTGGGACATCAATATTTCCGTGAGTTCGCGGGATAAATAGACCCTCCATTTGAGGTACGGTACCCTTCTGACATCTGCTGCGGTATATGCTTGAACGCATGAAGTAGATGATCACTTTAGATAACAGGGTCGCGAATGACACAGAATCCCTAAATGTGAAAATTTCAGAGATTGCTGAGTGTGATGTTTTCTGTGGCAGCTGTGTCCGTCACCCGTCACACAATCTATATCCAGACGCAGGAAACCGGGGGTGCATACAGGATGACCCCTGACGGCCACGCACACCCCAATCGTGTGCACGATAAAGGCTCCCTTTAGATACTTATTGCTTCGTGTAGACCACTCTGACCGGAATGATAAGTTCGTGTGGAATATATATAATCATGAACAAACGGTACATATGTATTTCTGTACAGCAGTGTGGTACACAACAGATCATACGCCTGCTGGCGAAAGACACTATCTGTATGAATGAGGCAATTTTCGAGCAGCTTAGTATTTTGCGGAATACACGGACAATCATGACACATACTTCAGCAGCCCAGTCGCCTGCGGGAAAATTACAGTGATATTAGAGCGGGTCAGCTGTCTGTGGGATACATGTATTATATTTAGATGCCAATGTGACACAGTTGCATAGTACTTCAAACATCTGCTGAGCAATAAGTTACCCTTCCTTAGCAGCTCATCCGCCCGGAGAAAAAACGTACCCCCATTCAAGGCACTTCTTAAAGCAGTTCACCAGTCGCCCATGGGATAAAATAACAACACTGTCCCTCATATTAGGTACCCTAAGAGCTCCTTCGTCTGCGGGATAAAGGCACCCTCCATATTAGGCGCGCTCCGTTCAACAGCTAGCTGATCAATCGCCTGCGGGATAAATGTACCCGTCCTTCAGCAGCTCATCCGCCTGATGAAAACTATCCCGTGCAATCAACACGCCTCCTAGCAGCACAATGACTGGTGACATACAATTAAAAAACTGCCTTCCATTGAAGGCCCCCTCCGGTTGGCACCTCATCAACCGTCTACGGAATACCTCTACCCTCTATCCAAGGCACCCTCTAATTATCAGCTCATCATTCGTTTGAGGAATAAACATGCTCTCTGTTTAAGGCATCCTCTGTTTCGACAGCTCATCATTCGTCTGCGGAATAGAGCTCCATTTAAGACACCCTTATTGTTTCAGCAGCTCGGGTCCCTCACGAAATAAAAACCACAAAACTACCCTCTATTCAAGGCACCCTCCGTTAAACACGGCTCATCAGTCGTCTGCGGAATATATCTCCTTTCAAGGCCCCCTCTCCGTTTAGTAGCCGGTCAGTCGTCTGCGGGATAAAGGTACCCTTCCTTTAACAGCGAGTGCAGCAGGGTCTCCACACCGTCACCGTGCTCCCCTTCTAATGCCGGCCCCAAGTCACGGGGCGACAAGCGCGGCGAGTCGCAAACCAAACTCGCGGCAAACGAAAGGTTTTTGGGCAACGGGTAGGCGTTTCCGTCGACGAAAAAAGTGGCCCCTGCGACAACGCCGAAACCGGGCGGAGAATAGCACGTGGACCGATGGGGGGGGGGGTGTACCCATTATCATGCACGGCCGGGGGGGGTATACTCATAATCATGCATGGCCGTAGTCGTATGACCATAGACCCTCGCATGCCTACAATGCAGGAACGGAGCACGTCGGGTTTTCACCGTCTAGACAGATATTGCTTGCACCCAGCGCGAAGCGCCGTGAGGTGTTGGGCGATTCGCATGAAGGGTGAGCTGCATCCTACTAAGAACCGCTTTAGAGGCGGATTTTCTTGCATATGGATGACAGCATCAATGGATTGATTTAATTTCTGGTGTGGTCACTTCCAGAGACAGCAATGGGTTTACTATGTGACTGCCTCGTGGGTGCCTCACCATATGCACACTACGTGATACGATCATCCCCCTTGTGCGGAGGGAAGATTCTCCCGGCACAAAAAACTATCTAACTTGACCGCCAGCCGTGGTAACCGCCCCCCCCAAAAAAAAAAGTGGTGGTTTCAATAGCTCAACATACACAGATGAAAATCGTCAATTTTGGGGCGAAAAATACGAAAAATTTGGTAAGAACAACAAATGGGCAGGCTTGGACCAAAATTCGACACCTTTTTCTAGGGTGCGTCTCACACAAACTTGAGTACAAAGCAGTGATTTTCTATTGTTTCGATCAAAATCCGAGCCAAAACATCTCAGCTCCGAATGTGGCGAGTGCTGTCGCGTGTTACGATAGGACGGCCTGGCCCATAGACGCAAACGTCCACCCCGCCGTCGAGTGAGCTGGTTGACTGGGTGGCTATTCGGGCCGGGAACAAAACGCACGCGATGACTCACATTCCGGTCCACACGGCAACAGTCAACGTCTCTTGAGTCTTTCTCACAGCATCGTTTGATTTCGCGACGGCAGATTAGGCACCAACTCAAAAACGAAAACAAAATGTGTCGAAGCGCCTGATCGGCAGTCGTCATATTTTCCGAGGAATCAAATCGGTTCGCACAGTACCCGTCAACGCCTCCTGAGTCATTCTCGCAGTATCGTTCGATTTTTCGCCCCCAAAGTAGGCACTCAATAAGGAAACAAAATAATCTATACCAAAACGCCTCATCGGCAGTCGTCACCTTCTTCGACCCCCTCGTGCTCAACGTAGGCGAAGGTCAAACCCTCGGCGTGATACACGAATGGTCCTAACTCGTCCCCGTTCCCCGTCGCTGGTTCCGCCTCCTCCCCCTTGTGGAACGCTCTTCGCAAAGCGGACGTTACATCTTCGGGTAGCTGGTACCCGAAAGACAGGCCGTCCTCGTCGTCCATTGGCATGGGGTAGCCTTCGTGATTTCGCCGTGACCTGGTTGGGCGGGGGGCGGTGGAAATATTCTAGAATGGGTTACGATAGGAGGGCTGTCGCAATTTCGGACCAATACGTTTCTGCCCGACGGAGCTTCATGTTTCCATGCCGGTAGACGCATCGCTCCGCCTCTGACTCTCCCCGCTCGCGCCAGAATTTCGTCGGAGAGGGTGTGTTTTCACATCACCCGTACGATACGGTACTCGTCGGGACAGCGCAGCTTTATCCGAGGTCGAGGGCTACCCTACAAGACTGCAGTACATGATTATGGTCAATTAAATGAAAAAGTTGATATTATTAAATATATAACTATAATTTAATGTAAGTATCGATTTTATAAATTATGAAATACGTCAGCTGTGAGCTCGACTGATTAAATAGCTGACACTCAACTTTGTAAGCTGCGTAATACGTCTTGTCTATATTATATTTTTACCGAATTTTACGATTTAAAATATTTGTTATTTTTGATAGACTCATTCGTAGACACACCGTGTGACGTGGGCGCCAAACCATCTGTCGAAACCAGCGTCGTCCTCCAGCGCCGACTCCATGGCAGCGCGAATCAGCGCTTTAGCCTTGGAAACGGCCCCTTTCGATATCAAACCTGTTCCAGAACCAAAAAGCAAAGGAAGGGGTCAACAAGCAACAGGCGTAGTAGTGCAAAAACAACATCAGACAGATTACCGTCCGCTGAGTTGATCAAGATCATCTACCGCAGATCCCCTCTACTGTCGCGCCGCTATGACATGTTTGTGAAAGAGGCGTTTAATAAACATCCCACACAGCAAACACGTGCGCAAGATTAAGAGCCCGTGTCACACAGGTCATGCATATCGAAACTGGGAAAAAAGCACGATGCAGACCGTACTAAAATGCAGTACTTCGAAATAGGTCGCGTTGCCGGTCTCGCAGCCCCAAACACACCAGAAAAAGTACCAAACACACTACGCTTCGCTACTCTTGGCGGAGGTGCAAGGAGCGTTTATACATCAATATCAATACTAAGCGATCCTTATATTGACAGACACCCAGAGTGGCGTAGCCTGTACTGGTATGCCACAGGGTTTTTTGTTATTGCGGAGGATCATAGTAAATAGGACCAAATATTGTTAGTAAAAATAGGAATATATATAAGTTTTTTTAATGTATACCATAGGTCCTATTTACTATGGTCCCCCGTAATATCATCAAGTCAGTTACAACAATCAGGGATATATCGCCCCCGAAATATCAAGATAGTGAATTGGAGATCTGACAGCTTAGGGTAGGGTAGGGTAGGTTATGGTAGGATAAGGTAAGGTAAGGTAAGGTGCGGGGCCCTCCAAGGCGGGGAAAGGCGGTATGCCAAGCCAACGTGCTGCCACAGCTAAACAACCGCGAGCGACTAACCGGGCAGGAGAAGGATTCATCCTTCCAGGATTCCAGAGGGGACACAGGGGCGAACCAAAACGGCGATTTTAGCATTCGCCACACTAAGCAACGCAACGCAACGCAACGCAGGGTGCTACGTTGGGGGGCGTGAATTTAACGTGGGACTGCAGCACAACAATGCAAGGAGTTTTACGACACGCGCATACCGTGAACTTACTATCGTATGCTGCGCGCACGCACTCTAAATGTAACGATGGATGGTCAGACCTCATTTCTCATCGCTTTTCATCACCATGTCTGGATTCCAAATAAGTAAGGAACTGGGTAGCGGAAGGACAGCCGCACACGAGAAGCCACAAGGGCAGAAGAAGGATGTCATCATGTGCGGGGGGGGGGGACCAAAACGTTCTCACCTTGACTCTCCTGCTTTTTCAGGTCGGGATCCTGGTAGAAGGCGTCCGATTTTGTAACCGTCGAAGCTACGTGGTCGCCGAAATATCGGACAAGGTCTTCCGTTGACGGTGCTCGGAACCCCACCGAGTATGTCATGCACTCCTGGCGGCGGGAGGAACAGGCGCGAGGGGTGGGTGGGGGCGTGGGGGTCAGCTTAAAAACGACAGCATAGCAACACTCCAATGCATAACATGCCAACAACATCAACATGTTCGGCCAGTCGAACTATCATCATACCAACACACTCAACACGCTAACATGTGCAACAAGTGAAACACATTTGACACATCAGCACACCTGACAGACGAGCACATCAACACATGCAACACACCAACACACGGAACACACGAACATATATACACACCAACACACAATGCATGCTGCACAACACAAGCAACACATTCAACACATGCTGAACGCCAACACACCAACAAACCAGGCCGCCAAACAAACAGCAAACAACAGAATCAACCCATCACAGCTCCTGATTACGGCTGCTCCACGTGCAACAGAATCAACCCATCACAGCTCCTGATGACGGCTGCTCCACGTGCAGATACACACAGGGGGGTCTACGCATGGGTCCTTTGCCGGACACGCGCTTGCCCACTTCGACCTCAACAAAAAAAACACGCATCCAAAGGCAATCCTCGTAAACTGCCAGAACTACAGCCAGCAGCCAACACCCAAGCAACCTATAGGCCTAGAAAAGAAGACAAGGCCTTTCACACTTCTGTGTACGGCAAATTTGCGCACCAGTCGCAAGCGTGTCGGCCGAGATACTCCGGTATCTACGACACATCCCAGCCCCAAGAAAGAAAAACCACGAAAAAAAAAACGTAGGAAACCCGCACATCGTCGAGGCTGACGCCGTGGTGGGCGATCCTCGGGGGAAGGTACAACGCATCCCCGGTCTCTAGCACCCAAGCCTGTTTCTCGTATGCACCCCATCAAGCGAGGACGTGCAAGCAGCAGCAGTAGTCGTTGTGGTAGTAGCAGCAGCAGCAGGGGCAGGAGGGGCAGCAGAAGCAGCAGAAGCAGCAACAGTAGCAGCAGACACAGGCAGCAGCGGCAGCAGCAGCAGATCGACAATCACGTATATCAGACAATCGGCGTGTGCATATGATAGGAGTACTGCCACTCACGGTCGATGACATGGGCCCGAAACGATCAGGCGGTGCACTTGGAAGAAGGCGGGCGTCGGGAACGCACATACAAAACACCACCCATTCGCTGCGGGGTGCGGGGCAATAGACGAGGTGGTACGTGTAATCGCGTCGTGCGCGTGAGTAGCTCGACTGCTTTCGGGGGTTGGGAAAGCGTGCCGTTAAGTACCAACACCCTCTCACGGTTTATTATCCCTGCGTCTATAGGGCGGCGACCCGGGAGCAGTACCCTACACGGTGCCCCCAATGATACCCTGATCGATATCCTTGACGCAGCAATAATCCGTACCTTAAACGATACCCTGAACGATGCCCTAAACGATACCCTACACGATACCCTACACGACATCCCAGACGACACCCGAAAGGATACCCTACAACCGATAACCTGAACAATACGACACCCTGGTCGATACCCCAGACGATAATCTAGACGATACCGATACCTTCAAATTATGCGGAAAGCGATACCCCCTTAACCACATTTAGGCGGTACCACTAACGATGCCCTAAACGATAGCCCAAACTACACCGTAAGCCATACCACACCCCAAGGGGGGCGCCTAATTGCAATACTAGAACTGCAGCACTATTTGCAACCCACACGCTATCATCAGTGCTATAATATCTTGGGGTGAAACAAGTTGTCGGACCATCCCCGATAGATCACGCCACCTCCATTGCTTTGATCGGAACACTCATGCCAACCTCGCCCCGACTTGATTCCATTTGGTACCCTGATCGTACTTAGTGGTGCAGGAATATAAGCGTGAGCCGCCGGAGGCTGAGAGCGTGAAACGCGAGCCGCCATCGTGTGGGTTGCAACTAGTGCTGCAGTTCTACAATTGCAATACGCGCTGTCGCGCCCTGAGCGATGCGGTACCCTAGACGATACGACAACCCTATACGTGCGATTGTCGATCGACGCACCTGAGCCTCTTTGAAGTCAGACAGAACCCTGAGGTCGATGTCTTCGATCGACCGAGCTTCCTCCTCTTCGCCGGATGTGGGGGTTTCCTCGATCGACCAACGGCGTTTTCCAGCACCCTAGATGCGGCATAAAACCGGTCCAAAACCAGGGAAACGGGGACAAAGCATATCAAAACTGCGCCCGTTTTTTACCACGGTAATGGTCCCTCTCTATATTGCCGGAATGTATGCGCCAGCCAACAATACCGGCACTAAATATTATAGCGGCAACCGGCACTATTAATAGCACACTGCCTCACTATTCATATTACGGAGGACCATAGTAAATAGGACCTACGGTACACACAAAAACCTACATATTTCGCTACTTTTACTATCGAAATTTGGTCCCATTTACTATGGTTCCCCGTAACAGTTAATCCCATCGTTGCCAAGCGATTCCACAGCCACTATAGATAGCGGGCAACCGGCAGTATCTAGTCAACCGGCATAGGCACTATAGAGGAACCAATACCGGAATAACAATCACCTTTCCTGCGAGACGGTGACAATATGGCGAGGAGGAATCGCGGCTGGAAGCGAAACCGGACAGCTGCAGCTTCGGCTCAGAATAACAGAACAACACGAGACAACTGCACAAAACGCGCACAGCGGGGTTCATGAAACTGACAAGGTGACGCGTTCCCCGTCTGTCGTGGTCGAGACCGACTCGGGCGCCTGTTGCTGACTGAAACCCTAAACAAAATTTCTCGCGGACGAAACAGGTCGATGACTCTCCTAGGCGCTGCCAGGGTCGACTGAACGACTGTACGAGAGTGGTTTCAGTAGCTTTTATCATGCCTGGTACAACACAAGTACGTGGTATCGGCCGAGCATGCGCTACGGAGGAGCCAGCGGCGGTACACGCTCCCAGAAAGAGGTAGGGAGGGGAGCCACACGAAATTCGTAATCATCTCAACAGATACCAAAACACCTGCTGGTAGATACTAATAATATTAGTATTTACCACTCTGTCTGGAAACAACAGGACACTTCTTATGCTAAAAAAATCATCTGGATAGTCCTGAGGTTTGGAGGCAGTGGTAGTAGATGATGACTATTGATGATTGCCCCCCCTGTCGCGCACGTACTACAGGCCCATCCCTATATCGAGAAAACGTTTGCGATGTCAACACCGAACATGGGGCGGAGGGTGTAACGCATGGCTGCGTGGGTTCGATGCACTCTCCGACCCTGTAGAGGGTGCTTGCTGCTTGAGAACACGGCTTCATGTTTGCGATACATCACCTTGTCCTACAGTAAGAGTATACCGTGTGTCAAGAGTTAACTGTTTGTTCATACACGCTTGCGGGCGGAGCGGTCAGTGCGTTGGCACACACCCAGCAATGCGTAGATTACGCCAGTGCGTTTCAAACCACAACCGAGCTCACTCTGGCTTTCGTGACTTTTCTAGAGCTCTATCATACGCACACTTTTTATAATGCTCCTGCACTGCGAGATTAAACACTGAAGTAGCAGCGGCAGCAGCAGCAGCCTTGGTCGGCGAAACTCCGTAAAACACCCTCCTTTCGAGGCTGAAGACCGTCCTCCTTGGTGACCACAAAAGTCGTTGTTCTTCAAGACCAAACACCTTTACTACTATACACCAAAGCCCCCCCCCTGAATCGAGACCGAAAGACCCTTCTTCACACAGAAAACCCTGCTTCCTTGAGGCCAAAGAAACTCCTGGTTCGAGACCAAATACCCCCCCCTGATTCGAGACCATAGAACGCCCTTCTCTTGATAACGGAGGCCTTTCTTCTTCAAGACCCCAAACCAACTAACCCTCATCCTACGCCCCACACACCAAAGACACCCCCTCTCCTTCAAGCCCAAATAAACCTCCTCTGCGAAACCAAACCCCTTCGAGGAAACCTGGTACACCACATTAAATAGAATCGACAGTCACCATCACCTGCAGGAGAAAGACGTCGTAGTTATCCACGTGTGGCCCCACCGACCCGCCCTCCGGCGCGTAGCTTACCATGACGTCATCGACACGCCATGTCGGGACGAACCGGAACTTTCCCAGAAGGTCGGATACCTGCAGTAGCAGAACAGAAATGAAAACACGCCGCACGTGCGGTTCCAAGATATTTGCTGACCCGTATCATACGTACTATCGTGCACTTTTTGGGGAAGATTGTCGACCGAGAGGGTCAAGCGCGAACCACCCCATTACGTGTCGCTGTACACACGCCCAATTCTCTCCCTACACGGTTCTGTTGTTTTGTTTGTTGTTACAGCGTACCATGGTATCATGCGCACGAAAGGTGTTGGACTTTTATTTCTCCTTTACTGCAGGGGGCCACAGTAAAATATAGTAATACATAGCAATACATTGTAAAGCATTGTAATACTATGTAATACATAGTAAAACTTTTACTATGTATTTCAGTAAAACATAGTAGTACCTAGTAATACAGACAATATCTAGTAATACACACTAACACATAGTAATAAATAGTAATACATAGCACTACATAGCACTACATAGCACTACATAGTGATCAGAACCTCACCCAAAAAACAAAAAACATGTACGATACCATATGTTGTATGTGTACACAAGATATTTGGTTATGATTACTACCGCACTACCGTGCTATTTTTCCAATTAATATTAATAGTTTTTATACAGCCTACAGAGGGCGGACACGTAAAGCGTGGAAAAAAAAATATATATTCCATGACAAACAACCCAGTCTGATCTTCGACCCCCTTTCGCGCGTAAGCACACAAGAAAGCGAGCACACGAGTACGCGCTTCAACAGCATTTCGATTCGGTACTCAGCCAATCAACGACGCATGGACACGGTACCTACGGCGTTTCCGTTGGCGCACGCATGGCCTACCGACAGCCGCACTCACCACGCACTATCAATACTACAAATAGGACAAAATACAACTACTGTAATGTCGTCACGCCATACCTCAGGAACGTGTCGGTTGACCTCGTTGACCAATAGGGTCCAGTGGGTCTCCCCGATCTCAGAGAAAATCTGAAACGGGCATGACGAAATATCACGGGGGAGAGGAACATCCATTTCTTCAGCGGGTACCAAGAGTAAGAAAGAGGCGAGGCAAATAAGAACACAAGGGTCACCTCTTGGGGGAACCCTAAGAAACGTGCTGAGAGGCGAGCGCTACACTAAACTATTCACAAGAGGCTATTCTCGAAGGTTGTTTAAAGATGGTGTCAAGGTAAAAGGTTCCAAGGCTTGCTCGTGTGCGGTGTTTTTTGTTGGCGGGCCCATACTTTAATGAAGTGTATTATATTTTGTGTCTCATTGGGAATGCAGTAATTGCATGTTCGCGGCACGCCTCCTTGTGTACCCCAGCCCCCCCCCCCTGATGCCCCATCTCGAAAGGGATGCGTGGTCAATGGTCAAATGACTAAGGCAAGCGATAAATGAGTATGCCCCCCCCCCCCCCCCCCCCCCCCGGGCGTCGGAGTACTGCCTCCTTAACAGAGTGTGCAACCGTTAACATTCGACAGAACCGTCACCCTGCTTCAATACGTAGCACAGTTCAAAGCGCGTGCAAGAATTTTCTGTATACGTACGGTGAACAAAACAACGTTCTTGAGAGGGATAAACAGCAGTTGCACGAGCCCCCTGAACGAGCCCTGTCAAAGCGGGTAGCATAGCGATGTTGTTATGCTGCTGTTGCTGTTATGCTATTGCTACCGTTAGTGCGCTACAGTAACTGATGTTGTGCTCCTGTCACTGTTGTTCTGCTACTGGTGCTGTCGCTGTGCTGCTGATACTGGTGTTACCGTTGCTGTTGTACTTCTCGTACTGCTGTTACTGTTGTGCTCCTGCTGCTGTTGTCGTGCTTCTGCTGCTGTTGTGCTGCTATCACTGTTAGGGTTAGGCTACTTCACTGCTCTTACTATACTGCTGCTGCTGCTGCTTCTGCTTCTGCTATGCCATTGCTGCCGTTGCTGATATTACACCATTTCTACTGCTGTTGCGCTACTGCTCACGTCCGCATTCCTCACGAGAAAGCAGCAGGCAGTGCACGTACCGGTACCGCTGGGGAGGGCGCACGTCGTAAAAAAAACGTGTAACTTGACCACGTAAATACCCAGTAGCACCAGCAGGCAGCGCACCTTTTCCTCGAAGGGGCCGTGCTCCACCTCCCAGTCATCCCCCGCCTCGTTCACTTTTTTTTCCCCCCTGCCACGATCCGGCTCTCCACGTCGGGACAACACGCTAAGCCGGCGAGCTCGTCCTTCAACAATATGGACTCAAAGCTACAGGAGGTCGCAGAAACGGCAACGAAGCCGGGAGGCGGGGGGAGGGTGAGGGGGGTGTGCTCATTATCATGCATGGCCGTAGTCGTATGACCATAGACCCTCGCATCCTTACAATGCCGGGAGGCAGCACGTCGGGTTCTCACCGACCAGGCAAACATTGCTCGCACCAAGCGCGTGGCGCCATGAGGTGTTGGGCGAGTCGCATGAAGGGTGAGCTGCATCCTACTAAGGAGCGATTTTGAGGCGGATATTCTTGCGTATGGATGGATGACAGCATCAATTAACTGATTTAATTTCTGGTGTGGCCACTTCCAGAGACAGCGATGGGTTTACTATGCAACTGCCTCGTGGGTGCCTTCCATATACACACTACATGATGCGATCGTCCCCCTTGTGCGGGGGGGCTGTCTCGTGCATGGCCGTAGTCGTGCGACCGTAGACCCTCGCATCCCTCCTATGCTCTCCTATATTGCCGGGACGGAGTGGATTTTCACCGCCCAGGCAGACATTACTCTCACCGAGAGCGAAGCACCGCAAGTTGTTTGGCGAGTCGCATATGAAGGGTGAGCTGCATCCAACGGTGAGGGATAGAGGGGTTGTTTCTAATGAGCGGACTACGCCCGTTGGCGTGGGGGATAGGGAAACCAGTTGAGCAACTGTCAACGGTCTTGAATATATTTCGCCGCCGAACATAGCACAAAATAACATACTGTACGGTTGAACTTCCCCGCAACCCATGGCCCCATGGCGACTATTGAACGTGAGACCTGGACGACAAAGCAAATGTCAAAACTATAAGGCATGCCATCAGCTTTGTCGTCCTGACCTGTTTCACCCGTGCGCTGATACGCTGCGGACTCGTAGAGGACAGGTGCTTGGTTTTGATTGCGCGACTATCAGCAACGCTGTCGGCCGGTTGACCCTTCTACTGCTGACCATGAGGCCTATTCATGAGCAATAAGGAAGCACGGCTTATGGGATGTTCTTCGTCCGAGAAGCCAGCTGAGTATGGTACAACTTGGGGCAATCTCTAGCTTGTTTCATCCACAACGAAAGGGCATGTTTTGGGCGACGTTGGCCGGTGTGGGTACTCGACAGAAGGCACCACGACTCAACGACATTGGAACACGTTCGTAGTCCGTTTGCGAGCGTTCGCAAACGCTTTACAGGAAATCTGAGACAGGCCAGCCGGATTCGTGACGGTAACTTTAAACTGTTCCCTCTATAGATCGCCGCTGGTTACCCATGTGCGGCACACAATGCACCGCAGACCCACAGTGTACGTTGACCAGTTTACCACCACAAATTTCATCCAACATTAGTTCCGAGTAGTTTTCTTCCGACACATGGGCGTAGTCTCAAGAGACTATTTATATAACCTCCACTTCGGGACGATTTTTCCATTGGCCGGGTGGGCGTCATTGCCACCGGCATAAGCCACTCCCCGGGCTCCGTTTTTTCCGCACGGCGCACTCGCGAAACAGCTCAGATACGAAGAACGCCGTCGTGCCGTCGTGGCTGGCTGCTACATCGGCTGAGGGACGGGGTGGATTGTACCGGGGTCGTAGCAGCCCGCACCAAATGGTTGTGGCTGTGGCGCGGATGGGCGCTGACTGCTTTATCCGTACTTTCGGTTCGGCGGTTTGCGCTCAAGGGCTGCTACTAAAGACGAGGCTGTCTCGACGACGGTGTCCGAAATTTGGGCGATTTCTGGCTCGCTTTTTTCCGTTTATGGTCTTCGTCGCTACCACTCGATGGCACGACGCGTTTTTTGGTGTTGTCTTTGGTCCGGTGGGGACAGAGCTTAAAGCGGGGAAGGGTCGGCGTGGACCTTATCGGAGGGCGGGGGGTTCTTGGCATTTTCAGCTTTTGACGCATGACTCTCTAGCGAGCTACAGTGTAAACAAAACTGTTCGACACGGATTGTATGAGCTGCCCCCTGCGATACGAGAAGGAACGAAAAAGGGGTTGGAGGGCAAGGAGGTAGCATGGTCGGCCGCTAACCGGTCCATGGTTTTCCTCCCTTGCAATGGGGGCACTTTCGGTCCGAAAGGGGGTAGCATGAGAGATAGCTTCGCACTTACCCCCTCGCGGTACTGCACCTCCATTCTGACCGAAGGTGCCAACGTCGCACGGAAGCAAGTCTTCCAGGATAGCCCGTCGACCACGTACCTCCAATCCTTCGAAGTCGAACCCAAAAGGCTTCACCTATCGACCACAAGAAACAAGAAACTACTATAGCTGGTAAGAGCAACGTGTTCAATGATAAGGTGCTGGCCGTTCTTCGATGGAACCGTGGGGTATTACACCTGTGCCCTCGGTGTAGCTCTGGCTGCTGCCTATTTATACGTACTAGGACAACGGCACTCTATCTGCTCGTATCCGCTCCCGTATACCCCTACTCACCCCTTGACAGCCTGACGAATAAGCAAGGGCTTCTTCTGCCAAAATTCCGCAAGAAACCGGTCGTGGTCTTCCTCGCTGAAACCTTCCCATACCTCCGCCGTCAACGTGACCACATCGGCATTACCCTGTGGAATAGCGCAGTGTCCTGGGATGGTCCTTACGCCTGCTGTTCGACTGCAGGTACCGATGGTGCGCGATACCGGTACACGAAACGTAGCAGGGGCAGGCAGGAAAGCTTGAGCTTTCCACACCAACACAGACGACATCAGTAGCACTAGAGGTGGCAAACAGAGGGAAATCGTTGGCAAGGGGAGTGGATGATCGCGTGGCGCTCGTCATAGTGTACGTCGCCTTCCTTGGCGTCGGATATGGTGGTGGCAGGACACCAGGACCGCCCCTCTTGAGGATTCTACAGTATGTTCAACCCCTTTGAAAAACGCTACAGAATCCTTTACAAACCCTTGGTAGCTCACAGCGTTGCGAAAAACACTCGCAACGGCGGCCTTCGGCTGCTCTTCCTCTGTGTTTCCGGGTACTGGTCGTAACGGGAGTATAGCCAGGGGACATACACCCTGACAAACTGAAGGCGAACAAACAAGGCCGTCGGGTGCACTGAGTGGCAGAGCACCTTGCGTGACACAAACCAAACCAGCACCTCTCTGTTCTGCTCATACTTCTGAAGGCAAAGGACCACTTTCACCGGGACCACGTGCTGGCTGGCGCGACTGCTGCTGCTGCTGGCGACAACATAGAGGGCGTCAGGGGTGGGGGTGGGGACTTCAGTCACACTGCTGGCGCGGTGGTGGTGGCAGGGTGCGCTGGTTGCAGCTTGCGTGGCACGCTAGAAGAGCACCTGTGGATGGGAGCAAATGATGATGCAAGCGGGGAACGCAGTCGCGGCGTGGATCTATCTTTGGATGACCTTCCAGCTGAGCTTTTACGAGTCGAGAGATCTCCTTCCCCGAGTAAGTGCTACTCAGCAGCATTCATATGCGCAGCAGTGTTCACATCTCAGTGTCCAGTATCCAGTATCCAGTGTCCAGTGCCTAGTGTCCAATGTTTCGATTCAGCATTCCGCGTTGGTTGCAACGAGTTGGCGTGTCTTGGGTGTATCGTACATGGTGCTGTCGTCTTCTTCCTCTTGGTTGCATCGTCATTGCACTCTTGCGAAGCAGCATTGCACATGTGCACCTCCGAGCTCGTACGTATGCAAGTCAACTGCTGCACTGCTGCTGCTGTGGCGGGTCAGGTGCATTGTACATTGCTCCTGTCGATGCGCCTTCCACGTTCGGGTCTAGACAGCAGCGTGCTGCTTGATGTAGGCTCTTTGTACCTAATATGCATACCAGGTATAATAGGTAGAGTCTCGGAGATGGCACTTTTGGCAGACATACATAATCTGAGGCTCGTATCATGGGTATCAGGCACCAGGTACCTGGTATAGCCCAGAATCTTGTTGGTGCAGCAATGCAGGCACAGGCCTTGAGTTGCACGCCGATCTTGTTCGCTGTGTCTCCTTATGACAGATGCTTGGTAGGTGCTGATGGTGCGCCATTATGCGACGCTGTGCGGTGCGGTGCGGTGCGGTGTATGTGGCGGTTCAATGTTCATGGCTCGTCGGTTTTGGTTCCCCCCATCCTGATCCTGATAACGTCAGTCATGCTACCTGTCTGAAACGTGCTGTAAGCGACGTCATCTGGTATGAGCATCACACCTGGCACCTCCTGTACAGGATCACTGATCGGTGGGTGGTCTGGTCAGCATTCACTTTGTACTACAGTACGTATGCACATGCATTGAAGTGTACCGGCGACCGACGTCCACCGACAGCCTCTATCTCCATCGACGGTATTTACTGTCAGCACTTCATGCTGCTGCTGTGACTGCCCGCCATTGTACTCGCCGGCTCCTGACCTCGGAACCCTTCCTCCCCCCCCCCCCCCGGGTCCACGTTGCTATCCTTGATGTGCGGAACACCTTGGTGAACGGAACGGTGGTTCTGACGATTGCCTTCAGGGGCCGCGGTTACCGCCTAGACAAGAGGCGCGGTACTTGACGACCTTCGAGGAGCTCATGTTTCGCTGGGAGGACAGCGATGTGGACTTTTTCGTGCCTCAGCTGGCCGCAGTGTTGATGTCCAAAGGAGTTCCATCTAGAAATGTGCATGTGAGTTGCGGGTGACGGGGGGGGGATTTGTCGTGTTTGCGGTGCTACTTTGCGGTGTTGATGCTCAATGGAGTCCCGTCTCGAGATGTGTATTGCGAGTTGGGGGGGGGGGGTTGGTCTTGTTGTCGGTGTCGCCTTGCGGTGTTGATGCCTAAAGGACTTGCGTCTTGAAATACACATGTGAGTTGTATGGGGGGGGCGACGGAAGTGGGTGCGTTGTGTCGTGCTGTTGGTGTCGCCTTGCGGTGTTGACACCTGAAGGAGTTCCAGCGTTGAAATGTGCATGTGAGTTGCGGGGAGGGCATGCAATTTTTTTCTTGTTGTCGGTGCCATCTTGCGGCGTTGGTGCCCAAAGGAGTTCCATTCTGAATGCGCATATGAGTTGCTCGGGGGGGTATGCGAGTTCTGTCGTGTTGTCGGCGCCGCCTTGCGGTGTTGATGCCCAAAATTAGTATGTCTTGATGTGTGCATGTGAGTTCCGGGGGGGGGGGGGGGGGGGGGAGGAGGTGCACGGGTTTTGCCGACTTGCAGGGTGGACTTGATAGCGCGCGACAATTGAAATTTAGGGAACCTGTTGTTACCAACAATCTTATCCAAATCTACAGTGGTTCCAAGTGCTTGGCACCTCGGATTGATGACCTACTATACGGTGTATCTTGCAGGGAAGATATATATATATATATGCAGTCCTGATCTGTATGATCTGTATGATCTAGCTCATGTTGCTGGGTGGCAGTCGTAAAATCTGCATGGCCTAGCACTTATATCCTGGCTTGGATCTGTACTGCACAGATAGATAGATCCTGCACGACCTCTCGTAACGGCAGGTTGGAACCTGGTAGATGACATAGATAGATAGGTAGATCGTGATCTGTCTGTCCGCTTTAGCTACCGCAAAAAAACGTGCTAGTCTAATTCAAAGTAGTTTGTGCACAAAAAGTGGTTGCAGTCCTGAAGAAGTTACGAGCCTTTCGCATTTAGCATACGCACGCCAAGCCCAAACTATGTGCGTTTCTTGTTGAGTGTCGACTTCCGCCTGCCCTTTTTTTTTGCGCGACCACGGGCGGTGGTCAACACAGATAACGCAGCTGTTGGTGGGAAGGCTTTCGGCCGACCTGCAGCAGCGATGCTACCGCAACATCGGCCTGGCGGTGCAGATGATTTGGCAGTTCGAGGCGGCGGGGCGGCGACCCCCAGACGACGGCCCGGCGTGGAACGCCTTAAAAAATGTGAGGAAACCTTCCTTGGAGCGCATTTTTTCATGGCGTTGGTTGGCTGGCACGATGAAGCAGAAAGGCGTCAGACGAAGAAACCACGACTACAACCTCCCCGGGGTATGAAACCTTTGAAACTCAGCCCCCCGCGGGTCTGAACCAGGATTCGCATAACAGCATCGGCCACAGGTACCAACCAACCCGGCGCTGGTCGGGTAGGAATTGGGACCGAAGCCACCCTGGCAGGAGTATGTACACTACGCTCGCAGAATTATACTACTCAATACTATGACTATTCATAAGTACTCGAACTGCGGATGGCTCGCCCTAGATGGTTGCTGAGACCGTTGTGCCCGGGTACTGTCGGTCACGGGTTGTGTTGAAAATCTGGAACCACACTTGGCTCACCGCCTGTGCCTCCCCGCGACGGAATTGTTTCTTTTTGCAGCGGGCCTACCATAACAAATTTATGCTTTTAAATGATACTATTGTAGTAAGGCCGTTGCGGATTTGTTTTGAGGACCTGGAAACCACCCCCCCCGCTCACCGCATCCCCCGTGGCGCAACTATTATTTATTTTTTTCTCGGGGCCCTCACTCACATGCTGTTTCACGATTTTACGCTTTTGAATATGGACACCATGAATTATGAATACCATGGACTGTGGGCTATGGATGCGACGGGCTGTGGACTATGGGCAATGTGCTGTGGATGCCATGGACTTCCGAATACGGATACGATGGACTGTGTGGGCTGTTTGGACGCTTTGGACTTTCTAAGAGTTACGTGCTAGCAGCGTTTAACGGAGATAACTTGCCGGAGCAGCTTCGGGTCCAGCGGCGAGCGTATTGCGCCGACTCGATGGCCTTCGTCGACACGCTTATGGACATCGGCGATGCGTGAGTAACCTACTGTGAATCACCTGGTAGCTGGCATGAGTTAACAACTGTCTGACGTAAGTTAGCAGGTACCTGACATTACTATTACGGGGGGCCATAGTAAATAGGACCTACGGTGTACACAAAAACCTATATATTTACCTCTTTTTGCTAACATTACTTGATCCTGTTTACTATGGTCCCCCGTAATACAGTAATACACCAGTTAGCCATTGTATCAGGGGGGGCACTTCCGAGCGAAAACTACCACCGTACATATGCAGTTCACGTATTTACACTGGTCAATAAATGACGGGAGCAATTCCCAAGCGACGGAAATGATGCATATTCTTATTTCGTTGACTCATGAAGGGGAAAATTCCAAGTGACTAAACATATGCGGTTAAATTATTAGTTACTTATTTATGGAGGCAGTTCCAAGCGACCGGGAGGGGGCGGGGGGGGGGGTGTACTCACGTCATGCATGGCCGTACTGTAGTCGTATAACCATAGACCCCCGCATCCCTACAATACCGGGACGGAGCACGTCGGGTTTTCACGGATCAGGCAGACTTTGCTTGCACCAAGCGCGAACCGCCGTGAGTTGTTGGGTGAGTCGCACGAAGGGTGAGCTGTATGCTACTAAGAACCGCTTTGGATGTGGGCTTTCTTGCGTTGATGACAGCATCGAATTTATTGGTTGGGGCGGTGGGGGGGGGGGGGGGGGGGGGGGGGGGGGGGGGGGGGCAGTTTTTTTTTCTGGATTTACAGTCACCGATGGCGAAAACGATCGCACGATAAACCGAAGAATTCCTTCCGCAGCGGGTGGATGAAGGTGTCCAGGCGCTATTTTCTTAGTGTTACTTGACTTCAATATTAATAGTGAAATTAGCAGCTAACTAATTTAAGTTTAACAGTTGATGGTAATTTTCTAGTCTAGCGTATAAATGCGTTCATTTAGTAAGTCATGTACTGTATATACTACTCGTGCTGTCAATTAATCAATGTGTTAACTATGATTAGCCTTTTTTTTTAGTTAGTGAATGCACCAATCAGTGAGTTGCAAATGTCGAATGGACCAACCTGTGACTGTTTTGATTGGATGGATGACGTGAGCGACGACGGACGAACAACTGCGCTGGATGTCGAATTTTTTAAATGGTTGATCAAGTGATGAAATGGATGATGAGTACCAGGTATAGGATAATGTGGATTAGTTTATTGGATGGAGGAGTGTATGGATGGACCGACGCACATGGATGGATGGACGGATGGATGGATGGATGGATGGATGGATGGATGGATGAATGGGACGGGGGGATGGATAAATGCATTTGTGGATGGATGGATAGATGGATGGATTGATGAGTTCATTTGTTAACGGTTCACTTGAACAAACAAGGAACGAACGGAGTATTGTCTACAGCTGCTGTTCAAGCGATGCCAACACGAAACGCAACAATGCCGTCTGCAACCCTTTAAAACCGAACTCCCGTTTTAGGGACAAACCCCTCAAATTATAAGTAATTTGTCCCCAAAAGTGACCTGAAGAGACTGCACTAGTAAGTAAAAGGGGGTTGAAGGACCGCGCCCGCGTTTTTTTTTTTTGGACAAACTACTTGGATTTAGTATGGGATACTTTTTGCAGTATAATAGCAGAAGACTGCATTAGATTTGTGTTTTTTCATCCATCCCGCTTGTCCTTACGGCGAACCGCTCCCCCCTTTTTTCTTGTTCTTTCTGTTGATACCCGCTGACTCTGTTCATTTTGCCTGCTGACGCCGTCAGGCTGAAGAATCTGCCCCCCAAGCAACGAGTAGGCGCCCTAGACAACGAGCTCGGGAGGGTAAACCGGATGCTGCTGCGGAGAATGCAGACAAGGTGGGTGAGGTGGGGAAGTGAGCGGGGGGGAGAGGGGGTGTACCCATGTCATGCATGGCCGTAGTCGTATGACCGTGGACTCTCGCATCCCGACAATGCCGGGACCGAGCACTGCAAGGGCCGTGAGGTGTTCTGCGAGCCGCATGAAGGACGAGCCGCATCTTACTAAGGACCGCTTGTAGGGCGGACTTTTTTTGCATATGGATGGCACCGTCGATTTTATTTTTAGTTTTTGTTTCTGGTGTGGCCACTTCCAGAGGGGGGGGGGGGGGGGACGCTATTGCATCCTTGCGGATAGGGGCGAATTCTTCGTCTTCCTGCTCCCCCCCCCCCGTAGTACGTAGTGTGTCACTTGCCGCCGCTAGTGCTCGGTACCTTTCTTTTCGGAGAATGATGTTGGTTATTTTAAGAGCCTGCGTATCATGTTCCTGGGATGTGTTCATGGTACAAGCTCTTCCGATGTACCCGGTAGACGTATCCATGGAATCCAACAAAACAGAGGGCATATCGTTAGAGTTAAGCTGCCAAGACGATGACATCGCCGCACCAGGTACGAGGTGTGTACGTAGTGTACGAGGCATACCGTATTTGTCTCTTGTTAGACTGATCTGGACCCGGTGCAAGTGTTTTGGTTCCGTTTTCTCTTCGACATACTGTGGTTTGTTGCACCCTTCACCAAAGCTATGAACCCCTATTCACTTCCTACTAACGTCTCCCCCCCCCCCCCCCCCCCCCCCCCCCCCCCCCCCCCCCCCCCCCCCCCCCCCCCCCCGCCCCCCCCCCCCCCCCCCCCCCCCCCCCCCCTCCTTCCTTCCCTCCCCCCCCCCCCCTCCCCCCCCCCCCTCTCTCCCTCCCTCTTTCCCTCCCTCCCTTCACCCCCTCCCTCCCTCTCTCCCTCCCTCTCTCCTCCCCCTCCCCCTCCCTCCCACACCAGAGGGGCAAGCTTCATGTCGTCGCGAGACAGAGCGGGGTCGTACACGGCGGGCATCGGGGATGGCGCAAGCGGACGGGAATGGCTTAACGAGCGAGACGTTGCCGCGGTGTGCCCAGAGGTATCCCACCACGCTTTACACCTCCCCATCAAGGTGCTCAAGCCGGGGCACCCGGCGGCAACGCGGGCCGTCAGAGTGTTGAGACTGTGCCGAGAGCTGTGCAGGGTCCTCCCGAGCAAGGAGAGGGCCCCGTACCTGGTGGTGGCCGAGGTTCTGCAGACACCGTTTAGGTGAGCGAGGCCGGGGGGGGGGGGGGGGCGTACTCATTTGTTGCTCGCCTTGGTCATAGTAGCGTTGGTCACGTATCCCGTTCGAGGCGGAGCACCGTTCCTACTCCTATTAATAGTAGAGTCACTATCTCCAACATTTGGGGGCGCGTTACGTTTTCCCCTGGATATTACATAAAAAAAACGGATTGCAGCTCGGACAGATGGATCGTTGATTTCCGCAGATAGTTGATGAGCTAGATCTTGCAAGACAGATGTATCTGTTCCTTAGCTTGCGTGATCTAGCTCATGTTGCCGGTTGGGAACCGTATATTAATCTGCTCGACCTATTAATAGGACGTGTTTCCTGGGTTGGAGCTGTACTGCGCAGATAGATCCTGCACAACCTGTCGATTCATCTACTGCACATAGATCAGATAGATAGATAGATCATGACCTGTGAGAGGTCTGGAACGTTTTGCTTGTTGGTGGCGGGGGGGCGCGCGCGCAACTATTTCACATGTTAGACAAATTATCGACAGATCACTTCCACTTGACGACCTATAGCAGGTCTTTCAGGGAAGATAGGTTATCGATCCGCACGATTCTACAAGTACCTCATGCTGGCTTGCCGGGTGGGGGGCGTAAACATCTGCATGATCTAGGGCCTTGTTTCCTGGATTGGATCTGTGACTGTACAGATAGATCATGCACAGCATCTAGATCACATAACGGCAGATTACCGTATAGATTATCCGACGTGTGATCACGGTAGTTTGTAGACACGAGCCTGTGGGAGAAAATCACAGACCATACGCTAATATAATACTTTTTGTATTGTTCCCCTTTTTTGCCGTGGCCGAGGCAAGAAAGGAGGGAGGGGGGTAGGGAGGGAGGAGTTAGGAGGGAGGGAGGAGTTAGGAGGGAGGGGGGGGGGGGGGGAGAGAGAGGGGAGCAGGAAACTTGGGCGGGGTACGGGTGGAGGGGAAGCACTGGCGGCGACCATGATATTGAGTATTGAGGTTCGTGTTGGTCTGCCGCGCGGATGCCCCCCCTAAACCCCTCCTCCCTCGAGCCCGCGTCCCCGCTCCGAACCAATGAGTGAGGCACCCACGAGGCAGTTACATAGTAAACCCACTGCTCTCTCTGGAAGCGGCCACACCAGAAATTAAATACAGTCGTTGATGCTGTCATCCATATGCTAGAAAATCCACCTCTAAAGCGGTTCTTAGTAGGATGCAGCTCACCCTTCATGCGACTCGCCCAACACCTCACGGCGCTTCGCGCTTGGTGCAAGCAATGTCTGCCTGGTCGGTGAAAACCCGACTTGCTCCGCCCCGGCATTGTAGGGATGCGAGGGTCTATGGTCATACGACTACGGCCATGCATGATAATGAGTACCCCCCCCCCAGCCCAACTGTTTTTCGCTGCTGTCTTCGCCCCGATGTCACAATGGTCGTCACCGACCGTTTGGACTTTTTCAGTTACGCATCTGACCGGCTGTACTTGGAGGGGGGCAACTCCGGTGTCACCTGCGAGGATGTGGTGAACAAGAGGACGCTACCGCAGGCCCTTCAGGAGGAGCTGTTGCGGTCTAGGGGGCAGGGCGAGGTGAGGAGGGAGGGAGGGAGGGAGGGAGGGAGGGAGGGAGGGAGGGAGGGAGGCAATGCTACCGTATGTAGGGGTTGTGCGTCCCTTCCTCTTAAAAGGCTCTCCTCACCTAACCCTTTCAAGACTGCAGCCCCGTTTTGGGCTCAAAGTACCTAGAATTACAACGACCTTGACATGTGTATATATATATACCTACTGTAAATAATCTCACCTTAAAACCGACTGTGAGGAAAATGGTACGCTTAGCTCATCTGGAACCCCTTTGAGAGCGACCTAAACAATGACAACTTTGGTGATACCAACAATCACAAACTTTGGTGGGATCATGTTGCGCCCCGTGCCATACCATACGCCTCCATTCAACCATTGTAACTCGGACACCAACCATTGTATCACCCCTCAATCACGCAGTGGTGTATAGTTGCTGCGATCATATCATAGTAATTTTTTGTCGTCAATTTTCGCCCCTGAAGTTCAAGGAGGGTCATTCCGATGAACCATACATCCCATGGACAATTGTGAAACACGAGTACGATTCCAATTATCAGGCATGCCTTCTTGGACGGTAAGGTGACACCCCCCCTCTATCACACGTGTGATAAAAGATAGTACACCCCTTGGGCGAATCTCTGAGCCGGTTCTCTAACAAAACAAAACAAGGGAGGGCAACGCGCAACTAGAATGGTGCCTAATAGGGGCTAATGGTGGCTAGTGGTGGACTAATGATGCCTTCGGAAATATATAGTTTCGAGATACCGTTCCATACGCAGACGCATCGCTCGTGCATTCTTGCTAGCGTTTGCACTTCTCTCCGCTGTCGAGAAAGAAGCAGCGTGGAGATTTGTCCGAGCAGGGTGTGTGGTATCTTGCAGTTAAGTGTCATAATGTCATATACCCGTATGGCTGACCCGATGCTGTCGCGCCCCTCGCTTGTGGCTTGCGACGAACGCGATGCGCGACCGGAGGATATCAAATCAACACAATCGCCCTTTTTTGTTTTTGGCCTTCCTACGTGCACGATACGTATTTGAGTAGTGTTGGATATCGTATCGAATACGTTTGTCGGTCGATATATAGTATGTCGGAAAAAAAAATCATGGAAGTTTTATTCGATGTGCAAGGCAAGGCAAGGCAAGGCAAGGCAATGCCGTCGTGTCTATTGCGCGGCATGACTGCGCTCGCTCGCCACACTATCACACACTGCGGGACGCAATGATTTCGCTCTTTTCTCAAGTGTTGCGGTTGCGGTAACGCTTGATATCGTATCGATATTTCCGATAAATCGGAATATCGAACTTTCGATATATCCTTATCGAAAAAGTTATTTATTGTATGGATTTTTCTATTCCCAGTATAGTATATCGCATACATACCGAACGTGTTTTCCCCCTCGTCCCCTTGTCACCGTCCGGACTTTTCTGCTATTTTTCTGCGCAGTTCCCCTCGTCCTCTTGCTGGCACTTTTTTTTTTTTTTTTTTCTTTGCGAATGTTCTGCGCGATTTCTCTCTCTCCCTCGTTGCCACCCGGAACATTCCGCGAAGTGTCTGCGCGATTCCCCCGTGCACCCCGATCCCCTTGTCATCGCCCGGAATGTTCTGAGATTTTTCTGCTTGATTCTCCCTCACTCGTTTGTTCACGCCACCCCGGATGGATGTCTCTGCGAACCTTCCTACTGACAGTGGGATGAGCCGGAGGAGAGTGCGCTGCAATCGCGTCACGTAGAGCTTGAGGTGGCGGACCGATCGTTCTTTGACAGGGCGACGAGCCAGTACCTGACGGCGGGGGACCCGAGCAGCCACCATGTCAAGAACATGCGGGAGGCGTTACAGGTACTGCTTGTGTTCCATTTGTAGCATGCTGTTGTCGGGGGTATATAGTTTTCTTGATTGCGTTTTTACCCAGGGGGCAATTACAGTACTATCATGGTGGTGCAGTGGTGGTGGGAAATAGTAGGTAGTAGTAGCAGTAGCAGTACTAGTAGAGTATTGATAATATTAGCGGTTGTTGCAGGGATATTGAGAGGGACATGTGGGATATTGATACCTGAATGTGGGGGGATGTCGTGGGAATATTACTGTTTGTAGTGAGGTACGTAATGCTCGTGTGCTGTCAATGGTAGCTGTTGCACACCTCGGACAGATCATCCACAGATCATCTACAGATAGATCATCTGCAGATAGATCATCTACAGATAGATCATCCACAGATAGATCATCTACAGATAGATCATCTACAGATAGATCATCAACAGATAGACCATCTACAGATAGATCATCAACAGATAGATCATCTACAGATAGATCATCTACATATATATCATCTACAGATAGATCATCTACAGATAGATTATCTACAGATAGATCATCAGCAGATAGATCATCTACAGATAGATCATCTACAGATAGATCATCTACAGATTTTTCCTACTTGATGGTCTAGATATTTCAGGGCAGATATATCATGATCTGTATGGTCTGTATGGTCTGTATGGTGTGGCACATGTTGCAGCGTGGGAGCCGTACATTCTTCATGATCTAGGAAATGTTTCCTGCTTTGGATCTGTACTATGCAGATCCTGTACAACGTACCGTAACGGCAGGTTAAGGTGTAGGCTAAATAGATGATGTAGATCATGATCTGTCTTCAAAGGCGTGAACTGTTGCGATTGTAATTGTAAACGTGAGTGTAATTGCGATCTCAATCGTGCTTGCACCTGTACTTGTGTTTGTCGTGGCGATTATAAAAAAAGTTAACCGTGATTGTAATTGCAGTTGCGATTTCAATGGGGGCTTGTAGTTGTATGTGCGATTGCGGCAACTTTTGCTGTTCGGATTGGGATTTTGACGGCTGACCCTGGGTACAGAAACTGTTGCGTGTGGTTGTATCATCGTTCTTATATCAGTGTGTGTCGACATGTCCCCCTCTGCGCGGTTCCTCTTCGTAATCTACTTTGGAATTCGCGTACGACCATGTTTTTACTAGTAAAATATGGTCGAACGACAATCCACGTGCACCCATTGCTGTGTCTGGAAGTGGCCACACCGGAAAAAAAAAAATAGTTCGCTCGACGCTGTCTTCCGTATGCAAGAACGTCCGCCTCACAACTGGTTCTGAGTGTGATGGACCTCACTGTGCTTCAAGCTTGGTGCAAGCGATATCTGCTTGGTCGGTGAACAGCCGACGTGCTCCGTCTCGGCATTGTATATAGGGATACGTCATACGACTAAGGCCATGCATGACAGTGACAGCGAGTACCCCTCCCCCCCCCCATGTGCGTGTATATGCTGGAGGTGTCTCTATTAGGAGTGGGAGCGGTGCTCCGTCTCGAAAGGAATGTGCAGTCAATTACCAAATGAGTAAGGCGAGCAAAAAATAAATACCCCCCCCCCCCCCCCCCCCCCCCCCCCCCTCCCCCCTATGGTCATACGACTACGGCTATGCATGGTATCAAACCCCCCCCCCCCCCCCCCCGCTCTCCCTCTGTGCGTTTCCCGTGAAAAAAATTAAAACCCTCCCAGGTATTTGGAACGACCAGCGTAGCGTTGGAACGCATGGTTCGACATCAGAGCCCTTTCGGACACCTGAAGGGGTGGCAGCTGGCGCACTTCATTGTCAAGGCCGGGGACGATTTCAGGATGGAAGCCCTGGCCATGCAGGTCAGCTTGAACCCCGTTCAGTTCAGTTCACGATTGCACTCCCTTGTAGGGGACAAAATTGTTGGGATTGAAGTCAGATACATGTTTCGGTAGAGTGAGGTACTAAAACGATTAAAAATAACAGTAGACCTGCGGCAGAGATAGACAGCAGGCCGTCAGCAGTAGACCGACAGTAGACGTACGGTAGATGTGCAGTAGACCCACGATAGATCTACTGTGGACGCACAATAGACTTACAGTCGACCGACAGTAGACGTATGGTAGATACGCAGTAGACCCACTATAAGTCTACTATGGACACACGGTAGACCTACGACAGTAGACCGACAGTAGACGTACGGTAGATATGCGGTAGTAGACCCACCATAGACCTACTGCGGACGCGCAGTAGACCTACAGTAGACCGGCAGTAGACGTACGATAGATATGCGGTAGTAGACCCACCATAGACCTACTGTGAACACGCAGTAGACCGCCAGTAGACCGCCAGTAGACCTGATACAGCAGTAGATCTACGTAAAGCAAACACGGCTCAACAGTGCCGTCAACACGATGTTCCCTGTTTCAGCAGCGGCAGCAACTGCGTGCGTGCTTACTTGCCTACCGCGGGGGTATTCTAGCCCCCCGCCGCTTGCCGAAAGCGCTGTAGACTACGAGTAAGACTTCCGTTCGGTCGGCCTGTGGTCCGCCCTGAACCCCTGTTTCCTGCTCGAAGAGTCCTTCCAAGTAGTACGTCATCCTTCCCCGTGTTCATATTCCCGGACCTTTTACAGCAAGCAAGCCTTCCAGGGTGATATCTTCGCCTGACACCTGTAGTAATCATAACCAGAGAGGAACGTTTGACGTATTATATGTTTGAGCAAACCTCCACCTCCTCTCCCCCCGGCTATGCCTCCCACCCATTTCACATATTATACGTATGGACATACCCCCGCCTCCTCCACCCCCCCCTGCTATGCCTCACACCGGGTTGACATATCATAGCCAAGAGCATTCCTCGGCTGTGCTTTTCACCGAGTTGGCATACGATCATCACCCCCTTCCATCACGTTATCCCCCCCCCCCCCCCCCCCCCCGGGTCATGCCTCCCAAGGTGATTAGGCTGGTGGACAACATCTTCAAGCGGGAAGGGCTCAGCCTTAGGCTCCGGCCGTACGCTATCGTGTGCTGTGGGGATCTGAAGGGCTTAGTGGAGTGTGTCACGGACGCGAAGAGCATCGACCACATCAAGAAGGCCACGGCCAAGAGCGGGGGGATACGGGTAAGGGTTAGGTGGATAGATAGATCGATACATGTATATAAGAGATGGGTGGATGGATGCATGGAAGGAAGGAAGGATGGAAGGAAGGATGGATGGATGGATGGATGGATGGATGGATGCATCTGGGTGGATGGGTAGATGCGTGGGTGGATTAATGTAGACACACTTCTAGGCGACACTTACATTACACAGCACACAGCACCACCACAACACACCACGGCACATATAACTACACCACGCCACACCGAAGCACACCCTACCCGGAACGATTTTCTTTGCGAAACGCTTATGGTTGAGTTTGCGGGGCGATTATGGTTCGCTTTGCGGGGCATTTGTCGTTGTCTTTGCAATTGCGGGACATTTATGATCAGACTTGCGGGACGTTTATGAGTAGCCTGGTGGGACGTTTGTGGCTTGCTTCGCGGGGTATTCATGGTTCGCTCTGTGGGACGTTTATGGAACATTTTGGTTAGCTTTGTGGGACGTTCGTGATTCACTTTGCGGAATGTTTATGGTGCGCTTTGTGGGACGGTCGCGGTTAGCCATCTGGGACGTGTGAGGTGTCTCTTGCACGACGTCCGCGGTTAGCGTTGAGCTACGTTCAGCGGTGTCTGTGCGATAGCCTTGGGTTTCGCCTCGCGGCGCTTGAGGATAGCCTTGGGCTACGTTTACGGTTGGCCTGGTCCGACCTTTGCGGGTGCGGATAAGCTTGGTCAACAGTTTCTACGCTGCCCCTTCCTGCACCCTTGCAGAGTTTCTTCGAGCGCATGTACATGGGCAAGACATCGGGGCTGTACGGCAGGGCGGTCGACAACTTCGTTAGGAGTCTCGCGGCCTACGCGATCGTCACCTACATGCTGCAGGTGCCCCCCCCCCCCAACTCCTTCCCCTGTGCAGTTGGTCTGCATGCACGTGCATACCGCAATGTTGTTGGACGCGATGATATTGCTGCATGGTTGAGTAACGCCTGCGCTGAAGTTCAACAAGCATGGGATGAATAAAATAAAATGATGTGCGAAATGCTCCGATGCGTGTTGTAAAGAGTGGTAGTAGAGTGCTTGCGATGGTCCAACTCGGTTGGGTTATGGTAACATTGAAACCGACATTGAGGAGCTGATTCGCTAACAGGCGAACCAGAAGTTGCGAACCAGAAGTTGCTCCGTTCGCTAACAAACCCACGGGAGTTGCCCGACCCCAAAATACTTCGGTTAAAAACGTCATTTTGGCCCCTTTTTTTCTGCCGCAATTATTTTTATGTAGACTGAGATTGCTATTGTAAATCACTATGTCCTTGAATGTAGGAGCCGTGTATATATTTATATATAATAGTCCACACGTTCCTTATATAATGGGAAATAGTGGTACCCGGCAAGAAACAGACTGCAAGGAACCCGACCCAACCCAATCGTTCGCAAACACCCTAGCGATAAAGTTGGGTGCTGTGTTGTGCTGTGGCCGGCCTCTCCCCCCCAGGTGAAGGACCGACATAACGGCAACATCATGCTGGACACGAGGGGACACATCGTGCACATCGATTTCGGGTACATCCTCGGGTCCGCTCCCGGTGAGAGAGGCCGAACCCAAGCGTCTAGCATGTGTTGTACGTATTCATGTTGTACGTTTTCATGGGAGGACAGGATTACCGTGTACAATACCGCTCTTGTCTCGAATTTGAAAGGGGAGTGTGAATACAGCAGTGCTGTACCCTTTCGGTGACCACCCCGCGAAAATCCCCAAATTGCGGTCTTAGTTCGAAATTTGGTCTTAAGTTATACTACCGAAAAGACGGCCCCAGACTGTAGTGGGAAGGGGGGAGGAGAGCCTACTGCTAATATGTGACATGTGACCCCGGATCTGAGTCACGACTACATACTGTAGGAGGGAGACAGAAAAGAAGGGCAACGGTATTGATAGCACGTGGGAAGAAAAAGCAAGAAAAAAACAAAAAAAACTTGGTACTTAAGTACACGTAGTGTTTTTCTCTTGACTCAAGCCGATTACCTGGTCTTCTCTCTGCTTTGGCCTAAAACAGGATGGTCTTGAAGCAATGGGTGCACCACAGTGTGTTAGCGTTCAATCCAAACGAGTTATCCTCCCTATATTTTGGGCCAGAGTGGTATCACACGGGTGATAGGATAACACCCCCCCCTCGGACGAATGTGACACTATAGTATAATATCTGATTTCTCGGTGGTGCGCCTGTGTGAATATCTCGGCGAGATATTTCCGAAGCCACCGTTTGTTTTTTTTTTTTTTAGGAGCGCTCCGTTCATTCTCACCAAAAACAAAAGAAAGCTCCGAAGAAAAATAATGTGCTTGTTATTACGGGGGTCCATAGTTAACGGGACCAAATTTTGTTAGTAAAAATAGGTGAATATATAGGTTTTTGTTTATACCATAGGTCCTATTAACTAGGGGCCCCCGTAATATTAAGAGGAATTCGCACAAGCGGATGTTTGTTACCGTCGTTGACTGTGCTCGCTGGTCGTGGAAGGAGAGACGCAAAAAAAAATGAAAATCTGTTATTCTACGTTTTTTTCGGAGATTTTCGATCGCGGAAGGCGGGGGAGTGGGGCGGGAGGGCAAGGGAGCGGGTAGAAGAGGGGGGGGAGGTGTACTCGGGGGGGGGGGGGGGGGGGGAGCAAGGTCTAGTACGGGGGACCATAGTAAATAGGAGCAAATATTGCTACAGTAGTAAAAGTAGGGAAATATATAGGTTTTTGTGTGTCCGTAGGTCCTATTTACTGCGGTCCTCCGTAATAGTTGGTTTGGTGGTTGTAGACGTGGAGGGAGGGGGGGGGATCCACGGAGTCACTTACGGCACGTAGTGGGACCTATAAGGCGATATGGATAAGGCGCCCACTGGAGATAAGGTGGCCACAATCGGCTGGCACGACAATAGGGCTATCAGCCACGCCAGAACGAACAAGGCGGCTACTCGATATCGGGCGGTCGATGTTGTCTTCGCGCTACATACATATACCGCCTGAAGATAGCCCTCACTATTGTAAAACTACGTACAAAGATCGTCGGCTTCGTCGGCTTCTCCCAGACGCAAAAGTAACGCATGATGCCCTATTATCTTTTTTGGTTGCCGCGTTATTTTGTTTTATTTTATTTTCCTTGTCCTTCGGCGGATTAGTAAAAATAAAGCTTAAGCTCACCACATATTTTTTTTTTTTTGCTATTTCTTAAGCTCACCACGATAGTAAGCAACTCGCTCCGTTCGCATTAAGCCTTTTATTAATAGTACTGCAGCCAGTCTCGTTTCGGGGACAACCTGCTCGGAATTGGAGTGGTTTATCCCCAAAACCGGACCGCAGTGCTAACAGTGGTTAAGGAGATCGACCTATATACATATATATCTATTTACCTATGTAATATATATATATATATATATAAATGACGAGTCTGTATCTAAACGTAAGGATGATTCATACCATGTACTGGTATTGGTTATTAGTGTAAGCGTTCCTTATATTTTCGGACGCGTGGTACGGCACGGGTATGATAGCTCCTATTCCAGGGGGGGGGGGGGGGGGGGGGGGGTGTACTCATTATGTGGGGGGGGGCAGAGTAATACATAGTAATACATAGCAATGCGTAGTAATACGTAGCAATGCATAGTAATCCGTAGTAATACATAGTAATACGTAGTAATACATAACCCACGATGGACCTAAAAGTACCATGTATCCCTGTATTTTTACTAACTTGAGATGTTTCTGATTTATTATGCGTTCCCCCGAGATGGAATCATTTTTAGTACGGTACTGTGCAGAGACCTAAATGCTGTGTCCCCCGTAATATTTGTCCTTGGGGTTCTGATTACTGTATATGGTTTCCCCTTATTATTTGCCCTTACTCGAGGAGCTCTCTACTATCATACCAAAAAAAACGAACGAAAATCACAAAATCAGGATGACCAATCTCGTGGCCTTAGGCATTCAACGAATTTCAAGAGTGCAAAAGTAGGGGTCTGCGCCGAATTTGGTTGAGCTGGGTTTCTTGTAGTCTGTTTCCTACCAGTACCTGTTACCAGGTATAGAGTAGCGATCCCAACCAACGAAAACAAAAATTCCTTCTTGGAGAAAGCGACCCGAAATATTTCGTTTCTTAACCCACGTGTTCTTGGGTTGGGGTAACTTCTGTGGGTTGGGTTGGTTAACAAACTGAGCAACTTCTGACTCACCTGTGTTGAATGGAGCAGTTCCTCGTGCTTGTCGATTCCTGAACCTTTTTTTTAACGCAACCAAACTGGATGATCGCAAACACCCGATCATTGTGACGGGGTTCCAATGGTCTTGTGTAGTGTTGTCAGCGCCCTTACGGAGTCCTCGAGGAGTCCCGCCCGTGAGGCCGAAAACTCCCCCCGCCTTAAAATAGTGACTTTCTACCGTAGTACTCCAAATGTTTGAAGGAGTGGAGCTCCTCTCTTTTCTGTCGCAGGTTGGTGGAATCACGAGTCTGCTCCTTTCAAGTTCACCCAGGACTACATGGAGATCATGGGGGGCCTGGGGAGCGACAAGTGGAAAAGGCAAGCAAAGCTGGTTTGGCGTTTTTGTGCGTCCTTCCCTCCTTCGCGGCGGGCGTTTTGCGCATGTTTGTTGTGTGGCCTGTTGTTTATTTCTTGTAGTAGTGCGTCCCATTCCTACGTTAGTCCCTTATGGAACCCCGAGATATCGATCAAAACGAGGGATGATAACTTTGTTGTTATCAACCGTCTACGAGCAGCGTAAGCGCCCCACAGTACGCGTACTCTATTATAGGAATATGTTGCGGCCGACGTGTGTACGATAGAGGTGGATATGCAGCACTTTTTGCCTTGCAAGGCAAACATTTTCTGACCGACAAGCTTCCTCGACTGAGGAACCAACTACCGCTGTGGCCGGAAATATAGTCACCGTTTGATATTGAACCCAGATTCCAAATGGAGGTTGTATTTTCGGTCAGAGCGGTGCCCTATGAGACATTCCTTATCGTTAACCTCATCTCGGTTTACAGCCGGTGTGTGTTTCGAACAATACCTACTATAATATGACGAGGTGAAGGAAGCGTCCATTTTTCTTTTTCCCCGCCTCGTAATCAGATTTGGGGGAGAATAGATAGTGCCTACCCTTGCTGGGCACCGACGTCGCCCGAGCTGTACGTACGTACGTACGTACGTATGTCTCCTCGCATTGAAAGTCGGACACGAATGTGTGTCAGCCCCCAACCAAGCAGCGGGCGGGGGGGGGTGCTGTAAACGCGTCTTTGTTACCGCCAAGCTTTCCCCTCTCGAGGCCTGACAGGGGCTAATAGTACGCTCAAGCCTGGTTTGTTTAGGCCGTCGCCAATTATAGTGCGTCCTCCATCTCTTCGTGTTTATGCACCCCGCCCTCCATGGCCACGTTTTGTTGTGCTCCCTCCATGTTTGAATACGTTTTTTTCGTAGCAAATCCCACCCCTTCTCATTTTCGTTGTTGAGGTTGTGCTTTTTTTTTTTTCTTGATGCCGCAAGTCTAGCTGTTAGTGGGGGGTCCTTTTTCTCTCTAGGTACCCAATCTTGACCATTCAACCGTTGAATAATGCAATCATGGAATTAATCCAACTATCATCTTTTTCAACCGTCGAATAAATCTCGAGCAACGAATAGTTCAACCACCAAGAAGCCCACTATTGAATAGTGCCATCAACCATTGACTTCAGCAACAACTGTACGAAATATACTTCAGTCATTACGTAACTCAATCGTTGATTTATTCAACCGCTATTTTTTCCCATGTTTGCAGTATTCATTCGTTGATATATCCAATGGTTTCACTCTATAATGGTTGATTTATCCAATGGTAGCAATAGTGTTGATTTATTCAATGGTTACTATTCAACGGTGGATAGATTACTGTCTGCACTATTTAATGGTTGATTTATCAAATGGTTGTACTATCCAGTTCAACGATTGTTTTACCCAATGGTTGCGCTATTCAACGGTTCATGTTTCCAGTGGTTGCACTATCCAGCGGTTGATTCAACTGATGCTTGCACTATTCGACAGTTCATTTGTACAATGGCTGCACTATTGAACGGTTGATTCATCCAATGGTTGCACTCCTCAACCGTTGATTTATCCAAGTTTCACTACTCGCGCTTCGACCAACACCACTAGTTCATGGTTTGAGATTTGCATGCTGGCGAAGGTTCAGCGTAACGCATCAGCAGCGAGACCAGGTCAGTAGCAGCAACGGTTAGTAGTAGCTGCAGCGGTGGCTGCAACTGCAGCTACACCAACATCAGCAGCGCCCTCCCTTACACCGTTCGATCCACCAATCCTGGCACTGTTCTTGGAATCTATCACTAATCTTGGGACCGTTCTTGTTGCCATGGTTGGCGTCGTTCTTGGCATCGTTCTTGGTACCGTTCGTGGTACCGTTCTTGGCACCGTTCCTGGCGCGGCCCCGCAGGTTCCGCGAGCTGTTCCTGACCGGTTTCAGGGCGATGCAGCGACATATGAGGGAGATCGAGGCGCTGATTTGGCCAATGTTTCCATCGTCGGACCATCGAATGTCCACTCAGGTAACGCACACGAAAAGGGGCATCTGCCGTGACCATCACCCGTGTGATAAGTTAACACACACCCTCGGACGATTTTCCTAAAGCTGCGCTTATCGCGACAACGGGTGTATACAGTAGAAACGCGGAGCGACGAGTCTAGACCGTGGGAATGTCTCGACGACGAGCTCTTTCCCCATTGTTTTCCTTGCGTGTGCGCACCCCCCCCCATCCATATGCAAGCCCGCTTCACAAGCGGTTCTCAGTAGGATGCAGCTCACCCTTCATGCGACTCGCCGGACACCTCACGGCGCTTCGCGCTTGGTGCAAGCAATGTCTGCCTGGTCGGTGAAAACCCGACATGCTCCGTCCCGGCATTGTAGGGATGCGAGGGTCTATGGTCATACGACTACGGCCATGCATGAGACCGAGTACATCTCTCCTATCGAGTACACCCCCCCCCCCTCCGATGTTTTGCAGAAAATCGGCTCTGAAATTCAAGGCAGAAAAAATACTCTGTACCAGGTACCATCACTCTGGCCGGCAATACTATCCCCGCGATGAGTCTAATACGAAATTGAAACGGATGTTATTTTCCTGGCCAGAGGAGTACCAGGTATATATATATATATATATATATATATATGTATTTATAGATATAAATATATGTACTTGTATTTCACCCCGTTCATAACCCTACCTACGTATTTACGCTCCGCGCCCCTTATTGGTCGCTCTGTCGTCCGTGAAGGGGCAATCTGACAGGGTTTACGTACGTACACGGCTTGGCCCATCTTCGCCCAAACGATTGAACTCCGGCACGTACGCTTTTTCACTTCCGTAAACCCTGACCCCACCCCTGTATACCTTGGTAGCTCTGGCTGGCCCCGACCGATCGGGAAACTTATCGGAACGAAGAGGCGTGCTACATACGCGAAAGAAGTTGCACTGCACTGACACTGACCGGCCTCTTTAACGCAATATCATTGAAATAGTGGTACTGTTATTACCAGTGACTTACAACATGGTTCGTGATATATATATATACTTCTAATAGTGTAGTAGGCTTTGGGATTAGTCGTGGGGTTGCATTTTTTCTTTGTTTTTGCTTTTTTTGTCAAGATCGGTTTTTGCGTAAGGTGTGGAGCTCCTCACCAAAGATTAGTTGCTTCCCCTGCCGTACGGTAACACGCGCCTGCAGCTGTATTGGATGAACCCCAACCCCAGCCGCATCCCCGGCCGTTTGCACGCGTGGTACGCTAGAGGTAGCATTCTTTTGTATGAATCGTTTTTGACTGGCGGAGCCCCTCCTCGACCGAAGAACTTCCCAGTGTCACTGGGATGCCATTTTTTGTTTGCACAATCGTTTCCGCTAGGTGGCACCTAGGGCAGGCGATTGTCAGGTCAATCCTACAGCACATGTTGTCTCCAAAGCCTGTGCTAGTTTTGGTTTTATTAGTAGTATGAAGCTCTTCAGGTCAGGAGGCTCACAAAAAAATAGTGCTACCCTCTACCGTAGAGCGCGTCCCCGGGAACGTTATCGGAATGGTGCTGAGTCCTGGGGAACGTTCTCGGAATTATGCTGTATTGGGAAGGGAGATGTGCGCACTATCTATTAACACCATGTTGTCGAAGCGGAACCGAGTCGTAGAAGCGAAAGGAGCTTGGCTGACTCCTACCTCAGCATTTCACGCGATGACTATTTTTTTCCGCGGTGCGCATTGTTGCGTTTAGGGCGGAGTTGGAGAGGGCATGCGGCGGGTGATCGCCTGTTTAGGCCTCCTTTAGGCCTTGAGGACTGCGCTCCGGTCGAGGGGAAAGAAAACATGGACTTAGACTCTGGGTTAGATTTCTGTATGTAATTGTGCAGTGCACTGCCAACAGGGTTGTTACTGGCTCGACAAAATCGGAACAAGACCGGTTTTGATGATTCTGCAAGATCAATTGGTTGCTTACATGCCCGTCGGCACCCTCGTTTTGGGGCCTAACTAGCAAAACTGCTTACATTTAGAGTTAGGAACTTTAGTGCAGTGGGAGTGGTGCGCACCTTGGACATATCAGATATATCGTTTCTAATGTGACGATCTAGATCCTTCAGGGTAGTTGGATGACTGATCTGTTCCAGCACGATCTATCTAGCTCTCACGGGAGGGAGCCGCATAACCCGCATTATCTGGGGCAGTTTCCTGGGCTGGATATGTACTGTACAGATCTTACACAGCAGCTCAGAACGGCGGGTTAGGATATGGATGATTTGTCCGACGAGTGAAGTGGTGTCGAGACGGTACGGACAAGCTGTACGACATGCAGTAGTAGCTGGATGGGATGCAATGCGGCGGTAGCCCTCGGCATCCCTCAAGACCCTCATGCGTGAAAAGAGTGATCTGCAATGAGGCGGGTGCAGTCCATCTCGGTGTACTCCAGCATTGTACAGCTGGCCAACTGAGACCCACAACCCTGACTTCTTTCTTTGAGCAGAGGAAGCGGACTCTAATGTATAGCATGAGGCGCTTCTCTGAGGATGGCATCAATATACAAGTAGTGTTGTCGGGGTTATGTGAAAAAGCTGCTGGGACCGAATCAGCTGATGGTAGTTTTTTTTCTGCCCCCGCTAACCCCCCCCTTCAGCACCCGCTGAAAACGTCTGTTTAAATGTTCACCCCCCCCCCTCTATTATATACCTGGTGTGTATATAGGTTGGGTTGGCGTCGGTTGGCGACGACGCTGAAAAAACACGCCTCTCACTGCGTGCGCTAGACAGCCAGGGTACCGTTTTTTTTTTTTTTGGCGGTTACCACGGCTGGCGGTGAAGTTAGATATTTTTTGTGCGGGGCGAACCTTCACTCCGTACAAGGGAGATGGTCATATCACGTAGTATGTATATGGTGAGGCACCCACGAGGCAGTTACATAGTATCCCCATTGCTGTCTCTGGCAGTGGCCACACCAGAAATTGAGTCAATTTATTGATGCTGTCATCCATATGCTGCAAGAAAATCCAACTCACAAGCGGTTCAGAGTAGGATGCAGCTCATCCTTGATGCGACTCGCCCAACACGTCACGGCGCTTTGCGCTTGGTGCAAGCAATGTCTGCCTGGTCGGTGAAAACCCGACGTGCTCCGCATTGCAGGGATGCGAGGGTCTATGAGCATATGACTACGGCCATGCACGATAATGAGTACCCCCCCCTCTCCCCCCTCTAGCTCTCCCCCCCCCCCCCCTATCACTATTTATGTCCCCCCCTCCTCTCCCCCTCTCCCCGTTTGTCTGTCTGTCTGTCTGTGTGCTTGTCTATCTGTCTGTCTTTTTGTCTGTGTGTCTCTCTGTCGGTCTTGTCTGTCTGTATGTGTTTCTCTGCCTTCGCATCTGCGTATCTCGCTGTCTCTCATCTTTGTGTGTGTTCCTCACAGCAAATACTGTTCCGAAAACGGTTCATGGATTTTCGGACCGATGAAGATATTTTGCGGCTGATAGACGACTCCGTCAGGTCGTGGACCACCGGGCAGTACGACGACTTCCAGCAGAAAACCAACGGCTATCTTAAGTGAACGTACAGTAGTAGCTTTTGTTGCTTCCAGCAGAAACTCAACGTCCATGATACGTTGAGCGGAGCCACTCTGCACTGCTTCGAGCAGAACGTCAACGACTGCGAAAAACCCACTTCTGATGCTCCCGCCAGGTCACCAACGACTGTATGATGTACCTCAAGCTAAGACAGCTTTTCTTGCTCTCGGGAGAAACTCAAATTCTGTAGTACACAAAGTGAAGTCAACAAACTTTTGTTGCGCTGCTCGCACAATGTTGCTTCGCGAAAGTAAAATAACTACTGTAGTTGTATTACGGGGGTCCATAGTTAACAGGACCAAATATTGTTAGTAAAAATACCTAAATATATAGGTTTTTATGTATGCCATAGGTCCTGTTAACTATAGACCCCCGTAATAGTAATAATCAGTACCGAGTACGATGGTGCCTGGTATTTTTTAGTGAGGAATGAGATTTTTCCCGCACATTGCACGGAAGGTTACGGACGCGAGAGGGTGTGTATTCTAGGCTGCGAGTTCCGTGAAACGGATTCAAGTGCCTGGTACCGAGTATAATATAGCAGGCACTGAAGAATGCCCCCCCCCCCCCCACTCACGTCGCACAGAAGGCTATGCACGCCAGAGGAGGTGTATTCAAAGGCTGCGAGGCCTAGGCTCTGCTTATCGGATATAGTCCCTTGCTGGACGGGAGCGTAGCCCGCTCTGGCCGCGACGCCTACGAATCTCTCGGGGAAAATACACCGAAGACAGAAGCGGCTTCCGATAGTGACGCTGTTTTAGGACGGCTCGTTCGTTTCAAGTGTCGTAAAACCGCGCACCGCCCAGCGAGTTATTCGGGGCGTCGTGCGGTAGTACCTGGTGCTTGGAAGTACATTGTTATGGCCGAATACTATTGATAGGAACACTTTCTGATTTTGAACGCGCCAAAACGCGAGGGGCCCATTTCGCGTAGTTGCCTGCAAGCGTCCGACGTACGCCGTACGCCCTTCACAAACGCACACAAGTTGACAACAGTTACAGATTTCCTGCTGCGCGAGTCCCTGTGGTAGATCTAACTCTCCCCCCGATTTTTTCAATTATTTTGCTGCTTGGTTTTTATGTTTCCTCGTTGAGCAAGCTATCGCAGCGACGTTTAGCTACGGCTGCTTCTGCTTGCTGCTTTATGTGCGGTAGCCTGATGGAAACATCGGTGTGTCTCTGTTAGTTTCTTCTGCAGCTGCCGTGCTCATACAGTGCGGGATGTTCAGGTCGCAGTTGTTGTGTGCCATCGGAAGCTCGACGGCCGAGGCATCAAGTGGGAATGCTCAATCCGTTTTTACTTCCGATGCTTGATGTAGGGTGGCCCTTGAAGCTTTCGGTGCAATTTCATCCCTCTCTGTTTCGTTGCTGCTGCTCTAGCTGCTGCTGCTTCTTCTACGCTCCCATCCTCACTCAACGCCGGATATTCAGAACTCGACTGCCAGACTCCCACGAGCGACAAAAAAAATCGAACATCGTGCCCCCGCAATAACGATGGTGGCTGTAGATGCGACACGTTCCATGAAGCCCCTGCTCCGCGAGGAGGTCCCAAGCATTTTTCGTTTTGTTTCAGTCCTAGTTTGTCAAGTTGGTGTACACTACAGTACTGTACCTCCCCTATAAACGTGTATTGATAAGGGTACGCTTTGGAGGTTCGACAGCGCTTGTACATATTATTATATGGAGTATCATAATTTGTGCATCACGACGGCCAATTTATTTGGTCTTGTGAGCAACCTTGTCCGGTCCATTTCAGAGAGTGTACCCTGGACGTCGATCGTTCATACCTGTAGATATTATTCCCAAAAAAAGAAAATCATGGAATGAAAAAATAAGAAACGATGCATTGAATTTATAAGCTTGCGTGAAATGGGCGCTTCGGCATGGATCGCTTCGTGGTCATGGGGTTCAAGTGTTGCGTTTATTTTTTTGATAGTGCGATCGATATACGTCCATCCTGACATCAACGACAACTGACTGATCCTCCCTGAAACTTGTAACACTTGGTGCTGTCAAGGAACATCATGAACTTGTGTATTTATTGGGACATAAGCCAAAATCGGACACACCTGTTCCATTCGAGCCAAAAGCAGGTACACATTCTGACACCAAGAAAAAAGAAAACGTCACGAGAGGCGTTTTTTGGCCGTGAGAAATCACAACTTTTTTTTTTTCGCCTCAACATTGAGCGCGTGGCCTCCGAAATCTGAACTGCTTTGTTATATTCAGGGTAGGTACATTCAGGTACCACGGGGTCCACTTGGACCTGAAGAGGGTCACCATCCTATGTTTCTCCACGGCGGGCACGGCAAGAGTATTCTTTCTGGCACTCCCCCGCCGTTGCTAGCTTTGAAGCCTCTCGACCGTCCTTGCGCAGCCGTCTGCTCGGCACGAATCTATTTTGCTGTACAAAAGCTGAGACCAGCTCGACTCGGGGGTGGGGCAGACGAACTGCCGTCTGTGTCGATGGTGCCGTAATAAGGCTCCGGTAACCATATAAATCAACAGAGTACACATCACAATACCTGGCAGAATAAGCACATCGTACGCCCTAAAGGAGGAAAAAGTGAAATCAGCGTGAGTTTGTATACCTAAAATGCACGTACGCACTGACTTTATACTTGTACGCAAGAATTGCAGCCGAGGGACCGGAGACGCGTACGAAGAGAAAAAACAGTGCACGTATGGCCTCTCTGATTCGCTGAAAATCAGGAAAAACAGTTGAAAGCTAGAAAAAGTAGACAAATCCATGTGTATCTGGCCAGTTTCGAGCCAAGAACAGGTACTATGTGAGGCTGGTCAATGGCACAGGGCTCCTTGCGTGTTTTTTTCTACTTGTTTGTAGTTTTTTTTGTTTTTTTTTTTTTTTATCCTCCGGCGGATTGGTAAAAATGAAGCTTAAGCTCACCACACTTCCACGTTCGCGATTTCGTGTCGTGTATCAATTTAGCCCAGTTGGGCACGTTGACCTGTTTGTAGTGGATACCTGATTTCGTCCATCATGGACCTGGTATACCTGATTTTGGCTGAAACCCAAGCAATGCGAGTTTTTAGTGTTGATAAAGCCTGAAGAATCGAGTGCCCCAGAAAATCAAGGCTTTTCACGGTAGTTTGACGGGACGATAACGACGGTAGCGGCGGGACAGGACGGTAAAACCGCCGCCAAAACAGTCCCGTCGTCCTGTCCCGTCGACAAATTCCCTGACTATCGTCACTTACCGTCCCGTCCCGTCGAAAGAACCTCTCCCGTTGTACTTTTACCGTCCCGTACTGCCGATATCATCTCTCCCGTTGGGAATTACCGTCCAGTCCCGTCGCGACAACATGAATTTATCGTCCCGTCCCGCCATCAAAAACTGCAACGTTGTCACTTACCGTCTCCTCCCGCCGACACAACTTAGCTCCTGCCGTCCAAGATACACTGGTGCCTGTCGTCTATTCCCCTCAATTCCCACCAAGAAATTACGACATTACGAAATTTCGAGTTTTACAAAACAAGAAATTTCCTAGGTTTACCTAGGGCTTCTATATGGGAGCAAAATTAAAAACCTGTCCTACTGGACAAAATGACAAAAAACGGTACACAAGCGATTTTTTGCCACAGTTTACGGTACAAAAAATTCAAACCAGGAGATCAGGGTACACCAGACCTAAGTTAGATGACGTTTTAAGTCAGGTTACACCGTTTTATAACAAAATGTCAATGTCCGTCCGTCCAAGTCACGAAAATTGCGAAAAAACGGTACACGAGTAACTTTTTGCCACAACAAAAAATATAACGAGGTAATCAGGGCGCACCAAACCCAAGTTAGGTGACGTTTTATGTCATGGTATACCTTTTTCTGGTAAAAAACAATATCTAGTGCAGCTTATAATTACGAACATAAACCGCGTTCATGAATATAAGCGCTTTTTCGTACTCGTATTCAGACGCATAGTCAAGCGTAGCTAATATTTCTGAAGAATTTTTCTTTCGTTTCGTGTGCGTGCGTGTACTCAGAGCACGGCACCGCGGGCGAGCCCGGCGCCGTCGCGGGTGTCAGAGGGTGCTGGCGGGTAAAAGGGGGGTTACATGGAGCGCGGTCACCGTTTTCGTGGCTAGGCGTCGCGTGTGCCTCGAGACATGAGGGAATCATGAATGGGCTATCTGGCCTCCGTCTGTGAAATTGTAGATACAATTGTAAGGTCTACAAGGCGCTTCGCTCCGCGGGTTGCATACGCCGCCCGCTACGCTCGCTCAGGAAGGAAAATTACATGTAACTATGCGAAGCGGACAGAGGTCCATGATTGAATGTATTTTTTTATGATGATTGTAGTTGCAAACTGGCGACGTGACAAAGTCAAGAGTCCCGCCGCCATGCTGCAGGAAAAAGCTGCTCGGACGCCACATACATCAAGGCGGAATAATGGGACGGAACAGACGGCCCAAACGATTAAGTGCAAACCGGCGATTTGCAGATGCCAAGAGCTCCATGCTTCACCTAGGAAAACGACCCGAACATCGCATGCCGTACGTACGTACAAACCCCATGTACTGTAGGGTACGTATTTTCTTCTTTTGATACGCTGTATGTGCCTGGGTTGTACGAAAGAGAAAGCACGGTACGGCACAGGAGCGCAGCATAGCAAAAACATTGAAAATGAAACCGAATTTTCGGAAAGAACCCCCCCCCCCCCCCCCCGTCCCCTCTCATGTAATGATTTTCTGCGTAATTGGAACACACCTTGCACCGGTCAAAAAAGAAAAAAAAAACGAACAGCAGAGATTCTCTCTCAGCCTCGACCGCCGCCCACCCCTCGCGCGACCACCTCGCCGCCGATTCGGTCCTGGTGAAGCTTTCCTCTCTCTCTGCCACAATGAGCCCCGTCGCCCGCCCCGCGTGAAGCCCGGTGCTCACCGTGACTCTCGTTCGCCAGCTGGACAATGTTTGTGCTCAGACTGCATAGCTCTTTCTGTGCGAACTTCAGCTTGGTCGCAAAAATAAGAACGCTTGAACCATATATTTCAATATCGAACGGCCCTTATAGACTAGTACATACTCAATCAATCTAATTTTTCAAATGGAGGCCAGGCAGAGCTAATTCATACCTCCCTCGTGTCTCGAGGCACACGCAACGCCTAGCCACGAAAACGGCGATCGCGCTACTTGCAACCCCACCTCTACCCGCCAGCACCCGCTGATATCCGCGACGGCGCCGGGCTCGCCCGTGATGCCGTGCTCTGAGCACACGCACGCACACGACACGAAAGAAGAAAATAGGAAAAATAAACTGAAAGTGCGAAAGAAATTTCAACGAGCCGGTGAAAAAAGCGAAAGAGAGTGCCAAACAGCTGAAAAAACGAAATATGTGCAGAAACACCCACCACCCGCCTTTGTTTTCGATGACGGCACTCAACCTTACGTCGTCTGCCCTATCGTGGCAAATCCTTCGCCGCAGCGGCGGCACAAAACCTCGCGCCGCACAGGCCACAATGGCAGAGCCGTTTGCCACAGCGACGGCATAACATTACCTCACGTCCTCTGGGCAAAGTAGCACAGCGTTCACATTAGAAATCAGGTGAAGCACACTGGTACGGCGCCGTGTACGATATTCTGCCTCCCACCGCCTGCCTTTGCTATGACGACGGCATACAATCTCTCGGCGTCTGAGCAAACAAGGCATCCTTTGCCGCAGCGGCCAGCGGCGGCACAAACCCTCACGTCGCCTAGGGTTAAATTGGCCGAGCCTTTTGCCACAGCGACGGCATAACACTACCTTACGTCGTCTTGGAATAAGTGGCACATCCTTAGGCATAACGACGGCACATATCGCATGTCGTTTGAGCAAAAGTGGCACAGCCTTTGCCACTACAGTACAACGGCGCATAACCTGACGTCCTCTGAGCACAAGTGACACAGCCTTTGCCACAACGACGGCGCATAACTGCTGTGAATGTGTCTATTAATAGGTGGTAATTGGTACGGTGCTGTAGTATCCATTACCACGTCGTCTGAATACAAGCGGCCTAGCCTTTGCCATGACGACGGCACATAACCTCTCGTCATCTGAGCGAAAGTGAATGCATCCAAGTTGTAAGTGGCACGGTGCTCTAGTATCCTTGACCTTGGACAGTTCCATGGTCTATAATTCGTGCTACAGTAGGCATCATTATTTTTTTTTAATGGTATTCCATCGATACGGCATATGCCTTACGGGGTAGACTCTCGGTGCCCTTGAACCTCTTAGGACCGCAGTCTCGTTTTGGGGACAAACTACTCAGATTTATGTACCAAAAGTAAGTGCATCTAAATCGTAAGTGGTACGATGCTATAGTATCCAATGGCGATTATGTAATGGAGTAAACACAAACCGAACCCCCCCAAACCCGGCAAAACACATGTCTCAGGGGATATCTCACCATCATCGGCCCCTACAATGACAAGTGCTCACCTTCACTGTCAAGGTGCTATGCCCTCAGTGCTTACCTTCACTGAACTCAACCCACGGGGGCGTTCACCTCGCCACAAAACCAGACCCCAGGACACTCAGCAGCACGCAAGCCTACCAAACTCCTGGAAACCACATAGCATGCAAATCTGAGGGGGTGACTCACCTTCACCTCTCAGCGACAGCTCAATGACAAGTGCTTACCTCCACTGTCAAGGTGCTACGCTCATCAGTGCTCACCTTCACTGAGGTCAAATCTCGGGGGCACTCACCTCGCCATCCCACCTGCTAGTATTGACAACATACTCACTCCCCAGCATGCTGCCATACGAAGAGTACCAAGCAATCTAGAAGCCCAACCCCCCCCCCCCCCCCTTGTTTTCTGTGATATGACATAGCATAGACAAAACAAGTCTGTTCGAAGGCTGGCCCAGCTCTTAGTGGTAGTATGTAATTTCTCATGGTGTCCTTGCAGAGTCCGTCCAGGACAACATGTCCGCTCATACTCGTGTAGGTTTTTAGGTTTTAGTGTGGTGCTCGAAGTAGGTTGTCATATGCGTAGGTGAATACTGCTGCAATTCATACTTACCGGTACTTGATAACTATTGGTACTATATATGTCGCTACAGAACGAGATGACGTTTTCCAGGCACCGCTGTTCGGGGACCGCGACTGTATCGGTGATTTCAGACTATGTGATAGACTTTAGTGACATGCTGGTCGTCGTGAGCATAACTGCTGTGGTTCATACTTCTACAGGGCATGTGTACGTGTGATTACTATATGTTGCTATGTCTAATAATAATGAGTTTGCCTTATTCAGGCCCCGTTATCCCTGGACCACCGCTCTGTGGTTGATTTAAGGTTATGTGATCCCCATATAGGTGAAATGATGGTCGTCAGGACCGAACATGTCAAAGTACTAAAACGACTCTATTTCATACGCATTTGGAAATAATACCAGGTACGAGCATAATACCTGGTGTACGGTTGGTGCGAAACAAGTGTCGTGCCCCGGCAGGCAACACAAGAACCAGCACAATAAGCAATACTGCAACGCTTACCATAAACAGAGTAAGACAAAGAACCTATAAGGAAAGAACAGGCAAATCGAAGCACAACGAAAACAAAGGGAAAAACAACCTCCAGACAGGCAGCAGTTTGTGGTATAGACGGGTTCTATCTACTGCTGTTAATCAATCTGATACCCAGCTATATCCTGTCTGCCGGCTCCTCCCTGTCTTCGTCCATCGTGCTCCACCCCCGGAAAATATGGGCTAGGCAGCGCAAAACAAACAAAACAGGCTCGCCGTCCATATGCTGCCCGTTGGCGTCTACTGATGTACACTTGAGATAAACGTTCGGTTTTCGTTCGCCCGTTGACCTTTGAAGATTGTCCAGCACAGACATTCAAAAACACGCCTTGACAACTCGCACTTCCGGCATGCGTTATGCTCCCAACATACTTTGTATATGTTGCGACAATCACCACCTCACCCATCGTGAGGTTTGAGCTCCAGGACCCACGCTAATAACAGCAGCGACAAATTACAGTGCTGCTGTAGACCATAAGGGGTCTTTTGGGTTACATGAAAAATAACCAATGTTATCCATGATCGAAACCAACAAGACCATTTCATAGCAGGACCCCGATCGTGGGTAAATACATCCAGGCCCGAATAATCGAATCTTTGTGTGTTTGTGCTCTTGACAATTTGAGCGGATTTGAAGGGGTAATCTTCGGCCATAACCTAAACTGACAAGTACAGTAGTATCGTAGCTCATTCACAGCAGCAGCTATCTCATCGCTTACATCGGCAGCATAGTGTACAGGAGTATATGGCGTATCTGCTAAAACTAGAATGAGCCTGCGTGAGGCAGCTCGGTACATTGAAGACAGTACCTGTGAATACTTCGCATATGAACAATGCAGATAAACCATGCTTGACAGTCAGCCTGAATGATGTAACACGTCGAACGTATACGCTTTTGTACTACCCCTGTATTGCGACCCCTCGAATGGTTTGGAACTACTGCAATATGTGTGTGTTGTCGTGTTGTCTTCACATGCCGTCCTTTCAACCCAGCTACATCATCAGTACAACCCAGTGTCCGTTCTGATTTCTTATACTAGAGAGATACTATTAACAATTATGTGCAGACTGAGATCAACCAGAAATAATCGCAGGTTAATGGGTAAATCAAGTTCAATGCTAACGCAACGGGTACGAGAACACCGTAACACGAGCTATGTGATAGCTTATTATTAACAGTTATCGTAATTTCAGGTAGTTATCAGTTTCAACGTAGCTTTCATAGGGTGCTTTCACGCGAATGATGGCCTGCTTGCTGTACTCCACAGCTGAACGGCTTTATAGCGATACTTCCTGCCGGGAAGCAGCGGTGTGATGCTCTGCTGCGGCAGTAAGGTGCACATTGTACGTGTGTGGTAAATATCTCCACTCTCGTAGAAGCAGAAAGAATGGTAGGCCCGAGGGTCCAGAGAGATCTTGCCATACGCCCTACCAGATACAGGTCTAGGAGTATAAATACGATATATACCTACATCCATCGGGTATGTGTTTTGTCGACGAGTTATTAATAAGATGACTTGTTCAAATGGATCTTTAATGTACAATATATATGTATCGGGATAAAAGGTAAACAGCCCCACCCCAATAGATGCAAGAGAGGTAGGCCCAAGGTCCAGAGAAATCTTGCCTGTGGTGTGGTAATATCCCACTCCGTGACTGAAAAACTTCAACCCGTGCGACACAGCCTCCCCCCCCCCGATTCTTTCGCTTGAGGTATACCTTACAGGAAGAAAAATATCAGCATTTTCGACTGTAGGCACAACATCAGAACAAAGAGAAAAAGCAATCCCTCGGTTGTGTTACACACGCTATATACCTGTTAGCCTGGTAGTGGTCAGGCTTGCTTGCATCGTATATTTATCATACAGCCCGAACCCTCCGGACACAGCAAGCCACCCCTCCCTCTCTTGTGTGCAAGCTCATCATCACGCCCAGCTAAAACTATCTCACCACGTGTGACCCGTGTCCCACAAAGGGCTTGCGTACCCGTTCTCCATTTGCTCCGGTTTCCTTCTACGTTCCTTTATTGCTCGGTGTTCAGTCCTTGAAGTGTTGGACCTGGTCCCGACCACAACGCTCGGTTGGTGTGCAACACAAACAATGGTGGAACCGTGGGCATTGAAGAAAGTCAAACGTGCCTCGTACTTTCCATTGGGTGTGCATACTGTATAGTCGTTCCGTCGTGTCGGTGTCTTGCTAGAGATGCACAACCTATGTACGACGATCGGTCTAATACTTCCGATGTAGTCTAATCATCGCGGCCAGAATACTGGTTGCCAACAACAAAGACATGTGTACACATCTACCAGGTATACGATAAAATTACTTGCAAGATCGAATGTGAGATGGTACAAGAGCATGATGAACATCATTTCACAGTTTTTCAAACATTCCGATCTCCCGAAATGCACTTCGACCACCTTGAGTTCACCATGATACCCAAGGGCTGGGGGGTCGATAGGACGGGTATCGCAGATCACTTAGCTTTGACTTTCTTTGGTTCACTTGGTGGTGTTTACGTTCAACTCGCGTTGCACTGCATCGGTCTCCGTAGAGATGTGAGCGTAATGCGACCTTTCCCTTCTGTTGGATATTGTATTCGGTCCAGCGTTGTGAGGAGTGCTTCCCCTTGGTTGGCGATGCTGGAGGTTCCTTGGTTGGTTTCCTTATTGATGTTGCTTTCGTCTTCCCCAGTGACTACAAGCTTCTTCGGGTAAGGGGTGGGGTCTCCGAGGTTCCTTTCATTACGCTCCGTTCATGTTTGAATTCGAGAATATGTTTGGTCGTTGAAAGGCATGCATGTATTCGTCGGTGAACGATCATTCATGTGATATGCGATGAGGCATGCATACAAGCACAGCGAGCGATAGACGAACAGACGAGCGAGGAGTGTGCTTGCATGTGAATCAAGACCAAATATAACCTGAGTTCATGTACGGGTAGACCATAACGTCTAGGTCCAATGTCGACCCGACCCAGCACTCCGAGCGGTGTAGTCAGGGGGCAGCAGCACTACGATTGGATATTGTTAATACTTCAGCCGCCTTCCACACTCGTTCAGCACGTGTTGCCGCGCAAGAGAACTGCCAACCCCTTGCGAATGAATATAGATGCGGACAGGGGACCAGGTTGCTCCGGCTGATTCGATGAGAAACGTGGGTTCGGGAGGGATGGGGTCTCCGAGGTTCCTTTCATTACATTCCGCTCGTGTGTGAATTCGAGAATATGTTTGGTCGTTGAAAGGCATGCATGCATTCGTCGGTGAACGAGCATCCATGTGATATGCGACGTGGCATGCATACAAGCACAGCAAGCGAAACACGTACAGACGAGCGACGAGTGTGCTTGCATGAGATTCAAGACCAAATATAATCTGAGCTCGTCTACGGGTAGAAAATAACGTCGAGTTCCTGTGGCGACCCGACCTCGGCTGTTGCTGCGAAAAAGAAACAATTTCTGGCGATTGAATGGAGATGTTGACGGGGAACCATGTTGACGGGGAACCACGTTGCTCCGGTTGATTTGATGAGAAACGTTGGTTCGGGAGGGATGGGGTCTCCGAGGTTCCTTTCATTACTTTCCGCTCGTGTTTGAAGTCGAGAAAATGTTTGGTCATTGAAAGGCATGCATGCATTCGTCGGTGAACGAGCATTCATGTGATATGCGATGAGGCATGCATACAAGCACAGCGAGCGATAGACGTATAGACGAGCGACGAGTGTGCTTGCATGCGATTCAAGACCAAATATAATCTGAGTTCGTCTACGGGCAGACTATAACGTCTAGTTCCATTGGCGACCCGATCCCAGCGGTTGCTGTGCAAGAAAACTATTCCTTGTGAACGAATTGAGGTGTTGACGGGGAGCCACGTTACTCCGGTTGATTCAATAAGAAACGTGGGCTCAAGAAGCGTGGGGTCTCCGAGGTTCCTTTCATTACATTCCGCTAGTGTTTGAAGTCGAGAAATGCGCTTGGTATTCGAAAGGCATGCATGCATTCGTCGGTGAACGAGCATTCATGTGATAAGCGATGAGGCATGCATACAAGCACAGCGAGCGATAGACGAACAGACGAGCGACGAGTGTGCTTGCATGCGGATCGAGACCAAATAGAACCTGCATTCGTCTACGGGCGGGCCATAACGTCTAGTTCCAATGGCGACCCGACCCAGCCCCCAGAGCGGTGGTATAGTCAGGGAGCAGCAGCGCTGCGATTTCTGCCTTCTACTCTAGGTTAAGGATATATATATATATATAAGTCTCAGCCACGCTCACCTACCGTGGGATGGGTCCACGCCCCCCCCTATGTATATCCTTGCCTGGTCATGTTGTGTGTATACTCTGTGGTAAAAAGCCCTGGGAAAGAAAAAAAGAGGAGATACGTACGTATATTTTAACAATAACATAGTTACAATTTAAAACATACATTACCTGCCATTCATTTATCTTTTTGTCTCGTTTATAGTGTTTTAGAAATTACAGTATTGTGACCCTATCACGGAGGCACCGAGAAGTAGGTTTCTCGTTCCCATTTTCCCCAAATCTGAAAGTCGAGGAACAAATGGGATGAGGGGGCGAGGACCAAGCGAAACGTAGAAAACATGCCGACTGTGGCAGACGTTATGCGTGCTTCGTTAGACGAAAGCGTATGGTAACTACGGTGGGGGGCGGGCTGCGGTATCTGAGAAAATATAGTGTGGGAGACCACCTACATAAACGCTCCGCCTTTGTCACCCCTCAAGCACGACATAAGCGTATGTTAGTTCCGGAAGAACCGCACGGAGACACGCTACAACACTGCGTGCCGACAACCAGGTAAACGCGTTCCGGGTGCATCACACCGCGATCGCATACCTCAGCGCGTATCACCGTCAGAGGGGTCTGGAAAATCGTACACGACGTTCCCACGGGACAACCAACGGTAGCAGAACCCCTAATCAACTAGGCTACAAGTTTGGGGACAATAAGGAATAGAAGGTACCCGCAAAAAGGATACGCATCAAAAGAGCGACGACATTGAGATAAGAGAAGGGTCAACAAGTATGGGTGTGATCTCATGCCGCAGCAGAGAGAGGCCTCATTGATCCCAAACTATATACGAATTAACGTACGATGCGATGTTACAGCAGTAATCTGGACCAGAAAAGAGGGGACGCCAGCAGGGTGGATCCCTTTTCGGGAAAGCCTCCTTGTTGTATGGGGAGACAGTGATTGAGTATCATTCCGTGAGCGATATCGCAGCTCTACAACAGCACGACAAGGTAGAAAGAGGCTAGGAAAAAACAGACCATCCCGCCCGCCCATCGTTGGTAGCGAGGTGTACCGTCGACAACGACATCAGTTGTGTTAGTGTTTATTTTACCGGGGTACCTACTCTCTGCGACGAGGTGCCGCGTTGATTGCCAGACAACCAACGCGGGAGTAGTAACCCTGGGTGAGAGTCTCCGGCTGGTCGCAGCAGGAGGCCTCATTGATCCCAAACTATATACGAATTAGCGTACGACGCGATGTTACAACAGTATTGTGAGATTATTATTTCTTGAACGTAGTGTTGTTGTAAATCAAGGAAACGAACGCGTCTTAGGCTGAAAACCGTCCAATAAAAAGGTTGAAGAATTTAGAGCCAGCTTACCGGCATTTGACGGTTGCTCGTCTGGCACGTCATTGCTGTCTACGCATGATGGGAGTAGTCTTGTAGTTCGAAGACGGCAATTCGAGTGGCGTTGTAAGATGATGAGACGATCCAATAGTATTTTCAAGTAGAACAGGACTTTTCTGTTATGTATACGCGGCAGTACAGTAGGTTCGCAGCAGTATGATATGCGCATGGATGTGGACGAAGCGTTGGTGTGCTCGACGGGTTTGACTCGAAAATGAAGTTGTGCAAGTGAAGTGGTATCAACCTCTCCGAAATGTACAACAATGTTGTTGGTGAACGTGCACGTTTGAGATGCGAACATTATTTCGAAAATGCCATAAAGCATGTGTACAACCACAGTTGAAGCCGGTAAACGAGTATCCAGTAGAACGAAGACGCGGGCACGCAAGCACAGCAAGCGAGACGTCCTTGTAGTCGAAGCGGTGGTATGCATCACGTGTTTAACTTGCCAAGTGACGTTGTACAAGTGCTATCAATCTGTCCGAAACGTGCAATGCTGGTAAAAGTGCTACACTTTTTCGACAATGCGATGGAGCATGGGTACAAGCATAGTTGAAGCTGAAAAACGAGAGATCGAAGGAAGAAGCGGACACGCAAGTACAGCGAGCGAGACGTCCTTATAGGCGAAGCGGTGGTATGCATCGCATGTTGAACTTGCAAAGTGACGTTATACAAGTGGTATCAATCTGTCCGAAAGGTGCAATGCTGGTGAAAATGCTACACTTTTTCGACAATGCGATGGAGCATGGGTACAAGCATAGTTGAAGCTGGCAAACGAGCTACCGAAGGAAGAAGCGGTCATGCAAGCACAGCAAGCGGCACTGCCCTGTAGTTGAAGCGGTGCTATGCATCACGGGTTTGACCTCAAAATTAAGTTCTACAAGTGGTATAAATCTCTCCGAAAGGTATAATGTTGTTGGTGAACGTCCATATTGTTAGAGATGCATACATTATTTTCGATAATGTGCCGTGACGTATATATATATATATAATATATTTCGAATTGCGTTTTGTATTTTCATTGTCTGCAGCTTGCGAGGGAGAGTAGATGGTTGACAGGTCTGCCGCATTATGTAACCCTGCGCCATACCCACAGGTCGTTGCAAATAAACGCTTTTCCCTCCACTGTCTGGGTTCTACTGTACGAATTCTCGGACGAATAAGACATCCGATCAATGGTCCAACACCATTGTACTCGTCCACAACCGAGGTTATGCCGAAACTTTAGTTTACCCCATGCAGTATTTTGACCTGGATGCCTTTGAAAATCCTTGCCAGCTACTAGGTTACGAGATGCATTTCCCGCATCGTCCACATTATTCCGAGTGTTCACCTTATACGCCTCGGGCTTCCTCCTTCCTTTGCGCTGCATGACTCGTTTCGACACGTTACCCCCAGCCTCAAGCGTCCAGGCACTTCCCGTCCTCAGCGCGTGGTGGGCAACAATATCAACATGGCCGCTTGGCTAGCCGGCGTCTCGCGGTGTGGTCCATTTGCGGCTCCACCCCGAGCATGCCGACATAACGCATGCCATCGTGCATGCGCCGCCTCCTCGCCGAGTGGACCACAATCATGGTACATGACTACGTGCATCATTGTAGTGTTTGCAACACAGCCACAGCCTAAATTGTTCCGTGCTCTTCCACCTCTCCGAAGCGGCACAACCTTCTCCTGTGTTGTATATATGACAGCTGGGGGGGCGAAAATCAGTTTGTAGGCCAAAAGACCGTCTCAAGTGCGCAGCTGTTTACCGGAAACATCCGGTCTCTTGTGGTATGACCGATTTCTGAGCATCCCAGGAGAGGTATTTCCTGGAGTATGACCTATCTTTAGAGTGGTGACGACCGCCCTGATGTAGGCTATATGTCTGTGGTACGTCGCCAACCTGCTGGCGGGGTGATAGGTCAGCACCGGAGCCATCAACCAGCCCTCTATCCAATGAGACCCAGAAAGAAACGAACAGCGGGGGAGGCAGTGTTGGCGAAGGACAGGCGAACCCAGACGTGCACTTGTTGAAGCCGCTTGATCAATGGTTAAACGCCACCGGGATGCCTGCAGCATAAGTCCACGCTTGGTCTTTATTCGGTTCCACGAGGCACAAGCGGTGGATGAACTGCAGAGGGATAGAGTTGTCTCACGAACGCCTCTAAACCACTGTAGATACTCGGCACCTCACTCGTCTGCTCCTGAGAAGCGATCGAGTATTCGCGTCCAAGCAAGTAAGATAGTGAGAGCCCGCCCTTTTATGCGGAGTTTCACTCGGAGGCTCTGCGGGCTGCCCCTAAACGTGATTTGTTGTGTACATTAGATTCGAACTACACCGATGTTGTCACTCTCTGCTTCTTTTGGCCAGAAAGTCCCATGCGTAACGGCCAAAACACATAGTCGCATGCTCTCGTTCAACCTCTTTAGCTACCGACGTCGGTGATATATACGTCTTCAGGGTTGAAGGCAGCAAATCAAACACGCCGTACAGCAAGGGGGCTGCAATGGTCGATACCCTCCTCTGTCACCTACGGTCACAGCAAAGGTCGTTGGCTACTACTGCTCTGTATCGAATACCAGTACACGCTAAGAGACAATAGTGGGGTTCCAGCAATCAACTGCGTGACCGAGCTCATGCCTGCTGACGGATAGGTTCAGTTCGAAAACGCAACGCAGAGAAAAGACGGCGCTGCCTGGTACGATGTCAGGTCGTAGGAGCCACCTGGAGGAAGAAACATGAGGCCTTTTGATCATGGATGATGCAGAGTTGTTTTATATCAGGCAATGTTTAAGCGTCTTGAAACAAACAAATTACGAGAGGAAATGCTCGCCAGATCGTAAACAAGGCCGAGAGAGGCAGCGTCTGATCTGCTTGTGGGCTGTTTCTGCGTCTTCATGCCCGAGGACCATCTCCGGATCCATTTCACGTCGTACAATGATGCGCAGCGCTGGGTACCAACGACGCTCACCCCCTCCTAATGAAGTAATCGTAGAACACGGTCATTTGAGCAGGAGAAGGTGTGAGCGGTTTGTGAGCAGTGCGTCGCAGACTTGCACGACGTGAATAGGGCGGGTGAATGAGCGCTCGGTATGAGTACGCAGAAGTGCCGGACACGCTGGCCAGATGCTTACTCCTTTGCTTTTGCGTATCTAGGCACGTTAGTTCGTTCACAAGGCTCACTTGATACATATACCGCACATAGGAAATTTCCAGAGCTTTTCGCGGGTCAGGAGGATTCCAAATGTCACGGGTCGGGGCGGGTCTGTTGAAGGCAACTCAAGATTTTCACGGGTCGGGTCGGGTCGGATCAAGAAATTTTGTAATCTAGCGGGTCGGGTCAAGTCGGGTCGGGTCAGAAGGTGTTCGAAACGTCACGGGTCAGCTCAGGTCATGACCCGTGAGATACGGGTAATTCGCGGGTCGGATCACCATGATCCGTGAGTTGGCTTCGGCTGACCCGCAGGTCGGACCCGCGGGTCTGAAATCGTACAACAAACACTACTCGCCGTTTCCGGCTTGAAGGCCTCTTTCGTGCCGATACTCCAACCTCCGAGAGCATATCATAGCGTGTAGCGTCATCATACGCGAATCCCGGGTCGGATGAAGCCGTTGTATTGAATTGTGTTCATGTTCACGTTCATCCATTTCTACTAAAGAAACAGGCCACATTCTCATGCAGGGTACAACGATGACGACAACACGTGATAGCAATGTATAAACCCACGTAATGTACGAGCACGTACACACGGATTACCTGTGATTTATGACCAAAACGCAAAAAGGCAAGAGGTATACTCGTACGAGCAAAGACGAAATTCGACGCAGGTGACAAAACACAGCGGCAGCAGGAGCAACAGAAGGTCCCGGATCCTCGCGGATCGTGACCCCCGCTGACAGATTCACTACCTCAGTCGTGCTTGCTGCTGAAGGTGGCACAGCACGCTGCTTCTCGGGACCGTAGGCTGCATGGAGAGGTCATTCGCCGCGGCGGAAGCAGCACCCACCCGGTTAGAGCTATAGAGTCGCCCCACGGGTTGAGAGGTATCCGCCCGGCAGAGTGCAGGTGTGTACCTTTCTCATCATGGTCCTTTTACAAGCCGACACCACACAATGCTCCAAACAAATGAAAAAAAGTACAGGACACAACCGTACGACATTTGGGAAAAAGCACCAGCGACCAAGGGCCAACCAACGGACCAACGTATCATCGGTGATGTCTTTGGATCCGTGAGCATGAGTTTTTTCATGGGGCTAGTTGACCCAACCGGCATGAAACCCGTGTCTCACTTATCAATCGAAGGGTTTCGGGTCGGGTCGAGTCAAGTCAACAAGTTTTGAAATCTCGCGGGTCGGATCAGGTCGGGTCAGGAGATTTTCAAATGTCACCGATCGGGTTGGGTCAGGTGTTTTTAAAATCTCGCGGGTTGGGTCGGGTCGGTTCGAGATGCTTGCAAAATCTCGCGGGTCGGGTTGGATCAAGTCAGCACACCTCAAATGTTCCGCAGGTCGGGTCGGGTCAGACCCGACCCGACCCTTGAGGTTTGACCTGACTCGCGAAATGCTCTGAAAATTTCACCAGTGGTTGGTGCAATTACAGTGCCGGTATGTATTTAGTGTCAATGGATGAGCAAACACCTGTCACACTTTTGGAGAGTAGCAGGCGGATAACATTGCGATGCATACCACCAATTGATCGTGTAGAGAATATCGTCATTGCAGGTGAGATGGAAAGTCCGACACTGTTGAGATTAGCCAAGTGTATCATACGCGTGCTGTAATGCAATGCATCTTGACGACAGAGCCTGGGGAGGGTAGATGGCAGCGACGTTGCCGGTACATACGTAACTGACCCTGTGGAGGGAAGCCATATGTGAGATACTAACAATACGATAACAAATAATACCGCTTACTCAATACCGGTCGGTACGCAAGAGGGGCAGAAAGCCTGACCTCATCGTAGGTGTAAGTGCAGTAAAACTCACGTGTAAAAATATATACTTCAGCAATATTTACACGGTATGAACTACATTGTTCGAAGAAAATGTCTTGAATCATGCCGCATACGCGTGAGCTAAACTGAAACTGCGTGCTCTCCTCAAGCATGCTAACTTCACTGAAAAACATACGTCACTTTCCCCTGCTCTAAAGCAAAATCACTGTGCAGTAATGTCTTCATCATATGATAAGCTTTTGTTCATGCCTACGGCATTCTGTACTCGTACTCGTTCTCTGTATGCTCTGTGCAGCGCAGCCGCCATTCTGGACGACGCCGGCTTGCTCTGCTTGGCGTGTAAAAGCCGATGAGACCATCGGTACTGTGTGATCATCGCCGTGTATTTTCAAGCAACAACAACGAATAAAAACTATTCACCACGATTATTTTTCGTTCGTTTGTTCCTTACATGGTATTTCCGGTTACCTGGGAGGCCTCCTGGTTCGTTTTCGCCAGACCATCTGCAACCAATCAAAATCGAAGTGGTGAACGAGGAGAAGGAGAATGAGCAAGAGTAGGACAAATCGACGAAGCAGAGCTTGGCGGCCATTCCCTCCTGCATACAAGTATCACCGTCGAGAGCTTGAGTATGTCGTGTACGGCGTCGCTGAACGTGCGGGGCGAGTTCAGTGCTTCTTTCGGTGGTGTAAGTGGTGTGAGTGGTGAGGTAACGATCAGTCACTCCTGTACAACCAAGAAAGAAGTTAGTATGCCATAGTTAGCAGATGACAGGCGACAGATGGCAGAGGGTGGGTATGAAAACAAGAGTGCAGACGTGCCGTGTCGCATTTATGCATATGCTCTCTCGTTCGCTCGTTCCTTCGTTCGTTCATCATTATACTGTTCGACCGCTCGTTAGGTCTATTACATACATGGTTGCCTGCTACGCTTTTAGCACTCGATTCGGGTTAGCTATCGGCACGCCGCTTGATACTCGTGAGCGGTAACATATTTCTTAAACAAACATTGTACGAGTTGCTAGCTGCAGATGTGTTTTGCTGCCGTTGGAAGTGAAGCTGCTAGCGCTGCTGGTGCTAGTGAAAGGACGCGCAGACACCGCGATAGGCGGGGTAGTACGTGGAGTCGTAGGTTTGCCCGTCTATCCCTCCATATGCTTTACAAGTAGTGTGGTGGCAGTGGAATGCCTCCGCTCTATGGATGGTACCATGGCAACCCCCGGCATTGTTCCTCGTGCGTTTGGTGCTCAAAACAGAATATATTGGATACTGAGGTGTAGAGTGTCGCGTTTTAACCCAATAGCCCTTGATATCCCCCGCTCCCCCCATCGCCCCCCTCCACCTACTATGCAATTTTTGCTTTCCGCCACTTCTATCGTCGATTCCGTTTCCGTCTTGGCCATCGATCTCCCTGCTTCCACGGGGGACCGCTTTCAAATGGCCGCATTGATTACGCCTCGAAACTGGATATCTCCTTTGTTTCGCTCCCACCCGAAGCTCAGGACCCCCCAGGCAGAAGCTCAAGCCGTTCGGTAGATGGGCCCGCAGCGGATAAGGCTGGGGCTGGAACAGATCTTCCGTGTTTTGAGACAACTCAACGCTGGTATGGTAAATTCCTCACCGGTTATAGCCAGCGTTAGTGTCTTTACTTTGGCGTACGTGCCGGTTGAGGATATAAGGCTTTGCCAGCAGTGTTGGCAGCATGTTGTTTTCATCCGTATGACGGCCTCCTACGTCCAACCAACCAAGACTCTATACTGCTTCGACACTGTTGTTAGTTTAGTTTCCTGCTGCCCTTTTTTAGCACAACGGATCTTGTCAAATATTTAACCGTGCCTTGACAACCATCGTGTTCAATATTTCAGACACGTGCTACTGTGACAGCGGTAGCAATTGTAAACCAACCTATTCCGGACGGCGGAGATCCTGGGCTGAGGAACTATCCTGTCTCGTTAGAATATTGTGTACACCTCGTACATCATGTTTCGATGTAACCCCAGGGCATCTGGGCTGTTAGTCGGGTTTGAGAGAGTATACCTTTCCCCAAAGCCATCGTTTACGTGAGACAAACTTACGTTTATAAAAGTAGTAAAGTATAGATGCGGCGCGCTCGTGCCAAAGAGCTTGTCTTCATCGCTTCTCCTGCTTCCATTGTTCTCCCCAAATACCAATCCTTAATTTTATGCTGTATTGTTTGATGTGGCGCAGCCGTGTGTTTGTTTTTGGTTGTACTCACGTACGATGTCGCGGGCGAATGTCGGGCAACTGATGCTCTTCAAGAGGGGCAGAAGCCGATCCACGGATTCCTGAAAACGAACTGGTACACGTGGGTTGGTGTTTGTTGGCGATGTCCTCGATGTATAGTTTTTTTCCCGTCTGCCCTCAGAGTGCTAGCCGCCTTCATTCCGTACGGATGTATGCTGCGACAGGGGTGTACCCGAGGCTTGATGCCGACCCTTAGAGAAGGTTTTCTCCACCCCATACAGCGCCTGACGTTAAGGAAAAATAAACGTAAAACCTGATGAACAACACTATAGTCTCGGGATAAATCGAAAGGACGTTCAAACCATACATGCAGAAGCCCCGTTAGTCCCGGGCAGTTTGGCCTAAACCCGCTGTCCCTATCACAGCAGGCGTCTCCAATCGTACCTGGACTCTGGCAATACCTGACGTTCGAGTCTATCCGTTGATTCTGGCATCTTCGTCACATCCGTGGTCCGATTGCACGTTGGTGGCGGTCAGCCCCGTGTTTATAGGCGATCTGTCACGCCTTAGTATGTAACTGTCGCTGTATGGTGGTTACAAGGTCGGAAGCAGCACAGGGTTGTAGAAAAAATATGTCGGGGACGTCGTGCACGCGTACTCGGACGCGGTTTTGGATTGGGTGATCTCCTGTTTGACTTTCAGGCCGCATTCTCCTGTACGGCATACCTCGCCCTTAGGTAGAAATATAGATATGCCTGCCCCTCCCCCCCCATCACTCTCGCTCTCCCTCTCTCTCTATCTACTTCGCAGAATATATATTTTCCTCTTTATCCCTCTCTCTCTGACGTGCAAGAATATTGGTGGTCCCACTCGTAACAATGGATAATCCGCATCGCTGTTGTCCTCAATTAGTTGCCACGAGATGGCGCGTCCGAGAAGGTTGCATCCACTACCTTTCTCGCCTGTATAGCCCCGGCCTACGTTTGATTCCACACTAACCCCTTTCTCTGACACGCCTTTCCCCTACGGGGGAGCAAGCCTTCTTTCCCAAACACACACTTCTCCCCGGCCCGAGCCGGTGGCTGACGCTTAATCGCCTATACGACAAAGTTCGTACTGAAAAACTAACCCCTCGCTTATCAAGGTAGCGGTAGTCCTAACGTGTATGAGGCTCTTTATGAGGCTCCTGGCTTAATGAGCTTCTATACCTCACCGACCAACTGTATTTCTGAAATAAACCACGCTACAGCAGGCCCGATACATCATATCGTGGGCGATGTAAAGAAAATGCCAAAAATGCACATCGGATCCAATCGGATTGGTTGGATCCTCAGTAAGAAATTCACGGCTCATACCCGCAACTATGTACGTATCATGCGACAGGAAGTTATAAGATTATGCTCCATGGACTACAACAAACTTGCCTGAGAGTGACTATTTTCGTCCAATGCGAATCCCAACATCTGACAAGCTTACCTCACGGTTGTGCGCGCCACCAACGCACAGTTCTCCCGAACCCCGACCTGTCGCTGACGCTTCACCAGCTGAACGCCAAATGCTCATTGAACCTTGACCCGTACATGTATGCTACCTGAGACGTGATAACGTGTCCGGGAATGGACGGTAGACTATCAGCCCCAACAGCATATCGCGCAACGACTGGTCCGAGGTCAGTTACTATTATGGGGGTCCATAGTTAACGGGACCAAATTTTGTTAGTAAAAATAGGAAAATATATAGGTTTTATGTACACCATAGGTCCTGTTAACTATGAACCCCCGTAATAGTCACCCTATTATGCGAGGCCCTTCACCTGACAAGAACAGTCTACCACGGAAGGGTGTTTTCTTTCTCGGTCGTAGCAGAAGCTTCCAGTGGAAGAGACTCGCGTTGGACGATAAAAAGATAGTCTCTTCGGGATCGTTGCTGCGCGATAGTCCGTTGAAAATAATGGAGGATGGGCGGAGCTTCGAATGGACTACGCACGACGCCCCCCTCCCCCCCCCGCCTGTCTGGTATCTAAAATAGTGCGAAGGGGTATCGATTTTTTCTTTTTTCATGCTCCCCGGTCCAATCAATAATAGATTAAGACGTCGCTCTGTTTCTCGATTTGCACATACACGAAAAGTTCAATCAACATGTCTGTGTGGCGCTCGTGCTCCGGAGCTTCCTTGTCCTTCATCCATGAAGGAGGCGGATTCCTCGCTGTGAGTGTGTTTGCGGCGCAAGCACTCGAGTACCCAGGTGCGGAGGTGTGCTTGTGCCTAACGATGCGAACGTAAGAGCGAAGGTACAGCAGTACAGTAGTATTAATAGCAGTATTCGTATCAGTTGCTATACTGTATACCGTTACTATTGATATATCCTAAACGCGCACTACATGCATGCTCGTTGCGGAGTTAAGCGAACTGCCCGAGCGTCTGTACGTCTACACTATATACCGTTACTATTGATAGATCCAAAACGCTTACTAAATGCATGCTTGTGGCGGAGCTGAACAAACCGCTCGTGCGTCTCTACGTCCACACTGTGTGCCGATACAATGAATTCATCCAACATGCCTGCTGCTGCTGCTGTACATGCTATGCTTGTTGCGGAGCTAAACGGACCACCCGTTCGTCTGTACATCTACACTGTATACCGTTAGTGTTCATACATCCGACATGCGTACTGAATGCATGCTTGTTGCGGAGCTAAACAAACCAACCGCTCTTCTGTACGTCTACAGTGTATACCGATACTGTCCATACATCCAACACGCCTACTGCCGCCTACATGGAATGCTCGTTACGAAGCTAAACAAACCGCCAGCTCGTATGTACGTCTATATACAGCGAATAACGTTACTATTCATATATCCGACACGTGTCTAAGTGCATGCTTGTTGCGGAGCAGAACAAACCGCCCGCTCATCTGGACGTCTATACTGTATACCGATACCACTCATTAATCCAACACGCCTACTGGCAGACAGGGTAGCAAGGTACCAGGCGAGCCAGCAGGGAGACCCTGGCTGTGCTACTCGTACCATAAACTGCTGCCGCTACCTGGAGCATGCCTTGTGCTTTGTTTGGTTTGCCTGTTATTTTCCCTTGCTTCTTAGTCTTACTCTGTCACGACTAGTGGTGTTTTCTTCTTTTTCCGTTTTTTGTGGCTCCTTCTTTTCAAGTGTCTGCCAGATCCCCTTCGGGGGGGTACGATGGTTTGTTGATATACTGACTTGTATACATATACCAGGTATATTTTTGTTTCTTATTTTTGTTTCTTTTCTCTTTCGAATTGTTTTTGTTTTTGTTTTTGTTTTTTTCTCTTTGTTTCGTTTTGTTTCTCTAGGTCATGGAATGGGTATGTAGTGCCTGTCGTACGCAGTATGATATGGCATTGCATTGGATTGCATACGTGGCAACGTAGTATCTCTGTGGCGTAGCTTTGTGACCACATAACTTGTATCTCTCTAGGTTTGAAGAATCGGCACGGACACTGGTTGTGCTGGATGTCGACAGGTAGAAAGAACGGTTTAGTGTGAAGAAAAAACAACAACAACAACAACTGCTGCTGTACATGCAATGCTTGTCGAGGAGCTAAACAAGCCGCCCATTCGTCTGTACGTTTACACTGTATGTGCCGGTGCACGGCTCGGGGCCGGCGCCGGCGGGGGTCGGCCGATAGCGGCGTCGCAGCCAGCGGCGCTGTATCCGCGGAACCCTGGCCAAGAGGGCCAAGGGCAAGGGAAGGCGGGGGCTGGGGGTGTTTGTGCAAGTAACGGAAGCAGCAGCGGCGGCAGTGGCAGCGGCAGCGGAGCGTCGAGTGGGGGGGGGCTTCACTCGGGTCGTCGGCTGGCAAGGCTGACGAACAGGGGGACGGGCCTCGCCCCTCAGTGGCGGCTGCCAAGGCTGACCAATAGGGGGACGGGCCTTGCCCGTCAGTGGGGGTGAGGCCGATCGTAGGGCGCATGGAACCAGCAGCGCGAGTTGCACAGCTTGTGTGTCCGGGGTCGGCGTGTGCTGGGAGCCCAGGTCTTGGGGCCAGCGGATGTCGCGCTATGCTCAGTAGCGCTGGCAGCCAGCTCATCCGCCACTCGGTTGCGCCGTCATCTCACCGAGCTTACACGTCAGGTTTCCGGTCTCGAATGGTATACTTTTTCCGGGGGTTGATAAGGGTGGCTGCGTATGTCGACACGCCAGCCTCCACTACGGATAAGATTCAGGCGTTGCTTAAGTTCGTAGCATGGTGTGCGTTGGAGGGCAACCAAGCCGGTACTGTTACCAGTATACTATCAGCCGTGTTCCACCGAGTAAACTTGCAAGTGGAGTTTCCCATGTCGTCGCCGCTTGTTAAGGTGCATTGAAAGGGGGGAACGGTCGCACATTGCCGCCGGCACCAATCCGTCGCCCTATTTCGTGGGACACGTTGTTGGGAGGACAGGGCCGGTCCGCGGGTGGTCGAGTTCTTTGGCTGTCGTTGGCATTGGGCTATTTATTTAATTTTTTTCATGGCGAAGTCTGACGAAATATTCGCTTATTCGTCCGGAGTTGTACACCCCGTGCATTGCTTGACGAGGGGTGACGTAGCGTTGTTCACGGGGGAGCGGCGGTTGACCTCGTTGCAGTGGCATCAGGCCACCAGCATCAAGGTCCTGTTTCGGGCCCATAAAGGGTCCAGGCTCGGCAAAGATCGGATATCGTGCGCACGCGCGAAGACGCCTTCGGGGCGCATTCCGGGGTGGGAGCAGGCGGCGGTGCCGTCGCTCTCATGGTGGAGTTGTTGTCGGGACATCCGACGCTGCCAGAAAGCGCCCCCCTGTCGTCGTATCGGTACGGTGAAGAGGTCAAAGTTGGGAGGTACACGCAGGCCCTCGGGGCACTTCGCGTAGTGGTAGCGAAAGCAGGAGACGATGCCAGCGAAGTCGGCCTCCACTCATTGCGTAGTGCGCAACCAATACGCTGGCGGCCAGGGGGAAGTGCCGTAGAGGGCGATCTGAGAGAAAGTAGATGGAAGTCTTCAAAGTTTCCTAGACGTACATTCGCAATAACCTAGAGGACGCGGGTACTGTATCTCGTAAATTAGTAGAGACGGGAAAATAGGGCAGATGTAGCCACGCCAGGGCACTGTTTGGGGGCTAACACCGTAGTATCGACGCGACCTCGATATTGGGGTATGTCAATGGTTTACTACCATCGGGGGTCTCGGTCGTCCGAGACTGCGTTTGTTAGAGCCCCGGCCAGTCGGCTGGGGGGGGGGAACTCCCGGGTACGGGCAGCACGATAGGCAACGAGAGTCAGCGGCCGGTGTCGCGGCTCTCGTACCACGCCATTGGATCCCCCCCCCGACGTCGCAGAGAATAATAGTAACATGACAATTCGAAGGATATACAGCAAAACAGGTACATGTACGGTTGGGGCACGATGAAAAAGTTGTCCGCATTTATTTGTTACCTATATGAATTTTTCTGATGACTGTCAAATGAGTACTCACGGCAACAGCACAGGCTACTCATGGCAACAGCAGTAGAACTCTACAGTATCAACATCAATTGGCAGCAACAGGTCTACCCACATACGAATTAGGGCATCATTAGAAAAACATATGTGCTTGTCCTGAAAAGTTTCTCTCTAATGGCTGCCAAAAGCAGTATAATCTGTTCATGGATACAGCAGCAGATTCATGGCAACGGCAGCACAATACTACCTGCTACCAATGCTACTATACTACTACTACTACTACTACTACTACTACTACTACTACTACTACTACTACTACTACTACTACTACTACTACTACTACTACTACTACTACTACTACTACTACTACTACTACTACTACTACTACTACTACTACTACTACTACTACTACTACTACTACTACTACTACTACTACTACTACTACTACTACTACTACTACTACTACTACTACTACTACTACTACTACTACTACTACTACTACTACTACTACTACTACTACTACTACTACTACTACTACTACTACTACTACTACTACTACTACTACTACTACTACTACTACTACTACTGCTGCTGCTGCTATTAATATCACTACTGCCACTGCCACTACTACTACTGCTGCTGCTGTTACAACAACAACAACAACAACAACAACAACAACAAACTACTACTACTACTACTACTACTACTACTACTACTACTACTACTACTACTACTACTACTACTGCTGCTGCTGCCACTGCCACTACTACTGCTGCTGCTGTTACTACAACAACAACTACTACTACTACTCTAATACTCCTCCTCCTACTATTATTACTATTATTACTACTACCATCAAATCCTACTACTCTACTACTGAAACTACCTCTACTATGCCAGATGCACAGGGGTAGAGAGAGACGAGCGGCAGAACGAGCCTGGCTGTGGCTCTTGCCCGATTCAATTACCTGCTGCTACTGAGAGCGTGCGACTGGACAACTCGTGAAGTATGATACCTACATATACAGTAGATACCTGCCAAGTACCTACAGACGGGGCGGGACGGGCCAGTGCGTGTAGTTTCATTAAGAATACTATATTAGCATTACTATTATTATCGTAGGCTACGACGGTTTGGTTCCGGCACCAAGAATGGAAGGATGAGTGTTGTCTATGACGGGCTACTTGTATGACGGGTGTATATATTTTTTGCAACAAGGGTAGGGGTGAATATAATATGTTATTAATAATGACTTGAGCGGAGAGTGGTTTAATTGGTTTTGGCTATAGAGGGAAACGACTACAACTGTTAACAGCAGTGCTGCAGTATTAATATTAATATAGTATTAAAGGTAGACTACGATGGGTTGTTTAAGACACTACTGTTACCAAGAATGGAAGGATGAGTGCTGTGTGTGATGGGCTGCTTTTGTATGACGGTATACATGTCTTGCATAAAGGGTAGGGGTGGACGAAAATAATAATTCCAGTAGTGACGTGAGCGAGTGCGGATTAAGTAGGTTTGGCAGTAGAGGGAAGGGTGTGGCTTGAATTAATTAATTAAATCGGCCAACACTCTTTTAGCCAACAATACACACAAAGAGCTCACCTCTTTGTGTGCGTTACCCCAGGAAGCATAATACCCCCCGGGAAGAGACGAATACAATAAACAACCTGTCTAATCAATGGCGCGAGAATTGTTTTTTTAGTGAATGAATGTGTCAAACGGGAGCAGGGACTTGCAGGAATAAAAAAGTTCCGAAGGAAAATGTTTGCCAGGTGCTTATTACTACTTTAGTTGTATTAGATCGTTGGCTGGAAGAAAATAAACGAGGCGGTCTATTAAGCTGCGGTGTATGTATGCGGCTCATGCTATATCATCTGCTCTTCCACCGAAGCTGACGATAGCAAGCAGTGTTGATGTGCGATTATTTTGCGACAGGTGGTTTGTGTGGTCGTATAAGGTACATGGTACATGATATGTTATCACCCACACAGTAGCTCCTCTGTGTTCTTGTGTGGCTCGCGCCCCTGTCTTCTTCCGGGCCTTGATACCCTTACTTTACGCTGCAAGCTCCACCCCGCCTTACGTATCTTTGTGTGGGAACGGTGCGCACTGTTCCGCAAAGTCTGGCGATGTGGGCAAGTTGTTGGCATATTTTGAACGCCCTTTGGTGCCCGCGTGTGCTTCTATATACATGACAGAAAGAAGAATACTGATCACATACATGTAAGCTTTTCTTGTTGGCTGGCAAGCAATAGTATAGAAGCAGTAATTACATCTTAACATGGAATCAACACAACGATAAAACAGCAACAATAATATCACAACAGCGCAGTGTTAGCAAAGACAAAAAATAAAAGTACAAGCATATGCAATGCGTGCATGAATGCAACCAGTAATAACAGTAGCAACAACGGCAAGAACTGATGCAGCACGATAATGTCTCCGTGTACTGTGACTCTCAGTCACAGGTAAGATGCAAAGGCCCAAAATAAATGACGGGAAAACATGCGAAGTACGCTTTTAGATACGCGACACAAAGAAAGTTGTGGTGCACACTATTAGCTACTGCTGTAGTGCACCTATTTTATATCGTATACATACGATACAACTGTTAACAGTACATACCAGTGCTATAATCAGCTGTTGCGCAGTTAGTTGCGCTGGCGCAACACCTTGGTCGAAATAGCCGTTTTCCCCCACAGCCGCAGATGGCCTCGTTGCGCGCAGCGCAACACGCGATTTTGCGCGCGCAACGTTTTCGGCCTTGGGCCCAAAATTTGTTGCGGCCTTTTTCGTTTGCCGGGGGCGCTTTCTTTTTGACGCTGTTTTACAAATTCGCCTTTGGCGACAAAATCTTTGAGCCCCCTTTTTGAATTCGCCGCAGGTGAAGAAAATATATTTAAGCCCTTTTTCTATTCGCTTGTAGTAGAAGAAAAGAAAATTAGGCACCTTTGCTGTCCGCCGTAGGCTATCTTGTTTTATCGGCACATTTTTTTTCTATTCGCCGTTGCCGAAACACATTTGAAAGACGCTTTTCTGTATTCGCCGTTACTTCTCAGGCCCGGTTTTATCGATTGGCCTGGGTGCGGTGATGCTGGACGTAAGTGTGATCAGCTCCTTTCTTCTCCAAGGCATCCCAGGTCCCAAGGCATCCCGATACACGCCTTTTCGAGAGTCGGTAGGCGTTGAAGCATACTTTTTTACTTGGTTTTCGGACATATATTCGCGCATATATCACAGGTGTTTGGGCTGGGCGCAACAGACTCCGGACTAATAACGATATCACTGGTGCATACTGGTAAACATGGAGACGGCATCTTCAGTATCTACAGAAACTACAGCAACACACGTAGTACGTGCGTGCTGGTGAATCATAGAGAAGACACCTTCAGTATCCCTCCAGGACCAGTAGCAGAGTACTGGTTATGATTGAAGCAAAAACATAGATGGGCTACACGGGGGCATTAGTACGTATACCCCAAGAGATATCGACTATGGCAGTAGAACTGGGGGTCTCCGTACTGGTTTTATTGAACCGAATACAAGGGTGGTTCCCTGTTTTGATTTTCTTTGAGCGAAGTGCAAGGTCGTCCTCTGTTGCCGGCTGCGAGCGCACACGCGCATCGCCCCCCTTTGAGCTTACTTTAACTCATCAGCAGCTTTTATCTGCTGAGAAAACCAATCGGTGAATATCGGCCTGGGGTCGCCACCATCTTCTCCTTATTTTCTTCTATTGAAATATTCGTACAAGTCACCTGACAGTGATTGCGTGTTTGCCTAAACATAGACCGTGTATTGACCGACCATCCGCATTCGAGTCTAGGCGTACACATCAGCTACGAGCGGGTACACACGCCAATCACCATACCTAATATCGTACGTGTCCAAAGGCAGATACCGGGGTAGGCCAATTATAACGCATATCATACTGCGATGCTTCTGCCTATTCAGCAGTAGTCCATATGCTAGTGAACATTGACTAGATATATTGCTGAATGATGCCGGTATCTTCCTCTCCTTCGTGTTGTTTCGTCCGTGCAGCAGCAGCTATTTGTGCTTCTTGAGTACGTATGCTTTCCTTCTAGGAGCTGTAAAATGCTGTGGTTGCCTTGCGTCGTTGGTATGCTGTATCATTAACTTGTTGTCTTTTTCGTCTGATTTTCTTGGCTTGCTTGTGTTGTTGTGCTCTGGTACGCGGTACGCTGGCATTTCACTTGCCTTACCCGTGAATTTTGCAACGTATTTTCTTTTTTGGCGACCGCTTGGTCTGTGACCACATAAGAAGTACGTATTATCTCTTCAGGAAAAAGAATCAGGACGGACACTGGGTGTACGGAAAAAGCTCGGTGGAAAGGACGGTTTAATCTGAAGACGACAAAAACACTATAGTCGCCACCAAACATTTATTTCGCCACCAAATATATAGGCTGATGCATGCCCATTTCTCGACACAACCGTTACGTGGTTACGATACCTAATATCCTACAGTAGATTGTCACGCATAAGCAAGTTGCGACCATACTAGCAAACAGAACAGAAACAGTAAATAAAACGGCCGGAATTTATTTTAAGAGCAAACCAGAGGAAACGGACAAATCCAAATATAACGGAAACCGGCGCAGAACCGTGCCCAAAAAAATCTGTCTCGCCTTCGCCTCTGTCGCTAGTTTTCCCGCTCTCCCCCTCCTCGGAAGATCTCCTGCGGCCTACAAATAGCCTCCTACACTCTTTTTTCCTGCTTTGCCCCAAGCACTCGCCGCCCCCTCGTCTCACTTATCATCCGACCTTCACTCCACTGGCTCCTGTCCCGTCCTTCCAACCAGGTACCTGACCATCAAGCAACCAAGAGGTAAGAACGATAGTATGCGTGTCGCGTGTTATGTTATGTGCTTCAGTTGTATGCGCATGGTGTATGTTACCATCTGGGCCGCAAAATGTGCCTCTACCTTTGGGACCCCCGACAGAGCGACTAAAACAACGATATATCGTGGGTGTGTTGTCATCCGGCAGCGTGAGTGCCGTACAACCGTGTACGGGCGGGATGACCACGTTGTGCCCGTGTCGTATATGACTCTCCCCGGATAGCAAAACTCTCGAGGACACCAATTTGTACCGTCCCCCAATCATGCAGTGTGGCGTCCTTTGCTGTTGTCTACTGTACAGTGTAGTCGTCCTTTTTTGGGCATGTTTTTCTATCTCAAGTCCCAAGTCGGGTTAACGGGGACCCATGGGTATAGTGTAACTCCCACAATAATAATGAAGTGCTGTCGTATCAGCAGTCTCTCTATATGGTATACGAAGTAGACTACTAAAACACGTACACAGCAGCGTGCGAGCGTGCAGAAAAGCACGCACGCTGCTGCGCTTGTGCGGGTGGGCGCCGTCTAAGTACCTCTTTTACGCAGCTACTATCCTCGTAGCTGCCGGTATATTCTTACTGTTCCGTTTGCCATCCAAAAGGGAAACCAATACCTAAAGGAAATCTGCATGTGCGCAGTCTGACTCATTTATGTGCTAATAGCCCTGACCGGTTATTTAAGCTGTCTACTTCAATTGCTGTCTTTACTCCTACTTCTTTCTCGATACATGCTCCTCTACCTTTTACGTTTAAATGCCAAGCTACTTAGAGGCACAATTTGGCAGGAGTACTTGACGAAACCCAGCGGCGCAGGCGATATCTGCTTCGCGGGACCGATCGATTCTGAAATCGTCATTTGCGCTCTTCGTCGCTTTTCCCCTCTCGAATCCTCGAAAGGTGGAATCACCCGTTTGGTGGTTAATATCATACTGCGCTACTACCGATGTGCGAGGTACCTGGTACCTGGTGTACAATGTATCAAAAGCATCAGGAAGGGCGTGTAGTTTGTGCTACGAATATACCAATACGCTGTAGTTGACCTGGACGACCACTCCAAGCAATAACACGATGCGTACACGCAATGCATGCATGTATGTATGCATGTGTGCGCAGATGCTGACAAGGCCATCACCTCAAAAGCAAAAAACACGATGCATCGGTGCTGACACCTCACCAAAACAAAAAACAATCCGTTCAACCTTGAGCCTACCGGGGGTCCGCAACGCCCTACAAGACTATTTGTTTTACTGTTGTAGTACATGTCGGGTGTGGAAACACACCCACCCTTTCTTGGCATGTTTATAGTTCACAATGAAATCACAGGACGATCATGAATGCTTGATTCACACCCCCGAGGTTATAGAATGATATCACAGGACGTACTGTATACCCTCACTCACTCCCCCCCCCCGTCTTTCTCTCTCGCGATTCTCAGCGGGCATGGCGCTCCCCTCCCCGCCAGAATAATAATACTGACATGCCGTGAGTTGATTGACGCCGCGTGAAGATTGTGACGCTTGGAATAATAATGCCGTTCGCCTATCACATACATACCGTTTGCTTTGAGTCGATATCTAGTCATCATGCGTGCGTTTCGACATCCTCCCCTTCCCTGCTAATTATAAATCCGCCTTCGGGTCCTACTCTTTATGCACGAAAGAAGCGCAAACATCGTTCGCCGTAAAGTGAACTATCCTGCTCCCTTTTGTTTCCTATTCGTTTAGCCGTATGACGTCGTCCTTCTTGCTTCTCCTTGTTTTGCTGTTATGCCGTAAAATCGCGTCATTGACCAGAAAAGAGAAAACTATGTTGACACGCCTCACCCTGCTGGGGTGTGCACCCCTGGCATATTTCGGGAGTGGAGATGCCGCGGCTACCCCCTTCCTGCGCGGAACCCCAACAACACAGGTATTTACCAGCACCGGTCCTTATATACAAATTGTTCACACCTTTGACAGATATGTAGATATTCGATTCCCGCTTGACGATCAAGCTTATTCAAGGAAGATTTATTCCCGATTTTGCATGACCTAGCTCATGTTGCCGGGCGGGACCGGTATGATCTGCATGAGCTTGCACGTATTTCCGGATCTGCACTGCGAGTGTAGATTCTGCACAACAACCTCAGGCAGCGGCAGGCGAGGAACTAGATAATCTTCGCACAGCATGATCTGTACGACGTGTGCGACCATTCTTTTCATGATGCCTTCTCTTTTGGTGCCAGCTGCAATATATTAGTGTTTGTTGAACTACGGTAGAGGCCCTGCTACAAGGATATATGCACACTCATTATTATCACTAAACCCTTCCATTTGCCATGTCTGACTACGTGCAGCGCTTATCCCACGCATGCCATCCGCACATAAGGTGCAACTACTATTACGGGGGTCCATAGTTAACGGGACCAAATTTTGTTAGTAAAAACAGGTAAATATATAGGTTTTTATGTATTCCATAGGTCCTATTAACTATAGACCCCCGGTACTATAAATACCGTAGAACCCAATGACTCATACAAAACACTTGAAAACTGAGGGAATTCCCCGCTTCAACTGGCACCGTCTCTCTTCATGAGCACGAAATTGCATACCGGTATATTTTAGAGTATATGCTTTCAGCTTGAACTCGTAGCTCTCTCTCTCTTCACAAGTACGAAGCCTTACAACCTACAAATAGAGGGAGGTGGGGGTAAATTAACTTAGTCAATTATTACGGAGGAACATAATAATCAGGACCAAAAGGAGTAGGTTTAGCAATCTGGGGGAAAGGATCTTTAGGGGTGTTTTTTGACTTGAAAATTGAGTTGCGCGATCTGCACTTCGGAATCGTCGTCCGCAATTGAGAATTTTCCTGGTTCGATGCAAACGCGGCGCAGCCGCGTTTATGGTCAGTTTTAGGCCCGTTTTGGCTGCGGTTTGGGGTCAGGGTTAGGGTTAGAGTCAGGGGTTTGGTTAGGTCTTCGCCCGTACCTTGATCCCAACAGGAACCAAAATACCTGAACAGCTTACCAACCTAACGATCGTTTCTCCCAGATTGTAAGGGGCGGACCTCACCAAATATGGTTATTACGGGGGTCCATAGTTAACAGGACCAAATTTTGTTAGTAAAAATAGGTAAATATATAGGTTTTTATGTACGCCATAGGTCCTATTAACTATGTACCCCCGTAATAGTAAAAATACTGACTGCTGTATAGACATATTTTGGTCGATGGGTCCTGATGACTATGGTCGCCCGTAATAACTACTTGAGCTAGATCGTGTTACTGATAAATTGTTAATTTTGGGAGACGATAGAGATAAATTGATGATGATTTTCTCACGTTAGCTAAACTTCCTGAAATCCTGCCTGTGGCCACAAAAAACAGGCTGTAACTCAAAGGTTTATGAATGGGAGAAAACAAACAAGTACGAAATAGTGCCCAAGCCAGAGCCAGTACGTGAGGGAAAGGCGGTACAAACGAGCTGTGGTACATAAATATCGTTCCGTATCACTTGGAACCCAATAAAGCCAGGAATATGTTCATGGTATTACAATAATATGTGTGCACCCGAAAAAAAGAAAAAGAAGAAGAAAGACAAAGGGAAGCTACAAAGAGGGTGAAACAAATAAAACATTATCAAAGAAAGGGAAAATAACAGAAGGAAAATAGAGAAGAAAACGAAGCAAACATGCGCTCAGGGCAAGGCGCAGGCCGAGTCCCGAGGGCAAGGTTGCTGTTTGCTGGTATTTGCTGGTACGATCAGTCCTATGATATGTCCAGTTGATGGACCAACATGAAGACGTCACCAGAAGACCAGACGGAAGGCAGGGAGACAAGGAGAGGGTAGACTAGAGTTGAAGAGCTAATAAGTTAGGGTGGTGTTCGGAAACGATATTTCAGACGGAACTCAGACGGGGCGGTGGTATAATGCCTTTGGCGGTGGTTTTCCTGACGGTAGACGGTATTTCGTTATTTGACGGTAACCAATTTGACGGAAACGGAAAATCCAAAAATATGCCGGTAAATATCTCGGCGGTAATAGGACACGACGGTAGTTTCGTTGACGGTAGACGGTATTTCGTTTTTTGACGGTAACCGATTTGACGGAAACGGAAAATCCAAAATATACCGATAATATCTCGGCGGTGATAGGACACGACGGTAATTTCGTTGATGGTAGACGGTATTTCGTTTTTTGACGGTAACCGACTTGACGGAAACTGAAAATCCAAAATATAGTGCCGGTAATATTTCGTTGGAGTGCTTGTTCTGATATCTATAACATCTCTGTTCTCCTCCTTCGTGCCTAGGACCTCCATGTCTTCCTTGTACTCGTTGGGGTGCTTGTTCTGGATGTGAAGGTGTAAGCGAGTTATTGTTCCCGTCTCTTTCTTCCTCTTGCCCTCTCGTGTAGACTACTGCATAAGGTGGTTGCAGCGAGTCCCGTCCTTTCTCTTCACCATGCACACAACATTCTTGTCGTTGATGCTCGGGCTGAATCTACTCATAAACTTCCGAACCCACGCCGGTTTAGCTTCCTATTGCCGGAAGCAGGCGCCTCGAGTGTGACCGAAAACTTTTTTTTGTTCGCGGTGATGGTGGTTTCCGCGGTTTGTGGTGGTTGCAACGCCACATCACCCTCACCATCCACCACCGACCCCGAACTGGGCTGGCGAAGCAGCAGACTCAGCCTCTGCGCGTGAAGAAGCAGCAGACTCACCCGCAACACCGCTAGCACTGTCTGCACCGCTCATATTTCTGCTCGACCACGCTGAGCGTGATGTGGGCCTGCTAGGCAGGTGTGTGTGGGCGTCGTAGCAAGCATTCTTTGTCCACACATCCACACGCATAGGTTCTCCCGAAAGTAAACCAGTGGAACCTTCTGACCAGAAAAGAATAAAGAACATCCGCCACCTTGCGCGGTACCCAGTACTGACGGTGTCGTTTGAGCGGTATCCAGTTTGGCGCTACTCTTCTGGCGGTATCCAGTGTTGCCGGAACTTTTCTGGCGGTATCCAGTGTTGCCGGAACTTTTCTGGCGGTATCTAGAGTTGACGGTATTTACTTGCCGGTAGACGGTAATAATAGTGAATCTGACAGAAATTTATTGCCGGTGGAAGTAATAGTGAACCTTGACGGAAGTATTTTGACGGTGATGCAATACGACGGTTGTTTGCTGACGGTAGACGGTATTTCGTTTTTTCGGCGGTACTACCCTTGGCGGTAGACGGTAACACGAAATGTGCCGGAAAACCGCCGGAATTCCGGGACCGTCCTCCAGGTCGTTAAAACAACGACTGGAAAATTTCCGAACATCACCCTGCAAATAACAAAAGAAAAACGAGCAGCCCTATGTCCAGCCGACACACCAGACACAAAAAGACAGAGACAGACGGAGCAAAGGGGGCGACAAAAAAACATAAACAACATCAGAACAAAAACATTAAACAAAAAATCAAAGGGCCACACAAATATACCAGAATCGAACACAACAAGGGGAAGCAGCCGACAACTTTCGACTATTGCAACGGACGAAGCAACGCGAACATTGAGCGGCGGCGGGTTGGGCGTCGCAGAGCATATTTTTACATAAATGACGCTTTCACACTGCGGACAGATCGCGATCTGTTAATATATCATCTAGAAGATTATAACCGGCGGTTATGAGATGCTGTGTGCAAGATCTGTGCGGTACTGATGCATCCCTCGAAACATGTGCTACTATTATTGTAGGTTCTGCTGATTTTATGGCACACCCACTCGGCAACACGATGAGCTACGTAGATATACAGACCAGGAGCGTATTCATACCTACCCTGAAATATCTACAGCAGTAGATCATGAAGTCGGGATTGGTGGTCTGTCCGATTTGTGAGCGGTTTTGGCTTGATGGAAACACACGTGATACATACATGCATACATGCATACACACATACATACATACATACATACATACATACATACATACATACATACATACATACATACATACATACATACATACATACATACATACATACATACATACATACATACATACATACCGGCGTCCCCGGTGGCTTGGTAGGTGGTCCGCGTGCCTGTCAAGATCAATTTCGTGGGTTCAAGCCCCACCGAGTGCATGCTCATAGGGACTTTTTCTTGCATAAAAAATTGATAAGCGGAAAGCGCGAAAGCGTGAGTTGGCTACATTCGATGAAAATCGACGAGCAGTGGGAATGCTGAACCCATTGCGCGACAAAAAAAAATAAAGGCACGTACCGGGGGGGAGAAGGGACGACACCTGTGACCACGGCTTGTCCAGAAGATCGTCGAGGGTAAAACCTCCTACGAGTGGGCTGGGAAGTAAAAGTGATGGAAACATACATACATACATACATACATACATACATACATACATACATACATACATACATACATACATACATACATACATACATACATACATACATACATACATACATACATACATACATACATACATACATACATACATACATACCTACCTACCTATCAATTAATAACATGGAGTAGGTTTTGGGATTATTCAGAGGATCGCGCTATCCGTTTTTCTCTCAAAAACACTTTTTGAGTGGGATACAGAGATCCTATTCTATAATCAAGTGAAGCTCCTCAGAAAATTTAGGTGCCACCCCCACAAGGCATGCACGTGTTACACATAGTTAAGCATTACACACAGAAACATACGTCAGCGCGAGGGACTGCTTCCTAACCCCTTATGATAGATATGCGTAAACAGGTACTTAGAGCAGTGCTCGTATATTGATAGGCTTCAAGTTGACCCCAAACACCTGGTAGGTCCCAAGGGGCCTCCTGGTAGCCACTGTGAGCAGCTAGCTGTGAGTTCGATGGTTTGGTCGATAAGCCCAGCTCACACATCAAGCTGCGGGATTCGCCGTTGGCGAATAACTATAGTTTTATAGCAATACATAATACTGGTGTCTGGTACACTTTTTTTTCGCCTCTTTTTGTATTCTTTTGTGTGCTCCGTTTCGCTGTTGGCAAGCCGGGGTGCCTCTTTGTCATGAGTAAAGCAGTGAAAATAGATCACATCGTTAATGTACTGTGTCTTACGTATATTCGTACGTAGCTCAACATTGTGTGTGCATCCTGCAAAAAACGGAAGCATGTGGAATAGGCCTCAAGTCTTCAGTCAGTGTGGTGGGTTTGGAGAGACAATGTGATAACATCATAGTCGTATGAGTAGTTGATATTATTTCGCAGCGTGTGCGGGGTGCGGGAAAGGGTAGATCCAGCATCAAGTAACTTTAGATGGGACAACTCTGAGCCCGACCAGTGGTCAACCATACGGAGACAGTGCGACGGGACAATGATGTATGGGCGAGACCACGGGCCGGCGCAGGAGGCCTCATCCAATCCAATACTTCAAAATGATCCACGGTAGGGAGACCAAAATACATTAGGAAACCCAATCAAAAAGTGAGCTTGTGTACTGAGTCTAACTCCCTTATGTACTAACGGTAGCAGTGGCTGTTATACGTACATCAATAATCCATGTTTATCTATACGTATGCAGACTGCTTACACATATTGTTACAATATCATCGTATTCAGGCGATTATCGCCTGTCACAAACCATGAACGGACACCCTCTAAAGTCTCGGCCCCAACAAAGCACGGGTTGGGTTTGTTTGTGGTTCTGTTCTATAACCGCCTCACAATGCTGTCCTTTGTACGAACATTAACACTGTCTTTTTCCTCTTCTTCCACTTCATTTTCCCCCATGCCACCTTGTCTCGCAATGTCATGGCCGTTTGGGTATTCATGTGAATGCCCAAACGGTCCTTGTGTTTCCGGGCATTGTAGAAGGCTGTCCCAAACTTTATTATTGTTCCTCCAATTCGCGCATTGCAAGCAAACCCTTACGCTTTGGTTGCTTTTCACGAAAATAATGGTTGTGTTGTGCAGTATATCGCCAAAGAAGGGGCGAAGGGGGGGGAAGGTATATAACGGCGTTCCTCCCCCGCCGCAAACCTCCTCCTACACCCCCCCCCCCCCCCCTCCCCTCCTCCCTCTCTACCATTCATTTCCTGCGAGCTCGGCTCCTCTTCGCCGCTGACCTGCTTGCTTGCCCTCTATGTCACGTTTAGCTGACGTCCGAAGCAGCCGAACCCTCCCGCCAGAAAATCCCGCTCCCGCCACCTTCTCCCTTTACCCCCGGCCCCATGACGTTCCTTTCCCGGGTTGCATTTCTATTGGTACGCCGCTCGTTCGTATGTTCTGTCAATATTGCCTCGGACACCCGCTTGGGATTTTCTCAACGTTATTTCTCGCATGCATACAGTACGCCATGCGCTCCCATCGAGAAACCGCGCTCCCCCCGCTCTTTCCGGTACACTTTTCCCCACTACTGTTTGTTGTGTTCCTTGCCTTGGCAGCCTTTCCATTATAGGTAGCCGTCCTGCTTGTTCTTACTACAGCAATGTTGCCTGAGGCACCCACTTGGGGTTCCCTTCACGCTATCATAACTCTCGCACACAGCACGTCGTGCTGCCCCATCGAGAAACCTCACTCCCCTAATCCACATCAATATATCCCCTGCACGGCTTTCGCGTTCCTTACCCGGGCCGCCTTTCTTGTTCTATGAAGCCCGTCCTTTCGTTGGTACCGTTTTGGCTTTACAGCGTGTATTTCGAGACGCCGAGGTTAAGCTTCCATTTTTTGTATCAATCAGAATCAGTTTCAGGGGAATACCTGGTATATGCGTAGAGCTCCTCAAATACGAAGCCTCAGGAAATTAGTGATACCACGTAGCCCGGTAGCACGTATCCCACTGAAAAAATGATCCAGACCAAGCCCAGGTCAACTATCTCCCAAAACATCGAGGGCGGATGCAGTTGTGCAGTTATTAGCCTATTTCTGACTGCTCCCGTGATCAATATGACAATTTACGTGGCATTGAGGACATATTTCGTAGAATTTGGGGGAGATCTTACTCGGAATGCGGGGTAATTTAAGGGGACGCTAGCACCCAAGCGTCCCCTGGTTTCCGGGTTTCCGGTTACTGTAGTCTCTAGATGTTTTATCGGAACATCAAAGCATCGCTATCTTAATACGCTGCGTTTAGAGTATCGGCAGGATCGTGCTCACCGGAGAGCGACAGTGACTTGTGAGAGGTTCATCACAGCAGCTTGTGTTTCTCTCGAGATTGGTCCTGCGCAGATTCTCAACAGAGGCCTACACCTTGACTGAGAGGTGCTCCAGTGGTCGAAATTGGGGAAATTTGGGGTGCACAAAATGAGACAAAAAAAAGCCAACTGACGTTTGTGCTTCACCTGCGGACAGCTACAGCTCTTCACAGGATACTGCAGCCCGCAAAATTGAGAGGTGTGCATGATAATGATGAGGTATGTGAGGGCGTTGGGTGCACCAAACGGCAGTCGTAGGCAGTCTCCCAGATCAATTGCCCTGACAATTCCACTTTATACACAGGTTCCAAAATCAAGTGTCCGGACAATTTCAATTTGCAGACTGCCTTCTAAATAAATTGTCCGGGCAATTCCAATTCATGGACAGTATACAAAGTCAATTAGCCGGACAATTTCGACTAATACAAAATCTCCAAAGTCACTTCTACAGACGATGCCATTGGAAAGCAGTCTCCTGAATCAATTACCCGTGCATTTCCAAACATCAGTGCCTACGGATTATTTTGTTTCGTGAAACGATTTTGTTAATGATTTACAGTACATCTAACCACACAGGCTAGGCGGTATCAAAACGTCCTACGTGCGGATATAAAATACAAAGTTAAAGTTGAGGTGTCCCGCCCTTTTCTGCTTATGCCTTGGACAATAGACCTATCAATAGACTATTGCCCCTGCGGCAGAGTCACAAAGTTGTCTATTAATTGGAATTGTTCGGGCAAGTGATATCAAAGACTGCCTAGCAATTGAAGTTGTTTAGACAATTGATCTTGGATATATTCTATTAATTGGATTTGTTCGGACAATTGATACCGGGTACTGTCTAATAATTGGAAATGTCCTGACGAATAATTTTGGAGACTCTGTATCAATCGAAATTGCCCTGACAATAAATTTCAGAGACTGTCCTTCACTTGGAATTGTCTGAACAATTGATGTTTGTTGCTTTTTAAATAGTTGGAATTGTCCAGACAAACGAGCTCGAGGACTGCCTATTGATTGAAATTGTGCTGACAAATGATTTCACAGGCTGTCTGTTAGTTGCAATTGCTTTATCAATTGATTTCGGGGGATTTACATGAATTGGACTTGTCGGGGCAACTGCTTTGAGAAAGCGTCCATTAATTGGAATTGTCCGGACAATTTGTTCCGGAAGCGATCTCCTAATTGGATTGTCATGCCTATCGAGTTTAAGAGGGCTGTGTTATTTGAACGCCGGCAGCTACTTGTAGAACTACAGTTGATATGATCAGTACACAACAGTACCACCATGCTAGTATTGCCTCTACAACAGAATCGGGAACTTCCCTCTATACGCAATCATATACAAGGTCCGTTATTGTGCCATATTACGAGTAGTATCAATTCAATGGGGCGTGTCTATCATATAATGCAATAATAAGTACACGGCCATGACACTTATCGACCAATTGATTTCTTGCGCAGAATCTGAAATGAATTGTGCGGACAATTCCAACTACCTTCCAATCGCCGAAATCCGTTGGACAATTCAATTTAATTCACAGCAGCCGAAGTTAATTGTTTGAACAATTCCATTCAATAAGCAGCATCGGAAATCAATTATTCAGACAAATCCAATTAATAGATAGCTCCCGGGATCAATTGTCCGGACAATTTCAGTTAGTGAACAACACCCGAAATCAATTGTCCGGACAATTACAATTATTGGGCCAGCACCGGAATCTGCTGAATAATTCCAATTAGTTACCAGTCTCAGCAACCACTTGTTCAGACAATTCTAATTCATAGACAGCACCCGAAACCTACTGCTCGCACAATTCCAATTAATCGGTGATCTTCGAAATCTATTGCCTGGACAATTCCTATTCATAGACAATCGTCGAAAACATTTGTCTGGCCAATTTCAAATAATGGGATATCGCCGAAATCAATCGTATGGGCAGTTTCAATTAATAGACAGTCGCCAAAACCAATTGTCAAGACAAATCCAAATAACACACAGCCTCCTGATTAATTGTAGACACAATAACCTATCGAAATAGGAACTGTCCAGGGTGTAAATACCCAAGATACATTCGTTTCGGGAATGCCGATACTGGTTTAGGTGCCACCTCGAGCTATATTAAATCCAATTTAGGTATCACAGCAGCAGCAACAGCAGCTGCAGCTGCTCATCCCCCGAAATATTCCTCACATTTAGAACCATCTCATACAGTACAACAAATCAACATCAATATTTGTGAAGTTACTTGGTCCGAAAACATTTCAACCTGTTGCGACGTCATATTACTCTCCCTTATTGGGGTTACATAGTATCAGTGCACAGAATAAGTATACAAATTGTCCTGTTGACCCGGGTAGCATCCAGGAGAGTCACTGACCTACATCATTAACAAGGAATTAACATATAGAATACGCGCGATCGGCTTATCATACAACTTGTAAAATTCAGTAAAATGGGGTATAGACGAGGCGTATTTACGCAGCTTGCAAAGTTGAGTATCATTTATTTAATCGATCGAATTCACGGCTGACTGTTTTGCTATTTCACCGACTTTTGCCCTGGGTGTACTTTTTGGCGATATACTATTATTCATAGGCTGTATCATTTGTCTAACACAGCAGCATGGATGCTCTCTGCCGCTGCTACTTCCAGCAGTGACTGCTAGCACTGAACGTTTATTGTACTTTGTATATATAGGCTACACAGCCAACCTTTACCACTCTTCAACGGGAGTGAAAAACAAGTACAATCCGATATACTGCTCGTGGCTAACAACAACCTGAACTTGATGGAATGGATAGAAACTTGACGAAAGTGCCGATCACGCCTAACAATCGCCAGCACTTTTTGGAAGCGACAGAAACGTGATGAAACTAACGATCATGGCTAACAATAATCACACAGGTACCCCTTCCTCCCCTCCCCTACAGAATGTGGGCGTATAAAAACTCCCTGTGGAGACATTGCAAAATATTGCACAATATTAGACGTAACGAATTGAGCAGTTGTCGACACCTTGTAGGGTTTGCCATAATGTCCAATGTCTCCACAAACACGTTTTTACGCTCACATTGTGCAAGGGGGGGGGTCCTGCCCACCTGTGCAGCACTTGTTGGAAGCGATGTAAACTTCAATGTTGAGCCGATCAGGGCTACCGATCACCAGCACTTGTTGCAAACAACACGACACGAGTCCTGGGTGTATGGTATGATATTTGATTTTCGATGTTCGCCTTTATCAAAAAGTTTACTCATGTGATGCAAGTACGTAGTCGTATGACCATAGATCCTCGCATCCCTACATAGCCCGGATGGAGCACGTCGGGGTTTCACTAACCAGGCAGACACTTCTTCCACAAAGCACGAAGCGCCGGGAGGTGTTGAGCGAGTCGCATGAAGGGTGAGCTGTATAATACTAAGAATCGCTCGTGAGGCGGACTTTCATATGGATGATAGCTTCGAATGAATTGTGTTTTTTCTGGTGTGGCCACTGTCAGAAACAGCGATAGATATTCTATGTTACTGCCTCATGGAGGCCTTTTCATATACACACTACATGATGAAATTATCCCCCTTTTTCCAAGGGAGATCTCTGTCCACCCGTGTACTCTCTGCTGGTACACAATGTATACGGTATTCGCAATATTCACGTCCCGATATTTTCTCTCTGGCAAAGGTAAACAATCACCCAATTGATTCGCTTTCATTGCCCAAAGTTCCCTCTGCCCCCCTCGGCTCCCCGCGACATAAAAAGCGTTGGCGATATTCTTCACTACGATCATAAAAACGATATTTTTCTTTTCACCAGGTGAAATCAGGCAACGCCTTGAAACGCCTCTTTACCTTGCGGACGGACAGCCATATCGACAGAAGCCTTGATGGTTGCGGGGGCTACACTCCGGATGGCTACCGCCGGCGCACAACCGACGTAAGCGACGACTGTGCCGGCTACGATAGACATGGTTTCCGGCTTCGCACGACACTAGACGGCTGGGACACACTGAAGAGCGACCACGACGAATACAGGTACGACTGCGACGAAAGCATCGACGATGACTACAAGGACGAGTGCAATCACAGTGGCGGTAGCGGTAACAGCAGTGACAGCAGCGACAGCAACGGCAGCAGTGACAGCAGTGACAGCAACGACAGCAGTGACAGCAAGGGAAGCAGCGACAGCGATGACAGCAGCGACAGCAAGGGAAGCAGTGACAGCAGCGATAGCCATGACAGCAAGGGAAGCAGTGACAGCAGCGACAGCAAGGGCAGCAGTGACAGCAGCGACAGCAGTGACGATGGCCACAAAAAGGTTGGTAAGCACACCAGGTCCCTCACAAACGGCAAGTATGGCGGCGGCGGTGGCGGCATGGACAGCAGCGACAGCAAGGGCAGCAGCGACAGCAAGAGCAGCAGCGACAGCCATGGCAGCAGCGACAGCAGCGATAGCCATGACAGCCATGGAAGCAGTGACAGCAGCGACAGCAAGGGCAGCAGTGACAGCAGCGACAGCAAGGGCAGCAGCGACAGCAGCGACAGCAGTGACGATGGGCACAAAAAGGTTGGTAAGCACACCAGGTCCCTCACAAACGGCAAGTATGGCGGCGGTCACGGCGGCGGCGGTCGCGGCGGCGGCGGTGGCGGCATGGACAGCAGCGATAGTAAGGGCAGCAGTGACAGCAGCGACAGCAAGGACAGCAGCGACAGCCACGACGGCAAAGGCAGCAGCGACAGCAGCGACAGCAAGGGAAGCAGTGACAGCAGCGACAGTAAGGGCAGCAGCGACAGCAGCGACAGCAGTGACGATGGCCACAAAAACGTTGGTAAGCACACCAGGTCCCTCACAAACGGCAAGTATGGCGGCGGTCACGGCGGCGGCGGTCGCGGCGGCGGCGGTGGCGGCATGGACAGCAGCGATAGCAAAGGCAGCAGTGACAGCAGCGACAGCAAGGGCAGCAGCGACAGCAAGGACAGCAGCGACAGCCACGACAGCAAAGGCAGCAGCGACAGCAGCGACAGCAAGGGAAGCAGTGACAGCAGTGACAGTAAGGGCAGCAGCGACAGCAGCGACAGCAGCGACGATGGGCACAAAAACGTTGGTAAGCACACCAGGTCCCTCACAAACGGCAAGTATGGCGGCGGTCACGGCGGCGGCGGTGGCGGCGGCGGCGGTGGCGGCATGGACAGCAGCGATAGCAAAGGCAGCAGTGACAGCAGCGACAGCAAGGGCAGCAGCGACAGCAAGGACAGCAGCGACAGCCACGACAGCAAAGGCAGCAGCGACAGCAGCGACAGCAAGGGAAGCAGTGACAGCAGTGACAGTAAGGGTAGCAGCGACAGCAGCGACAGCAGCGACGATGGGCACAAAAAGGTTGGTAAGCACACCAGGTCCCTCACAAACGGCAAGTATGGCGGCGGTCACGGCGGCGGCGGTCGCGGCGGCGGCGGTCGCGGCATGGACAGCAGCGATAGCAAGGGCAGCAGTGACAGCAGCGACAGCAGCGACAGCAAAGGCAGCAGCGACAGCAAGGACAGCAGCGACAGCCACGACAGCAAAGACAGCAGCGACAGCAGCGACAGCAAGGGAAGCAGTGACAGCAGTGACAGTAAGGGTAGCAGCGACAGCAGCGACGATGGGCACAAAAAGGTTGGTAAGCACACCAGGTCCCTCACAAACGGCAAGTATGGCGGCGGCGGTGGTGGCATGGACAGCAGCGACAGCAAGGGCAGCAGCGACAGCAGCGACAGCAGTGACAGCAAGGGAAGCAGCGACAGCAGCGACAGCAGCGACAGCCATGACAGCAGCGACAGCCACGACAGCAAAGGCAGCAGCGACAGCCATGACAGCAAGGGCAGCAGTGACAGCAGCGACAGCAGTGACGATGGGCACAAAAAGGTTGGTAAGCACACTAGGTCCCTCACAAACGGCAAGTATGGCGGCGGTGGCGGCGGTGGCGGCATGGACAGCAGTGACAGCAAGGGCAGCAGCGACAGCAGCGACAGCAAGGGCAGCAGCGACAGCAAGGACAGCAGCGACAGCAGCGACAGCCACGACAGCAAAGGCAGCAGCGACAGCAGCGACAGCAAGGGAAGCAGTGACAGCAGTGACAGTAAGGGTAGCAGCGACAGCAGCGACAGCAGCGATGATGGGCACAAAAAGGTTGGTAAGCACACCAGGTCCCTGACAAATGGCAAGCCTGGCCGCGGTGGTGGCGGCAAGGACAGCAGTGACAGTAAGGGCAGCAGTGACAGCAAGGGCAGCAGCGACAGCAGCGACGGCAAGGGCAGCAGCGACAGCAAGGACAGCAGCGACAGCAGCGACAGCCACGACAGCAAAGGCAGCAGCGACAGCAGCGACAGCAAGGGAAGCAGTGACAGCAGTGACAGTAAGGGTAGCAGCGACGACAGCAGCGACAGCAGCGATGATGGGCACAAAAAGGTTGGTAAGCACACCAGGTCCCTGACAAATGGCAAGCCTGGCCGCGGTGGTGGCGGCAAGGACAGCAGTGACAGTAAGGGCAGCAGTGACAGCAAGGGCAGCAGCGACAGCAGTGACAGCAGCGACAGCAGGGACGGGAAAGGAAGCAAGGACAGCAGCGACAGCAGTGACAGCCATGGAAGCAGTGACAGCAGCGACAGCAAAGGAAGCAGCGACAGCAGCGACAGCAATGATCATGGCCACAAAAAGGTTGGTAAGCACACCAGGTCCCTGACAAACCGCACATATGGCGGTGGCATGCACAGCAGCGACAGCAGCGACAGCAAGGGCAGCAGCGACAGCAAGGACAGCAGCGACAGCCACGACAGCAAAGGCAGCAGCGACAGCAGCGACAGCAAGGGAAGCAGTGACAGCAGCGACAGCAAGGGTAGCAGCGACAGCAGCGACAGCAGCGACGATGGGCACAAAAAGGTTGGTAAGCACACCAGGTCCCTCACAAACAGCAAGTATGGCGGCGGTCACGGCGGCGGCGGTCGCGGTGGCGGCGGTGGCGGCATGGACAGCAGCGACAGCAAGGGCAGCAGCGACAGCAAGGACAGCAGCGACAGCCACGACAGCAAAGGCAGCAGCGACAGCAGCGACAGCAAGGGAAGCAGCGACAGCAGTGACAGTAAGGGTAGCAGCGACAGCAGCGACAGCAGCGACGATGGGCACAAAAAGGTTGGTAAGCACACCAGATCCCTGACAAATGGCAAGCCTGGCCGCGGTGGTGGCGGCATGGACAGCAGTGACAGTAAGGGCAGCAGTGACAGCAGCGACAGCCATGACAGCAGCTACAGCAGCGACGGGAAAGGCAGTAAGGACAGCAGTGACAGCCATGACAGCAAGGGAAGCAGCGACAGCAGCGACAGCAAAGGAAGCAGTGACAGCAGCGACAGCAAAGGAAGCAGCGACAGCAGCGACAGCAGTGATCATGGCCACAAAAAGGTTGGTAAGCACACCAGGTCCCTGACAAACCGCACGTATGGCGGCAGCAGTGACAGCAGCGACAGCAAGGGCAGCAGCGACAGCCATGACAGCAGCGGCAGCAGCGACAGTAAAGGCGGCAGTGACAGCAGTGACAGCAAGGGAAGCAGTGACAGCAGTGACAGCAAGGGCAGCAGCGACAGCAACGACAGCAGTGATGAAGGCCACAAAATGGTTGGCAAGCACACCAGGTTCCTGACAAACGGAAAGTATGGCGGAGGTGGCAGCATGGGCAGCAGCGACAGCAAGGGCAGCAGCGACAGCAGCGACAGCAGCGACAGCAGCGACAGCAGCGACAGCAGCGACAGCAGCGACAGCAGCGACAGCAGTGACAGCAGCGACAGCAAGGGAAGCTATGACAGCAGCAGCCACCACAGCTAAGAAAGTAAGCATAATTTAAAATATCCTCAACTTGTGAGGTGTATGCACTTACAATAAGGTATACGATCTTGAAGTGTTTAATCGAGCAGGTTCCGCTGGAAGGCTCGCACAAGCAAATAGCCTGAGATTGGCGGTGCCTAACATAGGTTTCGATATGATTACACGTTCAATCACATCGGAGACATGTTTATTGATCAGCATTGCTGTAGATGGACCGAACAGCTTTAGGACGCGTACGCTACACAAACAACCGTAAGTTAGATGCGAATTCTGGAGCTCATTTGGCAGATCGTGAGCGTCGCTCGTATCTCGATCGTACAGTTTTCGCTTGGACGGCTAACGGTGTAACTAGCCTGAGCCCGGAGCTTGATGCAGATTTAATGCGCGAGTAACCTCGACGTAGATGCGCCTTATGAGAAGCTGGACGCGGTTTGAGCAGCGTTGCGGATTCACTGGTTGCATAACTGCTATTGAGGTGATATAGGCTGGAACACGTTCGACAGGTTAATGGCCCCCGTATAATGTTTTGAAAGAAGTTTCAGCTTGGAAGGCTCTCATATAGCTTGCCCGAGTCCTGTGTCTGCCATCGCTTTCGACATGCACTCAATTGTGGAGGAGATATGCTTGATGACCAGTTTGACGAGGAACAAGCGACATCATGGATGCGTACCAGACATGCAAGGTAGCCGCAAAAGATTGCACGGTTTTATCAATTTGTGGGCCTCGTATTTCACGCACATTTTGTGCTTGTGTTTGTCTAGCCGGGTGGGTAGAGGAAGGATACGCCCCCACCAATATCCCTCCACAAACAGATCCAAGACCCAATACTTGGCCGTGGAATAGCTCTGGGGTTGAAGTAATCTTGCGCGCTCATATTCCATGCAGTAGGCCGGTCCGAGTTGCAAGCTAACAATAACGAAGTACCGTTGAACAGAGAAAACCAGAATCGTTTCGTGTCAACACCTGATGACCGCCCTTCGAAGTGCAACTTTTCCAGCGCGTAATCTCCTCGCGGCCCGTTCGTCTGCTCAGGTGTGGTAGTGGCAGGCACCAGCGACGAAACTGGCGCATAGGGACTGCTGGCACAACAACCACGGCAATTGAACGTCTATCTGATAGACTAGGCTGAACAACATGACTCCAGGATGTACACGAAGACATACAGTACGTGCTTGGGGGATGCAACAAGTTGCAGGTTCCGGCAGATATGCGACGGCGGTATTGGCTGCGTTCTGGGTAGTAGGTGCGCAGGTCCGTATGAGCACGTACATGGGCGGATGTGCTCAAATGTTTTTTTTGCTGTAGAGATGACCAAGCGCGAGGATGAGCACTCTGCCTAAGACCAGCCTGGCTGAAGCATCCTGCTAGCTAGTTGCTCACGCAGATGGCATCATTGACAATGTGTTGTGTGATACCATGTTTGTAGAGCTGCTGTTGTGCACGATGCTCTGTAGCAGCGTTGTTCGTTGCATCCTATATAGTACATACCAGCATCTAACTGGGCAACCGGGGGACAGATCCAGGATGTCCCGTGACGACCACTGGCTTCTGGTACACTTTGTGGGTTGTGTATAGTGTTTTCCGTTTGATATGGGTTCGTGTAGACGCGTTCGTTGCAGTATCCTTTCCTTGATGTCCGGCATTTGTTTCCGATATTTTCCAGGTGGTGTACATGTTGACTCTGCGGCGTCCCACGCATTGACGTAAATGCGCGATGCAACTTCGAGCAGGATCCATAGTTTGAAAAAATATATCTAAATCTGCCGTTTGATTCTGGAATTCATCAATCTTGCGTTTGTCTTTCGTCTTTTCCCGGTAAAAACTGCTACGAAGTAGATGTGGAGGCTTGCTGTAGTACTCCATGCTTGATTCGTAAATAGTGGTGTCCGTTTGCGTAGGACGGCGTGCGGCGTTTACTCAAGTCGCATGGTCTGACCTACCCTTTGATGTCCGTCCTTGTTACCATCCATTCCTGTATATGGCAACATTTGGGGGTCGCCCTTTCGAGCCGTTGTTTTTGCTCAAGGATAGCACACGTAATATATCGGAGCGCGTGTGTGGGGGGGTGAAGCCGAGAGCGGATCGGGTCAACTCTGGTATAGTGATTGTATCCCCAACGAATTGCATGGTATCGTGTTGTATGAGCACCCTACGACTTCTGATACCATGCTGTATGAGCGACGTATGTATTATCTCTGCTATCGCGTTGTATGATCGACGCAGTGCCTGGAATTGTGCTACCTAAGTATCACAGTACGTACCTGGTTTCGTGTTGTGTGTGCAACGAATGACCTCTGGTATAGTGTTGTATGAAAGACGCAGTACCTGGTTCCGTGATACTAATGGTTAAGCGTGCGACGTACAGTACTTTCTATAGTATATATGTTTTTTCAAATTTGCGCAGGAACCATGCGCGGGGGGAGGGGATGGAGCATCCATTTGGTTTTCATTTGATTTTGTCTAGATAACACAACGCTACCATAATAAAATGCTACAATATTTCTGCTAATTCCCGAGTGTAGACAGAGCTATCATAATGTTGCGATAATGTGAATCAAGGGTTGGACGCCTCGCCTGAAGAACCCTCGGGCAGACTCGGTGGAGCTCTGGAGGTGCTGTGTTTCGCCGTAATCCTATAACGAAAATAGTTTGCCGTCAGATACAGCAAACATCGGGTGATTGGTTTAGCCAGATGATGTTGCGTTGGATGTATTAGACTACTGTTGTCTCTGGCGGAACACAAGTTTTATGACGGCTGGAGGGCGGACTGATGGCTTAGTGCCCATCGCCCGCAGTGACCTTCTCGACAACGATTATTGAGGGATGTTCGCGCCCGGTAGATTGTTGTGTGTGCCCGCAACGTGCTGCAAAGCGCTATGCCTGGGTCATCGCAGTATATACTGTGAACCTACATACCTGGTAGGGCGTGACTACGATGTCGAATGTCAATGTCGGTTGTCACTGCCCCAGCTCGGGTGACTTGCACGCGGTCGTTCGGTTTACGTGTGGCTTGAATCGCCTCAATGCATCTGACAAAACAAGTGATAGGCCCTTCATCCAGGCAGGCAGTAACGATCACGCCCGGCAGGTACATTGAGGGGGCACTTGCTACAAACCATAATGCTGCTAGAGGGACCAAAATACTACCACAATATTCAGGAGACACACCAGGGTAGACTGCCCAGTCTGTGCTCCTACTTATATTTCAACTGCGTGTTTAGGTGCAGTTTGTTTTTTAATTAGGCACAAGTGTGTTCCCGCTTTCACTTACGACAGTCCTGGGTTTCGCTTCAACCACATCCTCAAGGGGGACTTTGTATGCTGTACACATAGCAAACCCGTTGCTGTCTCTGCTAAAGGCCACATCAGAAAATTATTATCATAATAGAGGCTGCCGTCCTATGTAAGAAACTCTGCCTCAAGAGCGGTTCTTAATAGAATGCAGCTTTCCTTTCATGCGACTCGCTCAATACCTCACGGCGCTTCGTGCTTGGTGCAAGCAATGTCTGCCTGGTCGGTCAAAACCCGACGTGCTGGCATTGTAGGGATGCGAGGGTCTATGGTCATACGACTACGGCCTTTCACGAAAATGGGTACACCCCTCATCCCTTCTAATCGATCGCCTCGTGCACAGGGGCAGCTTAACGCTATCTGGTTGTGCTCGTATGAAAGCCAAGACAAATTCTGAAGCGTTCGTCGGGGATACCTTGGCTGGTCCCGTAGGACGAGCTCTTCGATGACTATCGTCAACATACCAGCATACATAGTAGAACGCTCTGTACTCGGGGTGGCTCAGTCGCGGTGGACGGAGTCCCGCGGTCCCAATAGGAATGGAGGAACGATAAATATATCACAAGTAACATATTTTCGTGAATCCCGTGGTCCCGATAGGAATGTAGAAACGAGATGTATAACAAGTAGCATATTTTCGTGCATAAGTAGATACGTATTCTAGAAAAGACCCCGTAGTACGTGACAGAAGGCGCCATACTGGGGACCTCGTAAACGTCACCAGAGCCTTAAATATCTCTATTCCCCAGTGGGAGGCATATAGGGTGTCACAAAACGATCCCCGATTCATCAGCTCAATCTACGTCGACAACTGGCCGAAACTTCATGAGACCGAGGTACGAGTGAATCCAACAGCCCCTGAGCCCCTGACTCCGCGGTTGGTCGATCCACGGCTTTCTTCCGAAGGTTGGTCTGGTGCGTTTCCCCAAATGTCTCCCTGGTATAATTTATCCACCAGGTCCGTTCAGTCAAGTATTGCACAGAACACCATTCTGGTTCTCGATTCGCACATTAGTTAGATCTTCCCGTGTTACCCCTGTGCCAGAAGTTGTTTGTCATTGCATGGGCTTTTCTTCTCTTCGAAGATCTACCAGCTGCCTGTGCGTCTATGTACTCGTGCTATGCACAATACTGCTGGAGCATACTTGTGGCGGAGCTAACAAACAGTGCAACCTTAGTTAGCAAGCAGCGACAACACAACGACAAGCATGTCAACAACGACAACATAATATCAGCAACCAGCCATGCAAGAAAGGGAAGTTGTCAATGGGGGCATACCCCCACCTGTTTCAGTCAAGCGGAGGGAGGGGGGGTTGAGAGAACACGTCCATGAAGGTTACCCGCGTGTGCCTTAGTCGGTCTCGAAATCAATTCCGACGGGCTGCCAAGACGCCCTCAGCTACTGCAGAGCACGAGCACCCATTTTCGTCTTCGGGCGCAGCATCAGGGGTGACGGCACCGTGGCCCAGGAGGGTGCAAAAGATCATCATTTTAGACCCCATCTTAGAGGGTTATGCCTCCGCAATTGTACTGTATTTATGTAGCACCCCGGTTTGACTACGATATCCCCCTATTTCCCCGCAAACAATGCCCCCTTTGACCACTCTCGATAACTCCACCGTTAATCTTGAACAGACTCGACAACAGACCCACGGCGAGACGTCGGTCGATGTTCCGCCGTGGGTCTGTTAGGAAATGTTCACGGCGGAACTCGGAAGGCATCGGGAGTGATCAAAAAGGGATATATATTTTTTTGTCAGTGAGAGACAGACCACAGTCTAAACGGGGTACTGCATAAATATAGTAATTTCAGAGGCATACCCCCTCCCCCCAGGTTGTAGTCAAAAGGGGGGATATTCGTGCACCCTCCTGCGCCACGGTGTTATCAGCCCCAACAACGCGCCCAAAAATGATGACGTTTGTGTGCTCTGAATGGGCTGTGGGTGTCTAGCCAGTCCGTAATAATTGAATTTGGCGCGGTTGGCGCTCGTTGGGCACCTTCCGAGGACGTGTTTCCCCCACCCGCGCGTTTGGCTGAAAACACGGGGGTTATTTCCGTTTTGCCTTTTCTAAAACAAACACCATGCCAACAACAACCATATCAACAACAATGCATTCACTACATGTTGCGGCGAAGCATCAGCCGACCGGGTCCATCGCCCGGGGCTGTAAGGGGAGAGTTCACTCTCTCGGGAAGCTTCACTATTGTACGGATCAGGGGCGGTAGTGCGGAGCGGGAGGAGCAGGAGGCCGATCGCCAACAGGCCCGATACGTACGGTATAGAACAGGAAGCCACGCACGGAAGGTGCCACCCTTCAAAACCAACGAGAGGCCTCGCCGAGGGAGATAATAGAGCACGGGTCGGGATCACAGACTTACCACGGGGACGGGGGGGGGGCGGGGGGGGTTAACAGAATCACCTACAGGGCTGTCGCCGGAGCGGAGGCAGGAACGGGAGAGTCGTCAAGTGCAACAGAAGGCAGAGGGGAAGCTAAGCCCGCCTCACGCTGTATATGATCTCAAACGGAACGGCGACCGGTCGGACATCTGCCATTGCGCTGAGAGGGGCACCGCTCAGCGTCGAGACCCTTCGTCCATGCAGGTGAACGCACCCCCCCTTCCCATCGAGCGCTGAACCGGGTTCTCGGCGTGCAGCTCGTCCTGCCGGACGAGGAGGACGGGGCTGAGCGGGGCGCCCGACTCACGCTCTCCTCGGGAGAAGACGAGAGGGGCACCACTCGGCGTCGAGACCCTTCGCCCATGCAGGTGGACGGGAGTTACCCCACCCCCCCTTGCCATCGAGGGCTGAACCGGGTTCTTGGCGTGCAGCTCGTCCCGCCGGACGAGGAGGACGGAGCTGAGCGGGGCGCCCGACCCACGCTCTCCTCGGGAGAGGACGCGGAGATAAGACCGGGCCCTGAGGGAATGAGTGGGCGAGCGTGGAGATCCCTCCTTCGTTGGCGGAGGGGAAAGCCCGGCGGTCTCAAAATGTCCGTCATGCCGCGGACCGCGTCGCTTCAATGGAGCTTCAGAGGGGATCCACTCAGGAAATACGTCAGTCAGGGAAGCGCACGGTCCTTGCTGGCATGGTTGGGAACAGCAGATCCGAGTGGCCTCCCCAGCTTCCTCTTGACGACGTACCAGGTTCTCAGGAATCGGGGGCCGCCGGGCCAAGTCCGCCCCTCTTCTCCACTCGGGGAGAAACATTTGGCCAGCGACATCGAGAGCACAGCGACCCCATGAAAGTGGACTACGTTCAGGGAGAGGCGCTGCAGGGGACTTGCATGCCCAATCGGAGACGAAAGAGGGTAGGGAGGGGGAGGTGACCACATACGGGATGAGGGCGATACCATGGCCGAAACACGCGGCACCAGGGGAGCGCCACCACTCGCAACGCTAAACAGGGAAGATACGGCGAGCCATGAACAACGAGGCAACACGACGGGAGAACATACGGAATGCCTCATCTCGACCAGGACCATGGCACGCACCCGGGCAGCCGCGAGGACGGGCAAGCGAGCCAACAGGTAGTCGTCCAGCGCCTCACCTAGGCAGCAGGCGGTAGCGCCGATGACGTCACCGACCACAGTTGGGGTCGGTACTGTCCCAAACCAAATCCCCCCCAGAGGCACCTCTTCCACCACAACCGAGGCAGCGGGCCTTGGGGGCACCGGCGGCAACGGGGCTGGGGCGAACTCCGACGCCTACCCCCAGCAGGGGCGGACAAGAGCACCTGTCAGGGAGCTTTCGTTTTCGCCAGTGGAGATGGATTATCCGCCGACAGAACTGCGGTCACCGACATTTCCGGCACAGTCGAGGACATCGTTTGGGGCCCATTCGTCAACGGGCACGCAGTCAAGAGAATAAATAGATTGGAGCCTTTGACAATAAACACACTCCGGCCTCCGCCACTGGTGGTTCCTGCACCGGCCTAGGAGCCAGATGACATTTGCAACCAGCTACGACGGGGACTCACCCTCCGACCCCTACACCAGCGGGTCTGCAGTTCACGCTCGGAGGAAGGCCTTTCACGCCTCCACAGCTGTCGCCGCCGCCACCGACGTATCACAAGGCGCGTACCGTACCACAAATAGCATCACAAAAGGTGCCTGAGTCACATCGAAGTAAGTCTTTGCGAACGGGGCAGATACAACCGCGGCAGCGACCTCTATCGGCGAGGTCGGTGCTTGCACCGCCACCATTGGCGGAGTCGCAACCGCGGGTATTTTTCATCACCGTCTGCCCGGCTACTCCTGACATCACCTGTGACATTTCCACGGCAGACGTTGCCAACTACAACCCATCGTTCGGCAATGATGCCACTCTTGACACCAGAGGCGGTCTCGCCGCTTGGAGTGTCACCACAGGCAGGGATCAGACCGGCGCAGTTGCCGACACCAACGCCGTTACCAGCGACGCCCGCGGGCACGCTGGGGGGGAAGAATTCGGAATCCGCGTCGAATCCGAACCCACCGTCGCCGCCTCCACAGACAGCGTCACCGACGCCCGCAGAGAGTGGGAAGCGTCGACAGGAGGCCCCGGTAGATTGCTACGCGCTCTACGAAGCTTTGCCGCGCCGTTGGTCTATCTCGGCAGCTGCCTTCACCGACTCCAACTACCGTTCTTCCGCCCTCCGCATCCGAGCAGTGGTCGACCTATACTGTCCGGCGTAAAGAGTGGTCGCAACACTTGAAGAAGCAGACAGAAGAGCTCTTCGATAAAGCAGTAAATACGTTAAGGCAGAAGCAATGGCGGTCGAGCGGCGAGCGTTCCCGGCTAGGAGAGGAGGGGAGTCATCTGCCAGGACGGGAGGACAGAGCGAGCGATATGCAGTATTTATCACGGGTTGGTGGAGGAAACCGCCTTAGTCCAGGTGTCTTGACCATGCGATGTGCACTACCGCTGCGTCCTAAGCTTTGTTCAAGACGCAGTCGCCCGATACAGGACAACGGGGCACGCACGGTCACAGGCCGCGCCACGTACTCGAATCCGGCCCTACATGCGGTGCACTAAAAGGCGTATCTACACCCCCTTGTACGACAGATCTGTGGTCCCGGCGGATCGGCGGACACCTGCAGAGGAGAGCGTCGTAGATGCCAGAGGCACCGCAGCTGAGCTCCGCCTCTGCAGGCGGTCCATCATAGACCATGACGGGAACGGTACTATTCGTCGCTAAATGCAACAGAGAGGGCAGAGGAGAAGAGGACATCGGCAACAATAAGTGGAAACGCCATGCGGGGCCTATGGGAAGCACACTACAGACTGTCTAAGGTTCTCCTTCCCTGGTTGGCCGCCCACACGGAATTCGTCGTGAACACCGTACAAGGGGCCTCTGACAGGGGAGAAGGCCGGTTTGCGGTAACCATCAAGGAAGGAAGTGGGCCGCCTGTCGGAAATTTCGTTCTCACGGAAATACTATCAAGGGTACATCAACGGTATGACGGCGTTACGGAGTGGACTGCTTATCGAGGGGTAGAGCTGGCAAGAATTTTCCGGTCAACGAATTCAGAGGTGTGGAAGGCCGTGAACCAAGGTGACAACAACCAACATGAAGAACGCAGGCCTGGCGAAGAGGCAGAAACGTCGTGTAACTACTGCGGTGGGGCTCTAGACGACTCGGCAGGGAGGTCAAGGGATAATGTACAAGAGTACCAGTTCCGTCCCCCCACGGGGGGGTGGTGCACGTCCGCTCCATGTTGGAGCGAGCGGACCGCATCGCGCGAGGGCATGCAGATCCGAGTTCCTGCGTCGCGCGCCACTCCGAGTGGGCGGGAAACTGACAATGCCCCCAACCGGTGGAGCTTGGTCGAGGTCTGTCAATGACCGAGCCTGGGGGGAGGTGGTCGGCATTAAGGGTAACGTAAAAGCTTGGCCACCTCCTTCCCCAGAGCGTCTCTGAACCAGGGCCGGCAAATTACTTGACACTTGGAAATTAAAGCTCGTTCAACAATATGGAACGTGCCCACGGGAGGAGTCAACTTCTTGGTCTCGCTTGTTTTCCTATTTAGCGATGCTCTGGCCCTGCCTCAAGGGGCTTACCTTATTTTCCCCCGGTCGAGGAAATGGGAAGAAGCTGTCGGCCATTTCCGTTCGCTGTTCGCTTGGTTGGAGATCCGATCACAGGACATCCTGCTTCTATCAACACCCCGGAGGTTTTATATTAGCCTCATGTCCAGGAACACCTGGCGGGCCGCAACGTCGAGTAGCAAGAACGTTTATTGCGATGGACCCTCAAGTTTAAAACAAGTTTTATAAGGTGTCGCGCAGCATCTCTTTCCGGTTGAGGTGGCGCCTTCGCCAAAAGGAACGTGGCTGCCGCTGAAAGGTGACTCGATAATGAAGGAACAGCTTGAGCAAAAAAGCGCTCTAGGTGCCACAGAGAGACACCAGAACGCAGTAATCAGGAATACCACGCCAGCGCGACAGCTCGGAACGCTCCGGATAAGGTCCGAGGCCGCGTCGACAGCACCCGGGGTCGCAGTGCTTACACGTAATAACGAGGGGGAGGGGGGGGGGGGGCGTACTCATTTGTTGCTGGCCTTGTTATAGTCATTTCACCATTGACCACGCATCCCGTTCGAGATGGAGCACCGTTTGCACTCCTAATAGAGGCACCTCCAACAGTTGGGCGCTCTTCACGTTGTTTCCAAACATTACATAGAAACCTTTTGCTATTACTATCTCCGTCCTGCTTCGCCGCCTGTAAACATCATCTATCTCCTAGGATAGCGATGGTTTTCTCGCTGTTAGCTAGTGCACAAAAACCCTCCAAGTCACATTCGTATATTTCCTTCATCTCCTCTTCTAGTACATCCCGTTCCTCCTTGTACATTCCACATCCTCCTACTATGTGAGTTCCTATTCTATATTGCTTTGCCACACGGGCACATCTGTGCATCTATGTCCTCCTCCTCCTGGCTACTGGTATACCTCTTTCTCCTTTCTGGCAGGTTCAGGTCCCCTACACGAAATCGCAGTTTCAGCGTTGTCGCCAAGTCCATTGGGACATGCCATTACGTTCTCATTTCTATCCCTTCCCTTAATCCCCCGTATGTCTCCAAGTGTTTCTACGATTTCACCTTGTTTTTTAACGCTAGCCTTTCCTTTTTTTTCTATGATTTCTTCTACTTCCGTCTGTATATATCGTGCCGTCCAAACTTCTCTGCGGACATCAACTCTTCTTGGTTTCCTCCTATATCCTTCCATACTTGCTGGACTACGCCATCTCACATTATTCCAGCTCGCCCTTTTGTTACTTTCGCTATCAACTGTGGCTGGTAACCTCTTCTTTGGCATGCTCCTCACTTTATATTACCATTTCAACTATTTCATGTCTCTAGTTGTCTTGAGTGGGTGCATTCCCAGTTCTGCCCTTCATACTACAATACTAGTCGTACTTGAGCATTCTGGTATTTTTTAAGCTGCTGTCATCTGTACTGTTTCCAAATGTGTTACGAAGTTCGCTTGCCCTTCTCATACTTCTCCTGCATATCTTAACGAGGGGGGGGAGAAGTTCGGTCGTTAGCATTAGATGAAGTCCGTCGATGGGATCTGGGAAGAGGTCACGAGGTAGCCGTTGCAGGGAAAGGGGGCGATACGAATACGGGGCGAAACCTCAGGCCTAGTAGTAGTGCGCCACTCTTATCAGCATGCCGAAGTGGAACGCGTAAGGGCATAGGGAGTGAACATAGCTAAGAGGAGACAGGTTACGAGCGTGGCGGAGAAGCGGGAAGCTAAGAGACGAGAACTATTGGTGGAGGGGAGAGGTAAAGAAGAGCAGAGAGCCAAAGAAGTGGAGCGAGACGAGTCGCAATTAACGGAAGTACGTCTAGGGTATCAAACAGCGAGGTAGTAGTTGGAGGATCTCCAAAGGACGCCGCGGAGGAGACCTGGGAGCGGGACGTGCGCCCGGTGCTTTCCTGGACGACACCAGAGGAGATGTGGCGTGCGGCGGGGTCTATCGTGTGACGTTCTAGCCCGGGCACCGGATAGTACGTGTTCCACATAAGCACGAGTTCCACGTCCTCCACGCTCGATACAAAGTTGGGGCCCCCGCGAGAGGCTCGTTACCGACACCACTCCGCAGTCCAGCAGTCACCTGTGGAGCCCATCACGTACAGCGGGGCGCACTGGAAGTAGCAGTCCAAGTGGGCCCGGGTCTCTGCTATAAGACCACGCGGATGAGAAGAGGGGGCAATGGCGATGGACGCGTCCGCAGGCTGGGTCTTTAGTATGGATGGGATCAGAACTGCCTGGGTGTAGGGCGACCACTCGATGTCGTCTCCTTGGATGAACTGGGGCAACGCGTCACAACCGGGAAAAGGTGCAGCCGCCGTTGGCCGGCGCACGAGCCTGAACGTTCACGGCCTTGACCTCAACCATGCCAAGGGAGAGCAGCATCCGAACCAAAACATTGGCCGAACAGGGGCTTGACGACCCTGAAGCCGCTCTTACAATCCATAGAGCTGTTAAAACCTGATACTCAGAAAGTCAAAGTACGAATATTACAACGTGTTCAGTCCCGCGCGTACTTGAGCATTTACATTTCGTTGCGAAATCATTATTGGCGCATTGTTAATCATACGGGCAATGGATTATATACCACACTCTGGACCAGACAGGTACTTGACGAGGTTTTCTACAATGCACGAAACCAGCAATGTCCGATTTTAAGTCCCCGGGAGACCTGGTTATAAAGTCGTGGGCGTCGGTTCGAGGCTCGTAACCTCATGGAATGATTCACGTCGACGAGAAGATCTGCGCAACAAAGTCAATAGGACATCATGCGGGCTTTGCTCCACTCACAGGAGGGCCGGACCAACAGGCGACAGAAGTTCGCGTTGGTGGAGAGAGTAGACATATTCCTCCTGCACTCATGGCTGAAGGCGTAGCCCAGGCGAGAGGACTCGAGGCAACGGGATGTCGATCAGGAAGCTTCGGAAGATGCGAAGCTCGAACGGGCGTTGTCGGCGCGTTGCCACATGGGAGGGGCCAAAGTGACAGTACGCACCCTTCTGCCAGAGTCCTGCTCAGCAGGAAACGAGGAGACGTCGAACATGGGGTTTGCTAAGTTCCCTCCTAAGACCATGTCGCCGTGTCTGCGGCGGCGATGACTCCAGCGCCGGCGATCGACATCTACGTAGAATATGGATATGTTCCCCCGTGGCATCCGCATGATGACTACCTCTCGAGGGTGCTCTTCAACGCCATCGGCTCCCGCAGAGCTGCCTACCGGACCCCGGAAAAGACGGTCAGCGATACGCGCACCTGCAGCCTATCATCCACACCGATATCGGACGGGGTGAGTTTGTCTAGGGCATGCAGCTTTGGGATGGAGAATTATCGACGAGCCGGACATATTCCCGCCGGTGTTCTGGCAGCGCATTTTACAGTCGAGCCTCACCACGTCGAGGGGTAAGTGTTGGACGGTTTGCGCCCCAGGCGTAGAATGGAGGAGTCTCATCGCTGCAGGGTTATCCGGCAGTGGCGACCGCGATTGGAGGAGGTCAACCGAGAGGTGAGGCATTTTGGGATCACCGTGCCTGCAGGTGTGGAGCACGTGGGACTGGGGGCATGAACACAACACGACACGGACAACTGGCTCGTTATCACCGACTGCTCCAACGCCTTTAACACTGTGAAAAGGATGCGGTTACTTGCGGAGGTGGTCACTGCGTCGCAGCGCTCACGCCGTCGGTGGCCAAGTGATGTGGTACAGTACCAGCTGACGTATGTTTGTCGGAATCTGGGGCGACCAGGACGATCACTTGCTCCAGCGGTGTCCAGAAGGGGGACCTCGTGAGGCCGACAATGTTCTGTTAAGCGCTATCACCCGGGTTAGAGCGTTTGAGAGAGGAGTTCGAGATGAAGGAGTAGAATCCTTCACGTACACAGACGATCTCTCTCGTCCTTATGAAGTTCACGGCCATTACGGTTGGAGCATTTTTCTCCCTCCGACGAGGGCTAGACGGCAACGGTATCGTTATCGACCCCACCAAGACCGTGGCACTACAACCGAAAGGGAATGCCCCAACTGTCAGGAAGATTTCGCTCCTGGTTGATGCTCACATTGTAGACAAAGGTGGGGCGACAGTGGATGATATTCCGATCATCACAGACGAATACGTGCCGGAGTGAGCGACGTAAAACGTGAAGGATGGAAGCGCGGATTGCCTTTGCGCGCTGCCTCGCTAACATCCCGAACAATTAAGCGTCGACCCTCGCCACCATAGAATCCCTCGGGCAGAGAACACATTTATTCAAACGCGAAGGCTTTGGACACGGGGATGTCCCTCGAAACATGCAGAAGAGCAGAAAACTTGGCGCCGTGGGCGTACGCGAGAATCGTCGAGCAACCTTGCACGGCGGAGGCACATCGTTTTTTTTTCCATGAGGGGGACCCGGGCGATCAGCTCACATTGAATCTCACCAGCAAGCCCAAGAACGATTTTCTACGGGAGCGGAAGAGTTAGGACTGCCGTCAACAGAGGCGAGGCGAATGTCTTCCTCTATTTGGGGCTGGTTCGGGATTCTGCCGCAGGCTCTGCTAGACCTCACGGGCCTGTTGGGAGATCGGGTGAAGAGGACGACGCCTGAATCGAGAATCATTGCTAAGCTAGGAGGCGGCTTGCGGGAGATTCGAGACACATCGGAGGTGTCAGTGGTCAGTACTTCTATCACAGCAGTAGAAAGACTAGGTCGCTGCGAAAGTAGCATAGCCGACTGCAGCAGTAGTAGGTATTCGTCGAGCAATTTGTGGCTATTTGTCGTACGAATATGATGTCGGTTTGTCAAATGTGACGGTTTCATCACTTGGGAAAATGACGGTTTCACTTGGGGAAAGTCTCACCGACCACCAGGGTTGGGTTAGCTGGTCAACCAGGGCCGTCACGCCACGCACTCAGCTTCTCTAGGACAGCGTCCAGAGACGGCACACCGCCGGGGCAGGACGACCAGCTGAGGGGGGGCGGTATCAAGGCTTCGCCAGGGCTCGCTATAGCAGCCTGCAAGGGCAGGGGCCACCGGCATACCTTCGGGCGAGGCCAACGGACTTCGTGCCATACCCGCAGTAGCGTTGGTAGGCATTGGAAGACGCTTCATGGGGATCGAGGAACACGTCGCAGCGAGGTGTCCAGTCGACGCGGACATCCGACACGCATCTGTGCCTGAGCCGCGGCGCAAGTAAACCAACACCAGCCGCTTCTCCGCACGATTTCCCCTACGCCGCAGCGGTGTGAGAATATTCATCGATTTAAGAGCGGAGGAACCGTTCACGGCAGACAGGAACCTGCTGATAGACATCGGCGTAGGAAGAGGGCATCTTCGGGACGCTCCGAACCGGGAGTATAGGATCAAGCCCATGATGCTGGGCGCCGCCAATGAAGACCCAAAATTCCACATACACCAGCAAGGAGGCAATGCTGACCACGATGGATCAGCTGCCTGTACCGCCGAGGCGCCCGAGTGTCACCACTAAGCTCGTCCGGGACATATGTCCTTTCACGAACGGAGCCACGAACTTTTCGCCTTCATGGTGGAAAGTTTTCGGCGCCTCGGATTAGAGGGTATAGAAAGTTCACAGACCAGCTAGCAGCAAGCGTCGTGGAAAGGAAAGATAGGGGGTCGATGGCGAAGAAGGGGATGGCGAAAGAGCGCCTGCTAGAAAAAAACAGTCTCGATGGCCACACAGGTCACCCTCTTGTGGAAGGTGTCGCCCTTCAAGCTTCAGATTAGATATCACCAGGAAACAAGAATGACCGGGGGCGGGGGGGGGGGGGGGGGGGCAGATCCACGTCGATGGCGTGAAGATGGAGCCTTGACGCGAGGCTTAGGATTCAAGAGTAGAAGGAAGATGATCGTGGAATGAGAAGGAAATAACAAGCACAGCAAAGTGAAGTATAAACAGATTACAGCTCTGTTGAGCCGGAAGTAGGTACATGAGGGGGTTATACTTTAGCTGGGTTTCGTTCGTATTTCGTTCACTGCAGTTTTCGTTGGTTTTCTACTTCTTTCGGGGGGTGTTCATGAGTGATCAACGTCGAAGCTCATGCTACCTGCACATTGTCGGAACGCAAGCACAAAACAATGATGACAGCAGCAATGAACAACACGGCAGCAGTATCAACGATAAAAGGAGAGTAATGGAAACCAACAAACAGTAACCACTCGGAAGTACCGCCAGGATCAGCAACCCGTACCGCAGCGTGCATCGGTGCTTGGGAACGAACCTACCACAGCGCCGGAGCGCAGTCAGCTCTACATCACCTTAAGCGGTATACAAGCCTCCTTTTCGTGTCCTTTTTACCTGCAAACAAGCGTCGAGTCAAAAAGTTACGCCATGGAGTGTCCTCGTATCAATGTAGTTTAGTCCTCCTACCCTACATTCTCACAGAAACGATCAGCAACAAGACCGTGACAATGTCTCCTTGATCGTTTTTTACTCAATCAGCTGGATGCAGCGGTATGATACGGGCGACAATAAGAATGGTGGGCCCACTATGCTTTCGTGCCAGATCCAAAAGTAATAATGGGAGAATCTGAAGTAGTATAGTCTCTGTTGACGTCACACGTAGTACAGTAGCGTTAAAAGAACTATCGACCAGCAACGGTGGCGACAATGGGTGGCTAACAATAGTGATGCACTTGGCTAGCGAGATGGGTAGTGTTGACAACAATAATGACGTCGTTTCGGATATATGCCCTGCGGAACGTCGCGGGAAATGCCCGAGCGCCACTGGACCTCCCGTGACCGCGCGATCGTGCCATGCCCCCCCCCCGCACACACACAGTAGCCCTTCAAAGGTCGTCAGAGTCCGAGTCCGAATCATCGGAACTCAGTTGCTGACTCGCGAGTCCTAGTCCTTTAGACGTACTGAGTGCCCAGGGTACCAGAAGTTGAAATGACAGATTCCTCGCAAGTCCAAAGGATACCAGAAGCTGATGACTGAGTCCTCGCGAGTTCCCAGAGTACCAGAAGCTGACGTGCCATGCCCCCCCGCACACACACAGTAGCCCTTCAAAGGTCGTCAGAGTCCGAGTCCGAATCATCGGAACTCAGTTGTTGACTCGCGAGTCCTAGTCCTTTAGACGTACTGAGTGCCCAGGGTACCAGAAGTTGACATGACTGATTCCTCGCAAGTCCAAAGGATACCAGAAGCTGATGACTGAGTCCTCGCGAGTTCCCAGAGTACCAGAAGCTGAGATGACTGAATCCTCGCGAGTCTCCGGGGCACCAAAAGCTGAAATGGCTGAGTCCTCGCAAGTACCGATTCAAAGAAAAGGGTCATACAGAAAGAAAACACGCTTTTTTGTATATTTTGTTATCGCCCTATAAAAAAAACTGTAAAGGGTCGTCGGAGCAGCAGTACTAGGCTTCGGGACTCGGACCCTATGTCGCCAGTCGAGGTCATTTTGAAGTACTTGGTCCTGAGGGTACCAGACATTGAAATGATTGAGTATTTGCGAGATCCCTAGGGTACTCCAAGCTCAAATGACTGAGTCCTCGCGAGTCCCTAGGGTACTGAAAGCTTAAATGATTGGTGCTCGGAGGGACACTGGTGCTCTGACGACCGTTGCAGCCCTTGCTGTTCCCGGCGAAAAACGAGGCGCCACCGCCAAACTCTCAGCGACCTGCGAGCGTCAAAACGTAGCGAACCGGGATGCCACAAACAAAAGAATTTCTGGCAAGCAAGTTCGAAAATAATCTTTCGTAGCATATCCATACCAGTACGTACATACAAGGCGCTTCGCTCCGGAAGGAAAGGTACATCAAATTATTCGATTTGGACAGAGGTCCATGATTGAATATTGCTTGTTGCAAACCGGCGGCCTGATAATACCAAGAGTCCCGCCGCCATGCTTCAGGAGAAAACAGCTCGGACGCCACATATGCTTCGCGTCGCGGGCGGTTTTCCGCTACGCTCTCTCACATGTCCTACATACGTACATACCCCAGGTAGGGTACTTATTTTCTTTTTTATATATGCTCACAGATGTCTGTACTCGTATGTACGAAAGATAAAGAACAGCACGGCCCAGCAACACAGCAAAAACAATGAAAATGATGTTCGTTTGGATCGTTCCAGCAGCGACGGTTACAAGTGGTAGAGGGTTGCGTATATCTTCGCAGGCGTTATTATGAATTATGCCGTGTGTTCACGAGGAGAGTTTGAGCACTCCGTTCTCTGCTCCGTTCTCTGCTCCGAGCTACGAGCTAGGCTCCGCTCTCTCTCCCCCCATCTGTCCTCTAATACAACGACTATAAAGCAACTCATCAGACCACGTGGTGGTCAGGGCATCCAGGCTTGGACTCTACGAACACACTAGTGAACTTGAACGTTTGAGGTCTGGTACAAGAAGCCCACGATGCCCTCGAAGGGATCGGCTCAAGAAGAGCACGATTCTCGGAGTGACGTTGAAACGCTGCGACGCGAGGTCAAGCTGACGATGGAGAACAGCGAGGCGTCGATGTTGAACGCCATGAGGGAAATGATGGCCGAGTTCATGAGGAACAACGGTCGATCGGAGCCAGGCAGCGCTGAAGGCAGCGTTGCTGTAGGAGAAAGTCCAGCAGAGGTAGGAACCACTGCCGTAGGGGAAAGCCCAAGAGGGGCAGTACCCACTGCTGAAGTACGAGAGACTACTGCTGCTGTTGAAGCAGGCATTGGTCGATCGGAGTCCGGCAGCGCTGAGGGTAGCGCTGTTGTAGGGGAGAGCCCACAAGGGGCAGTACCCAATGCTGTGAGAGAGATCCCTGGTGCTGCTGTAGGCATGGCAAGGGATATTGCAGCAGAACAAGAAGAGACAAATTTGCGTGAGGGCGCCTCGCCAGATTTGGGAACAACTGGACGCGGAGGAACTGCGTTGCCTGTCGAGGTTGGCCCACCGAGGGGTCAGCCAGACCAGTATGGGAGGACAGGAGGATGGGGTGCATACCCTGGCGCTGAATACGAGGTGGAGGCTCGGAACCTGGCATCACGTGACAGCATCGGCCGAGATGACATCATCAAGGCTGTTCGAGAACGGCATTACCGACTTTCTGGAAACAGGAAGAAGGGGTCCAACGCTGGCCACGCAGGCCATGCGATGTACGCCCGGCGGCGGAGGTAGTGGTGGCCGCGGGAAAGGTGGAGGAAATGGCAGAAAAAAAGGTGGACGACGGGGTCACGGACGACGCGGTAGAGGCACCAACGAGGACGGTGGTGGCTCGGCCGCGGCTGCTGGTGGCAATGGCAGCAACGCCAAAGCCGCCAGCGGAAGTACTCCAGTGGGCAAGCGTCATAGGTGTGGCAAGAAGGGCCATTGGAGGAGCGAGTGCACGGCGAAGCTTTGCAGTCGATGCCAGGGACGCGGGCACTCTGCCGATACCTGTCCCACGTCCACGGATCGATGCAGTCGATGCGACGGGCTGGGACACGCTGCTGATATCTGCCCCTCATCGAAAGAAGAGCTTTTTCCTGGCGCAAAACTCCCGGCCACGACGTCGGTGTGGGCGGAAGCGTCCCACTGGGCGTGTGACGCCTTGAACCGCACAGCAGGCACCTGCCGCCGGCGAGGCCGGCGGCGAAACACCCGAGACGATGCGTTCGTCTCAAGGGGGCGCCGTGGACGCCTCCTCGGTCCCGGCAGGGAGGGCCGAAACGGCCGAGACGATGGGTTCGTCTCAAGGGGGCGCCGTGGACGCCTCCTCGGTCCCGGCAGGGAGGGCCGAAACAGCCGAGACGATGGGTTCGTCTGAAGGGGGCGCCGTGGACGCCTCCTCGCTTCCGGCACGTGGGGTTTTAACCTGGACGCGTTTATGAAGGAGCGCGCACAGCAGGCACCTGCCGCCGGCGAGGCCGGCGGCGAAACACCCGAGACGATGCGTTCGTCTCAAGGGGGCGCCGTGGACGCCTCCTCGGTCCCGGCAGGGAGGGCCGAAACGGCCGAGACGATGGGTTCGTCTCAAGGGGGCGCCGTGGACGCCTCCTCGGTCCCGGCAGGGAGGGCCGAAACAGCCGAGACGATGGGTTCGTCTGAAGGGGGCGCCGTGGACGCCTCCTCGCTTCCGGCACGTGGGGTTTTAACCTGGACGCGTTTATGAAGGAGCGCGCACAGCAGGCACCTGCCGCCGGCGAGGCCGGCGGCGAAACACCCGAGACGATGCGTTCGTCTCAAGGGGGCGCCGTGGACGCCTCCTCGGTCCCGGCAGGGAGGGCCGAAACGGCCGAGACGATGGGTTCGTCTCAAGGGGGCGCCGTGGACGCCTCCTCGGTCCCGGCAGAGAGGGCCGAAACACCCGAGACGATGGGTTCGTCTGAAGGGGGCGCCGTGGACGCCTCCTCGCTTCCGGCACGCGGGGTTTAACCTGGACGCGTTTATGAAGGAGCGCGCACAGCAGGCACCTGCCGCCGGCGAGGCCGGCGGCGAAACACCCTAGACGATGCGTTCGTCTCAAGGGGGTGCCGTGGACGCCTCCTCGGTCCCGGCAGGGAGGGCCGAAACACCCGAGACGATGGGTTCGTCTCAAGGGGGCGCCGTGGACGCCTCCTCGGTCCCGGCAGAGAGGGCCGAAACACCCGAGACGACGGGTTCGTCTGAAGGGGGCGCCGTGGACGCCTCCTCGGTCCCGGCAGGGAGGGCCGAAACAGCCGAGACGATGGATTCGTCTCAAGGGGTCGCCGTGGACGCCTCCTCGGTCCCAACAGGGAGGGCCGGAAACGACCCGGGCGCAGCATCAGCCTCCGACACCGTCCAAGGGAACGGTGAGGATCCCCCTGCGGTCCTGTCGGGGAGAACCGCACACGAGCTCAGCAGCTGGGGCCGGCTCCCCCCGACAGTACGGGGCCGGACCCGGGGTCAGAGCCAACGCCTGGAGAGTGAACCTGCCGTGCACCAGGAAAGGATGGAGGAAGGAGCCGCAGACGCGCTGCTTGCGGCAGCGTGCGAGTCGTGGACGAAGCCTGGGAGTATGCTGGACCGTACGTCCTGCGGAGGACGCAGCGGCTTTGATGGCCGGAGGACCTGCTGTAGAGAACAAAGGGGAGTTGAGCGTGTGCATGCCGAGTGGTTTCCCGGAAGACGTAGAACCGCCCCCACAGTCCGTAGCAGTGTAGGTCTGACCCGTGTGTGTTTCGCATGGTTGTGGACGGCAAGGTAGAACAGATCATGGCCGTTCATGTAGATGACCTCGTGATCGCAGGATCGGATGAGACATGCAGAGATTTCCATGCCGCGCTAGCTATGAAATTTCCCACGATTAACCTCGGCGAACTGACTTGGTACACTGGTTGTGCTTTCAAACGCGACTGGGAACTGGGGACATTGGAGAGTACGCAGAAGGCGTTCATTGAGAGCATGCTGAATCGTTTTGGTGTTAACTCATCCTCTGATATCCCCGCGACCCCCGGTGTGGAACTAGGTCCAAGAGAGGAGGGCGAACTTGGAGGAGACTGGCCGTACAGAGAGGCTGTGGGCAGCTTGATGTGGCTGTCGACCATGACGAGGCCGGACATCTCGAACGCTGTACGTGCTGTGGCGCGCCACTCTCACAACCCAACGGAGAGGCACTGGAAGGCAGTTTGAAGATTATGGCTTACCTCCACGGGACCAGGTTTATGGGATTGACTTTTGTACGGGGCTCGGGTTTGGATTTGACTGCGTGTAGTGATGCTGATTATGCGGATAAGTCGCACGATAGGCGCTCGGTGTCGGGGACGGTAATTACCCTAGGGGGTGCGGCCGTCAGTTGGGCAAGTAGCACACAGAGGTGTGTTACGTTGTCGACAGCAGAAGCAGAGCATGTCGCTCTGGGTGAAGGGGTGAAGGAAGCTTTGTTTACGGGCGCGGTGTTGTCGTTTATCTGTCCTGAGCTAAGCGGATCATGTGTCCGGGTTTTCGAGGATAACCAGGGGGCCATAGCGTTGGCTGAAAACCCTCTTAGTTCTGCTCGGAGTAAGCATATCGACGTGCGTTGTGATTTTGTCAGAGAGCTACTTCGTGCTAAGAAGATCGACATTCAGTCCGTAGCTTCGGAAGAGCAGCACGCGGATATTTTGACGAAATCCCTTGCTGCGACCCCTTTTAAGTCTCATCGTAGGTTCTTGTTGAATCTGCCTTTGGAGGGTGGGTGAGGGCTATGAGTATTATTCGATGAGTACCGTGTTTGAGTGATGCGAGGAATAATTTTGTCAGGTCGCCAACCCTGCGCTACTTTGAGGGGCATGGGGGAGTAGGGCACCGCTTGGCATTTTATTTTCTGGCCATGGTCATCGTTTGGAATGCGCCGCCGTTGTTTCAATTGCAATGGTTTGGAGTATATATGTTATACAGGGGTTTTTGACCCGGTGGCCGGGTTTCCTCCTGCGGGACTGTCGTTGGCTGTTCTTAGGTCTTAGCAAGTCTTGAATGTCTTTTTGGTCTCGTCACTGCTGTGAAGAGCCAGGGAGGGTGTTCGTTTGGATCACCGTGGACCTCGACGCAAGCTCGACAATGTTGGTGCTCATTCGGGGTACCTCCCTCTAGTGACTTTCAGCCCGGTCGCAAAAATAAGCACCGCTTGAATATTATCTTACAATCCCGAACAACCCTTAAATAGTCGTACGTACTCTATAAAAAATCACAAATGGAGGCCAGACAGAGCTTATTGATGCATCCCTCGTGTCTCGAGGCACACGCGACGCCTAGGCACGAAAGCGGCGACAGCGGTCCTTGCAACTCCCCCTTTACCCGCCAGCATCCGCGGACACCCGCGACGGTGCCGGGTTCGCCCGCGCAACCGTGCTCGGAGTAAACGCATGCACACGAAACGAAAGAAGGACTGAAAGTACGACGAGAAAAAGAGAAAACAAAGATCCGCTGGAAGGGTCCGGCAAGTAATAAAAGGAGGCGATTTCCAAGTGGGAGCTCTGAGAGGCCAGGGATATACCAACCGAGCACGCTCAGAGATCGAGATCTAAGTAAGTAGTTCTATGTACTGTACCAGGTAGTCCGAAATTATCGCAACTAAACTGCAACGAGAACTGGGAAAATTCTTCTTCTTTTTTTTAATATTTTTTTTATCCTCCGGCGGATTGGTAAAAATAAAGCTTAAGCTCACCACACTTCCACGTTCCCAATTTCGTGTCGTGTGTCAATTTAGCCCAGTTGGGCACGTTGACCCGACCTGACCCCCGAGAGGAGCAGGGGCGGTGGAGATAGCCACCCGGGAGAGTCATCTCTCCCGGGTAGTGTGGGACTTGCGCGAGCTCACCCACTAACAAAAACCAAGGCCATGAGGCCTTCCCGCCGGACTCGGACCAGTTACGGTCCACCCTACCCGTTGGGGCGTTGGTTCTCAACTGCGCTTTTCTGCTGACAAGGCAATGCTTTGTTAACAAAAGAGCTCTGGATTGCCACATTTTGTTTTTAAAATATTTTCTTGATATGTGTTTTGTGGCTTCTTTAGTGTTCTCTGTTTCAAAGAATGTATATGTCGTGACTGTCGTATCCAGTGCCAGGTACAATGACATGTCAAATGTATTGTCTACTCTGCTTTCTGCACAACAACAATGTGGTATCTCTGTCGTAGTTTTGTGAACGCAGAGCTTGTATTTCTCTATAGGATCGAAGAATGGGCACGGACACTGGTTGTTTGTGCCGGATGTCGACGGGTAGAAAGAACGATGTAACGTGAAGAACACATACGACAGGAAGAAATTATAGCAAATAAAATGAAAAATGACATTTTCGTTCGAATCCGAAATTCTCGCAACTTATTGACCAGAACTCCCATTTCGCAAAAAACAAAAATATATATGTTTGCGACATGTTAAGAAAACGTCTCCCACATGAAACGATGTATAAAAACTTCAGATTTGACTTTTCTTAGCTGCATTGTTATACCGTGCACAATGGCAGCAGTGGATATGATATATTCGTACGTACGAGGACTCATGGTGTGTCATCAACGACTCGGACGGGAATGCACGTTGGGTTATACACACGTATACCAGGTACGTACATGTATTTTATAAAAAACTAAAAAAGCACGTACGTACGTCAGTTGTGAGTTCAGCTTATCGGTCGACACTCAACTTTGCAAGCTGCGTGAACCGGTCGCGCGTTTTCCATTATTTCCCTCGCGATTGACTACTGGCCAGTGACTCCCCTGGAAGCTACCAAGGTCGAGACGATAATACTTACAGCAGGCTCGAATTCCAATTGATTTCGGCCAGTACCATTTCGCGCACTGAAACAGCAGATCCACACGTGAGGGCCGGGGTATACAAGAAAATCGAAAGTTGCAGTATCATATTGATTGGTATCATACCAGGTACCACCAGGTATTATATATAAAAAAATACGTATTTCGCACCTGCCACAAAATACAGCAGCAAAAAAAGTACCGGTACTCGTTATTAAAAATGAAACTAAAACTTCATCATCAATCAGCTGTGAGATCGTAAGAGAGAGGATTTCCTCGAACCTCGTTACATTGTATCATACATACGTCGAGGCGCTTCGTCCTCCCCCGAGCGCTGACTGGGGATGGCGGCTACCGTGCGTTTTTTAAGAAAGAGGTGTGTGCCAAGTGGAATATCTTGGTGAAAGGCGTCTCTAGCGATTTTGACGTCGCTGGTCTTGTACTTCATCGTAAACGTACCGATATGGTACAACGTCAACATAATATCTGTGTCATTCGATTCTCTCCGTTCTTGCTTGTATCTACCAAATTGAAGAGAAAATATTGTTATTTTCCCTACTTCGACCTTGGGTCGAATATTTTTTGGACTACTAGCACGAGTATTTGGTTTTTTATCGGATATAATAGGCAGTTCGTGGTTATGTGCGGCGGCCGGTCGGTATTGGACTGTTAGCTTTTATATCCCAATGGCATCCATGCTCGAAAATCTTTCCTCTACTGCAAATTACGAGCAACAGCCAAGTCACAAAGTTTCGTCGACTTCCCCTGACTTCACTATATACCCACGCCCGCCCGCACCTGCATACAGCTAGGAACCAAGCCCGCATCTATCTGCACACAGGTGAATACACAACCAATCGAGAGTCGATTCCCATTCAAAATATGTAAAAAGCTATCGGCTTCCGGCACATATCTTCTATGCGCTGGGTAGAGCTTTCTTTGTTCGTTCGCGTTGCTTCCGATACACTGCGCCTCGCTCAGATTTCGTCGTGCTATTAATTCAACACGCAAACTTCACACATTCGAGTACGAGTGGGTAGTTTCTGACACCTGTGTACCTACTCAACACAGCAGATTCTACACCTGCCTCCAGGAATCGCATGATGTCGACACCAACTTCGATGACATCGTTCCACACTGTGAATCATGCAAACCTCCCGGGATGCGCTTTCCACTTTTGCCACAAGGGTGACACACAGTGGCTGAGCTTGCAGCGCCGTCCTAACTTACGCCCGCGACGGTTCTGTTACTTTCCCCTCAAAGTATAGCCGCTCCGCATTGGGGCGGAGGGGGTTGGGTCTAGCCCCTCCCTGCTCTACTACACACAAAAATTCACTATTAATACTGTACACGCCCTTGCTTGTTTCTGAGGTACAAATAGCAAACTTACTTGTTGCGGAGCCACCTATGCCAGAGTGTGGTCATAATTACCCGCATAGTCAGTATGCTAGCGACTTTGCCACAATGAATGACAAAACGGCGGCTGAGCTTGCTGCACCGCCCCACAGTATACCTTGCGCTCGGCCGATCGGTTGCTTCCAAAATATGGCGTCTTCGGTCTGCCTATTGGGCGGAGGGGCCCGTGCTGTACACTGCCGCCGTGTCACATGCGCTTGTTGGGGTGCTTGTTGCGTAGCTATAGCTACGTGTCGCGCTGAGCTATGTGTAGCAAGCAGCAGCAACCAACGCAACAACAGCAGCAGTCATAATAATAAAAAAAATATCCGCGAATATCTAGGACAACGACGACAACCACACACATAATAAACACGGCAATAAAATAACTAACGATATCATACGCAGCAAAAACAAACGACCGAAAACAAGGCGCATCAACCAACGCAGACCAACAACAACGAAGAACGAAGAAAGGCAGAAAAACAGCAACAAAAAACAACAACGATATCATCACACCAACTCGACGGCAGACAGAAGAGAAGAAAGTGGTCATTTTTAACTCAGTCACCTGTATGATGGGAGCTGTGTATGATATTGGACGACGGATCCATTTAGCTATTTATTTTTTACACCAGGCATCACGAAGGTCCAAAAATAAGGATATAGGAGAATCTACGCACGGGAAAACCCTTGGGCACACTGGCAAAAACGTCGAAACGAAAGATCTGCAGATTTTTTTCCAGCAACGGACACAGGATAGCTGGGGTCTGGGATAGAGAATAGATAGAGAGGGCACGATTCCAAAGCGCAACGAACGTTAGGAGCTATCTCTTGAATGGTATGCGACACGCGCGCGGCATGCTGATACTCGTGCTGCTCGGATCGGTTCCTCCTGTTTGTTGTCGATATCCCTGCTGATGTACGTACAATAATAGCAGGACTACTACTGTAACTATTAACAGTTAATAACTGCTGTAATCCTACTGCTGACGCACAAGTCGTTTTTTGTGATCGACACACAGCACTACTCTGTCCCGCAATATAAAAAACGTTTATACATCATAACTATATTCAAAGGGTCTTATATCTGGGTTCGGAGTGGTGTACGACTACGTAGGGGCCCCGAAAGGATGGGGGGGAAATAGTTTGTTTCGTAGTGATGTCGTACCATGAATTAATTGATCGTCCGTTATTTCGTTATTTGGGACCATACAGTACAACAATATCATTACTATTAATAGAATACTAGCACAAGCCAGGGCTTGAAACAGGTGGTACAGAGTTGCGCTGACGCATACACATTGTAGTCGGAAGTCCTCGTGGCGCACCACGAGCCGAAAACTTGCTGCGATTCGTTGCGCATACACCCGTTTTTGAATGCCGCCCCATTCTCCGTCGTATACGTGTGCGCAGCAAAAAAAAACGACGCATCTCCTCTTCGTCCAATGTGTGGGTCTGTTTCGCCGCAAGCAGGCGGTTTCTATTTTGGTGCATTTTACCGTGCCATGGCGGTGGTGATCTCACGAAGTCGAACCAACTCCTCAGAGAATACGGAGAAGGAGTTAAATCTATTATTATAGATATTCGACGATGCGATACGTTGACCCGATCTACCATGTATACAGCACCCAGGGGAGTCGCCAGGGTGTATCCTTCACGAAGACTGTATGAAACGCGCGACCGATACATCGATACACAGGTGGCCAGCAGCACCTCCCCCCCCCCCCCCCACCGGCTGCACAATGTGGGCGTCAAACAGTCCTTGTTGTTGTGGAGGCGTTGAACAATGTACTGCTGTAGCACACCATAAGTAATAATACAAGGTTCCCCTCCGGGAGGTGCCTATTGCTAATGGAGTGGCGCAAGAACGAAATCATACTCGTATAAAATACCTGCCTAACTGCATCCACCATCATTAACAATGTGAAAACACAGTGTCACACATATTTTTGAAGACAGATTATACTCCTGTTTTTGGAAGTAGTGTGGGGGATCATTACTATTACGGGGGACCATGGTGAATAGGACCTACGGTACATACAACAACTTATTATACGTTTACCTATTTTTACTAACAATATTATTTGGTCCTATTTACTATGGTCGCCCGTAATAGTACTATAATTATAAGCCAAAGGAGAGTACCGGTCGTTAGTGGAAATATATGTTGATCCTGAACACAGATGACTCGCGGCGATCAATTCAATGCCTTCGCGGCGTATACTCAATCAAGTACAAAAAGTTGCGTGAGATCGAGGTTGCGACATGGTATTTGGTGACCGACTGAGTAAAATCCAGCACACATTACAAAATGTATTCCCGCAAAATAAGTCTTTGCTCAAAATAAAGGTTTCGCAGATAGATCTCATCGAGAACAATTCGTAGTCCGAGTACTGACAGTATTATTCGAGTACTGGCGGCCAAAATGTTCCGAGGATTGAGAAGGCCCATACATTGTGAGTGCTGAGAAGGCCCAAATACTGAGCGTACTGAGAGCATGAGCAGTACAGAACCCCGAGAGCACACACACGCAAATATGTACCCGTAGTATCGAAACAAGAAATAAATACTTGGAGTACAGGCAATATCCCCAGTACGGAACCTCGAGATACTGAGAGTATTCGCAGTACGTCTTCCTCGCAGTACATTCTCCCGATGTACTTCATACTCCGAGTACACTGGTCATATTGAGAGTATTTGGGTACTGCGAGAGTACTCGCAGTAAGAACTCTACCAACGGGCGGAATACTGCTATAATAATTATAGTACTTGCAGTACCCGCAGTACAGAACCCCGAGATACTTGAGATAAAACAGGGAGTATCCACAGCACAAGCAGTAAGTAGCGAATCCCGATATAGTACGAGCCCGAAAGTATCCGCAGTACGTATAGAGTAGTATCCGCAGTAGTAGTATTAATAGTAGTAGTAGTACAGAAAACCTCGAAATACTACGAATACTCGCAGTATCTGCAGTACAAACCCGAAATACTGCGAGTGCACGAAGTACCTACTACAGTATTTTCTCGGACATGCTTTGCTTTACTCCCCAACTATTGGGAGCAACAGTTGATGCAGTAAAAAAAGGTTGAGGTATGAACGCACGCCACACGCAAGCGCGCCCCAAACTGCGTAGCCTTGCGTAAATATACACAACTTGTATATCATTCGTATAAAATAATAATATCACGTCATCGCAAGATAATAAGACCACACGCAACAACAGGGACGTGTTTAGCTACCCTTTCGGTTGACTGTAACAGTCACACTGCTACTACTGCTCTCTTTAGGAGAAGCCCAGTATCGTGCAGCAGCAACAGTAGGTTAAGCAGCAGACAGTGCTTCGCACGATGATTGTGTGAACGATGTACATGTCATATATACGCTTACACGAGAGGGAGGGATCGCTTCCACGGCCATGCCGGTGGAAGCTTTGTCCAGCTTCCACTAAGCTTCCATACACCTTGATGTACTTCCACCTACTATCACCCCCTTCCACTTCATGTCTAGAAGTTCCATTGGACTTCTACCTCATAGAAACTTCCATCGGCGTCCGCAGAATCTTCTATATACCCACTTCCATACTCAAGCGTAATTTCCACTTACTACTTCCACCTACTACTCGCAACCGCCTCCATTTAACTTCCACAACTTACGTTTGGCTTCCAAACCTTCCATTTTACTTTTTCTTCGACGAAACTCGCATCTGAGTACGCAGAATCTTCTGATCACTCGCTTATTCAAGCGCGACTTCCACCTATTCATACGTACTTCCCACGCACTTTCATTAAACTCCCAATGGCTACAGATACTTATTTATCTTCCGTTTAACTTCCATTTCAATGAAAACTTCCACCTACGTCCGCAGAGACCCTTCCACGGTGGTCCTCATTATTTAGTAAATGAGTGGAAGCTTCCAAAACTTCCTTTTGGAAGTCATAAACTTCCAAAACTTCATTTTGACTTCCAAATTGAAGTTTAGAACTTAACTTCCAAATGGAACTTTTTGAGATCCAAATTGAAGTTTTGGAAGTCAAATTGAAGTTTAGGGACTCAAATAATACTTCCATTTGGGAGTAAAAAACCCCTCCATTTTCTCTTCCGAAAGGAAGTTTTGGAAGTGGGGTATGAGCCTACCACGCGACTTGCATTCTCCATTCAACTTCCAAAACCTCTATTTTGACTTCCAAATGGAAGTTTTGGAAGTCAAAATGGAAATTCTGGAAGTCAATATGAATTTTTTGGAAGTTTTGGCAGCCAATGTGGAAGCTTCCTCCCGGCTTTCATTTTGACTTCCACAACTTCCATTTTGACTTCCATAACGTCCAGTTGGAAGTCAAAACGGAAGTTTTGCAAGTTATTGGAAGTTTTCACCCATTTACCAAATAATTAAGTGGACCCAAATTCTGTCTCCTGACATCTCTTGCTTTGTCACACACAGCAAGCAGCAGCAGAGCAATGGCGTCATTTGATAGCTCGGATAGGCTCCGATATGGAGGAACCATCCACCGTACAGCGCGAGTCTACCACCGTGCATGGTGCTGCCTGTTGTTGATGTTGAAGCTAGTTGGGTGTTAGCACACTTTCTGCACTGCTGGCTTAGGTGTCTATTGCTGCCGCAGTCGCACTGCTGTGTACAACAGCATCAATATTACGTACGATCACAACGTCAAAGAGACAGAGAGGTGTCGTTTTTGTTGTTGCGGGGGGTGATATATCTCAAAGGCTCAAATAAAACCAACTACTCGTAGCCACAGCAGAACAGCGGAGACCAAACGCGCATGTGGCGTCGCCACACGCGCACGAAGCTGCCCGGTGCTGCTGCTGCTGCTGTTGGACGGCAGGGATGTAGCGTTGTGGGCAGCTGGGGGTAAGCACACACTCTTTTTACTCTGCTGTTGTGATGTCTGTTTATGCTGTGCTGTGTTCTGACGCAAAAACAAATGACACCTCCCGTGGGTGCGCCAAAGCGACAGCACTTTTCGTGTCCTCATTCGGAGCGGACTCCGTCGCTGAAGCTTGAAAACACGTGGTTTCAGGTGCTTGAATTTTCAGTTTCTTGTACTGTAGTCAAGCCTTTTTTTCTGGATTTCGGTTTCTTGAACTGTAGTCAAGTATTTGTTTTCTGCTGCAATACTTGACTACAGTACAAAAACAGAAAATTCAAGCGCCTGGAACCACATTTTCAAACTTCAGCGACGAGGTCCGCCACGGAGGAGGGCAGGAAAAGTGCTGTCGCTTTGGCGCACTCACGGGAGTGCACCAAGGACCTCATATCTGTCCTGCCAAATTTTGGCCCGACTAAGGTGTTCGGAGCTAGGGCAGACAAACGAAACGTCCTCGAAAAAACATCGGCAGCAGACGTGATTCCGATGTCTTTGTTGTCGGGTGTTTTGGCAAATATCAGCTTTTTTTGTTGGCAGTGCAACACAAGTGAGAGCTCCTCAAGTGAGGGTCCTCAGAAAAAAGCAGGTGCACCCCACCCGTACCATGTCTAAGATTTTTTAAGCGCGCCCCTACCGTAGTATGTTTCGCAAGGTGCACCGATATGTACCGACTCGACCTATGTGCAGTTGCACCATGCACAAAACGGTGTGCAGGGTGCGAGTCTTATTGGTCAAGGCGGGTCTTTCGACCGACTGGGGTTATTTTTTGGAAAAAAAAAAAACGCTACCAAAACACGTGGCGGAGCCGCGTGACTGCCCCTGCCGACCTCGAGCCCGCCAAAGGGTTGGGGTTCGGGTTTGGGTTAGGGTTCGGGCTGGGGTCAGACCTGGAGTCGGGTCGGTCTCGATCCACGTGCAAGGTTGAAATTGACGACACACGTCCTGCACAACGTTTTGTGCAGGGTGCTGCTGCACATAGCGCACACCCTACAGCCGTAGCATGCCTCACAAAAAAAAGGATGCTACCACTACCCCTACCGCAGCATGCCTCGCAGAATTCAGGTGTACCCCTGCCGTAGCCTGCCTCACATGCAGCATATACCTAGTACTCGATACGTTGAGTTGAACCGGAGGTCGTGCCCTCAGACGCACATCATGGTTGTGTACCTGGTATGAATATTATTCCATTCACTATCTGAGAATGTGCGCAGCGCTTATTTCAAGCATACCATCCGCATGTATGTAAAAGGGTAGAATAAAAAAAAACTTGAAACATGGAAGGTGCTATCGATCAGATCTGACTGCTTGACAAGATAAATAGCATCACAAATTATTGTCATCATCATGGTTGCCCTCCGACCAATAGTTAGTGTGCAGCATGTACTTACTCGTCGAACTAGTAACACGGAGTACAGTATTACACTCGATTTACGGCGCACCCGTGGTTGTGCGCCCCCTCTCCTATATATTCTCTATTTGTTTATACCTTGCGGATCATCCCTTTGCTAGCGAAAGAAGCACACTACCGTGAGAGTACAGTCGTCCGTTCTCTTGGCGCGTAAAGTCAACTACTAATAGTTGAGGGTTCAATTCCGGGTAGCCCGCAACACGGAAACAGTGGGGATGAGAAGCGTGCCAGATGCCCCTAACCAGTCACACTCCCAACTGTGTCTAAGCTACTGCGTTGGGTTCTTCGACTGGACATGTATGTCGTATGATTTGCGTTGAGCTTGACCAGTCAGGAGCATCTGCCACCCTTATAATTCCCATCGTTCTTGTATTGTAAATACTATACAGTGTTCAGCCTCAGATAAAGGGACCACCAGACCTTGGTATAGTGAACACGTTACGTCTTTCGTCCACCGCTTCAGGTTTTCTAGTACCGCTAGTGGTACAGCAGTAGTTGCTTCGTATAATATGTAATAACAAGATCCCTGGTAAAATGACAAGATCCTGGTACGAGAATACAGTAATACGCAACTCCATTTATTACCCACGGTACACCGTTTTACGTTGTTCCGTTGTTCTTGATTTTCATGTACGCCTTCAATCGCATCATAATTCCGAAACAGAGCTGAGCTACTCATGGTACTACTTGTTCGTCTCGTCCTGTTGGGTTGTGCGACCTTGGCTTTCGAGAGAGGTGATGCGGCCGCTACCTCCTTCCTACGCGGAACCTCTGCACAGGTAAGGCAGGTAGGAATATCAAATGCTTCCCTTGGTTTTCTTCTTGCGGGGAGATTCATCCAGCGGTACGAGTAGGGGTTGCATTTTGCGGCTTAATATTTTCGGACTAGTTAAGCGCCTCAAGTGAGCAACTAATAGTATATCGGCTAATGTGGTACTTCTACTGTTATGTAATTCCTGTTATGTTTTTAGTTTTGGAGCATCATCAATAATAGCGCATACAAATATTGGCCGTGTTGCGCGAGCAAACTTTCTTCGAGGTCATGTTTCGGGTGAGACATTGATTTGAGTTCTTCTCGCCCCTAGGTTTTGATACACTAGTCTCGGAAATTTGTCCCAGGGCGTGCGTTATCTTATCACCCGTGTGATAATGTGAGTACGATACAAGCAGTACTTGACAGCGCTCACGAATTTAGGAAATTAGTATTTCAGGTTCGAACCTTGGACGAAGACAAAAACGTGGCAATTTTCGATGCTGGAATTAGAATAGGAGACTCCCTGCCTACAACAGTTCGAGCCTAGGCCTAAACAAGAAACAAGACATGCCTTGAAGTGGTTATTATCACGCTCCGACAGGTGTGAAGGTGCCACCTACTGAGCAATAGGGGTAAAATATCGATCGATTACCCAGCCCAAGGTAATCGTTACAACACTCTACCCCCCTCTGAACGTCGGGATATTTGGAGCGTCTGTACCGTATACGGCCGTACGCTGACCTACCCGCTTCGTTTCAATACCTGGGGAACCAGGGAGATACCTTTTTAGGGACGCATACGGGCAAGTGTTTCTATAAAAGAAAAGTTCGAAGTGAGATTCGAACCCGTGTCCTGCCGACGACGCCAAATGTGAAGGTGTTACCTACTGAGGGGTAGAAGATCGATCGATTACCCAGCCCAGGGTAATTATTATAACACAGTGCAGAGGGGATACCATAACATGGTGTCGTATACTAAACTAAAGCAGAGGTCTATTGATATGGGCAAACAATAACATTCAAGGCCGATCTACAGCGGTAGATAAGGTGTGCTGGGTGTCGTCGGGTACAGAGAGAACGGTAAGAGACAAAACAAAATGGTACGAGTCACCTATGCATTTGATTTTTAAAAGATACACTACACATATATCGCAGTCGGGAAATAGGAACAGTTAGATATGAAGACAACCCGCACGCCACCCGTCAACGCTCGTACAAATACAATCTGATACATGCACAGTAGTATGTATGCAAGTTGTGGTCCCCACACTCGTGGTATTCAAAGGCCAGCTTACTACGTCAGTACGCGTGAGTTTCGAAAATATGGTCAATACATTCAGCTTAGCAAGCTGCGTGATTTGTTGGTGGCGAGTATTATCCAGCTGGTGAGTATGTTATGTCCCTCATACAACGGTATACCTCACTAACACACAAGATAACCCACCCCCTAGAGAGAATTCTCAAGTCGATCTCATCCGAAACAGGAAGAACCCAGATGATGAGAATTTTGTATTTGGAAAGAGCTAATCTAGATATTTGCATGGACGCGTCGCTCTGCATTTAGTGCACTCCTCCCCGTTGTCAAGAGCATCACTGCCTGGAACTTTTTGTCTGGGGGGGGGGGGGGGGGGGGGATGTACTCAATATCATGCATGGCCGTAGTCGTATGACCATAGACCCTCGCATCCCTACAATGCCCGGACGGAGCACGTCGGGTTTTCACCGACCAGGCTGACATTGCTTGCACCAAGTGCGAAGCGCCGTGAGGTGTTGGGCGAGTCGCATGAAGGGTGAGCTGCATCCTACAAAGAACCGCTGTTGTGGCGGATTTTCTTGCGTATGGATGACAGCGTCAATGGATTGATTAATTTTCGTCGTCGGTGACTCCCGAGGACATTTAACACCAGGGCTCACAGGACGATTCCATAAAGACGATCAAACGTTGTATGTACAAAAAGCTCAACAATACGGGTGTTTGTTTTAAAAAAAAAAAACGCCCTTGTATCATGTTTTGGTGCTCCGTTTCGGCATCCCACATGAAAACGGTGCGTATTTCTCAATAGTGAAAATATATGTCGTATACTGGCACTCAACGTTTTGGTACCATACCATACCAGTATATACCTGGTATTTTCGTGTTGGTATAATCTCGATAGTGTACGTTCTCTAAATACATTTTGTTTTTTTGTATGATACGAAAAGTAGCAAGAAGTGTAGACCTCCCGTCACCCGTCAGTGCGGTGCGTTTAGAGATACTACTGGTTTAGTGATGCTAATGGCAGTCAGTCGTAGTAGTGATGGAAGTAGTAGTAGTAGTTGCAGTTGTAGTGGTAGTGGCAGTACTGGCAGTAGTACTAGTAGTAGCAGCAGTAGTAGTAGTAGTAGCGGTGATAGTAGTCGTTGAGTTGGCCGTAGCAGTAGTAGAAGCAATAGTAGGAGTAGGAGTACCGTAGTAGGAATAGTAGTAGTAGTGCTAGTGGAAGCAGCAGTAGTAGTAACCGTATCGGTAGTTGTGGTATTGGCAGTTGTGGTCGTAGCAGTTAACCGTTGCAGTAGCAGTTATGCTCATGCTAGTAGAAGTAACAGTGAGCCGTGGCCACAGTCGTCGCCATAGTAGTAGAAGGTAGTGGTAGCAGTAGTGGTAGTAGCTGTAGCACTTAGCCATAGCAGCAGCAGTAAGTAGTAGTAGTAGTAGTAGTAGTAGTAGTAGTAGTAGTAGTGGTAGTAGTGGTAGTAGTAGTAGTAGTAGTAGTAGTAGGAGGAGGAGGAGGAGGAGGAGGAGGAGGAGGAGGAGTAGGAGTAGGAGTAGTAGGAGGAGGAGGAGGAGGAGTATTAGGAGGAGGAGGAGTAGTAGTAGTAGTAGAAGGAGTAGGACGAGTAGGAAGAGTAGGAGGAGTAGGAGGAGTAGTAGGAGTAGTAGGAGTAGGAGAAGTAGGAGGAGTAGGAGCAGTAGGAGTAGGAGTAGGAGGAGGAGGAGGAGGAGGAGGAGGAGGAGGAGGAGGAAGAGGAGGAGGAGGAGGAGGAGGAGGAGGAGGAGGACGAGGAGGAGGAGGAGGAGGAGGAGGAGGAGGAGGAGGAGGAGGAGGAGGAGGAGCAGGAGCAGGAGCAGGAGCAGGAGCAGGAGCAGGAGCAGGAGCAGTAGTAAGTAGTAAGTAGTAAGTAACTCGGGAACACGACGGAGATGTTCCATCTAACATCCATCTAACATTAGGGAGTTCCATACATTGATGTGGGATTGTAGGAGAGGGATATTTAGGCGGATATTCTGCGAGATAAACGGGGGGTTTATTGTGCTGGCAGATTGCTGGATAATGACCTGCATGCGTCGTCGTGGGCTGTCACTCGACAGCTCGGATATAATATTAAAGGAGTTACGTGTTATTCTCTGGAGTCAATCACGCGTTCCCGTGCCAGCTGCGTCTATGCCTTTAGAGATCAATCAACAAGTAATAGTAGCACAGTGTGTGATCCCGGATCTGAGTTACGACTACAGTACGATAAGGAGATAGATACCGCCCGACCACAGGACACCACACTGGGTGATAAAAAGACAAAGCCCGAAATCCTTTGTCACCCCTGGAGTGGGCTCTTACATAGAATGCGACGGTACTCTTCACAATTATTGAATATTAATACCCTCTTGAGGTGATACGCCTGCCACAAATGATGGGCTGTGACACCCTCTAAAATATCGCTCACAACAAACCGTGGATTGCGCTTACTGTTTCTGGTTCTGTTGTATGATCACCCCATGATCCGTACCACTTCGTCCGAAAATGCAAGGACCGTTAGATAATGTCTATAAATACTCAAACGGTATGTACATTTCCAGTCGGCGCCGCATCTTGTCACAGCGTTCCTTCTTGTTTCTCTAAACTACGTATTGCACACAGCCTATTCCACTTTGGATATACGCTTCACGAAAAGAAAGTCGTATTATACAGTCTGTTCCGGAGTACTGCACGTATATCGTTGGTCACAAAAGGAAGTACCGCTTGAATTTAATTTTGCAATCCCTAACCACCTTTATAGACTCGTACATATTATATCCAAAAAGGAGGCCAGACAGAGACCATTCATACTTCCTTCGTATCTCGAGGCATACGCAACGCCTAGGCACGAAAACGGCGACCGCGCTCCTTTCAACCCTCCCTCTACCCGCTAGCGCCCGCTGACACCCGCGACGGCGCCGGGCTCGCTCGCGGGGCCGTGCTCTGGGTACACGCTCGCACACGAAATGAAAGAAGAAAAAAAAGTAAAAAAGGTTCTCGCCGGCAAGTAACAGAAGGAGGCGGTGTCCAACTGAGAGCTCTGAGATGCCAGGAATGTACCAACCGAGCACGCTCAGCGAGAAAGATATCTATAAGTAAGTCTATAAGTATGTACTGATGATGTTTGTTGTTGATGTTCGTACATCGCATACCTTGTACGAATATATCGTAGCACCGGTAGTAGTGTTGTACGCGTTTGCTTCTTTAGGTACTATACATACATACGGACCATGTATTTACGTGAATGTATACTGCGTGCTGCTTCTGCTGCTGCCGTGTGAGAGTCTACAGCTGTCCGTCATTGAAACACCTGCCGTCCGAAGTGCTCCTTCATACGGCAGTATTTACAGCCAATCTTTTTAAGTTAAATTTCGAATGAAAGAGTACTCGACTACTGTGCAACCCTTTGCGGTTGCTTTTGTGCGGTTTCGGTTCACCTATGATTATACCTCTCTCCGACACAACGGGCCTGCGCGAAGCCACAGGTGGCACCCGCCGCGGCGAAGCCCCCCTTGTACACCATATGTACATGGTTTGCATTTGCGTTTATGTGTCATGTGTGACATAGTACGTGATGAGGTTCTCCTCCGTTTTGATGCAACTATTAAAGTCAGGTGTCATATCCCTGGTACCACACTCTTCATACATGTGAGGACCGTTTGGGTATCACTCCCTCACCCTCCCTCCCTCCCTCCCCCCCTGCTGCATGCCTGTTTTTGATCCCAAGGGTCCGTAGGTTTCCGGATGTATTGGTAAAGCCGTCCGCTACATGTCACGCTAGTTGCAGTCCAATTTCAGCGAGCGTAGGTACTGCCCGGCCTGGCCCTAATGGATGTTAGAACGTGTTGGTGTCGGGTTTGACAAACCGCTTCGCTTTTGAGTTCTGCTCCTCTCTCGCACGTCGCGCCTCAACACCAACCAACCGACAGAACACACCATGTGCCAAGATAACAGCTGTCGGCGATGTTGAAACAGCCCGCAATATTTGTTTTGGGTATATGCTTCCTGGCAAACTGAGCGCACAGACACGGCGTGACAGCGCAGTGCATATGCAGGCGAACATCCCCCCCACACACACGCACCCTGGTAAAAACCAACGTCAAACCCCACATGAACCATGTGAGGATGAGCTACGGAAATGTGAACCAGCTTGCGCAACGTGTTTTGGAGATCAGCTACTACCTGGAAAGTTGAACGTACGAAGTGGTAGCACCGTGTGCGCACGGGTGGACAGCCCCCCTCTCCCCCCAAGTACTAAGTTCAAAACCATGTAACACTTAGGGATTGTGTTGATAAGCTGGAGAACATCCCCAAGTGTCGTCAAAACGTGTTACACGTACAATGCCTGGTGCATTCTAGACCCTTGACGTTGTGATAAGTCGTGGTATGGTTTTCGAACTTCGAAGTTGCCCTTTTGTGCTTAGAGGGTGGGGGGGGGGGGGTCTGTCCACCCGTGTACTTTCTGCTGGTACCCGTGCTGCCGTGTTCGTACTTTTCACGTCCTGAGACCTTCCCTCTGGAAAAATACTATCTATCAGCATATGGATTATATTTCACTGCTTAAGCCTTTACCTCTTCTTCCCGCGGCTCCCCGCGGCGATACTTTGTGTTGGCGATGCCTTCTACTGCTGTGCTGTGTAAAACTGTATTTTTCTTATGACCAGGTGAAATCGGGCAACGCCTTGACGCGCCTCCTTATATAGCGGACAAGTGGCCACACCGACGGCAACCGCGATGATTGCCAGGGCTACACCCCGGACGGTTACCGCCGGCGCACACCCGACGTAAACAACGACTGCGCAGACTACAACGAGCATGGTTTCCGCCTTCGCACGATAAATGACGGCTGGGATCACGACAATTACAAGTACGGCTGCGACGAAAGCATGGGCGTCGATTACAAGCACAAATGCGATTACAGCGCCGATACAAGGTCCCTCACAAACGACAAGTATGACCGTGGCGGTGGCGGCCACAAGAAGGACAGCAGCGACAGCAGCAGCAGTAGCGACAGCAGCGGCAGCAGCGACAGCAGCGACAGCAGTGGCAGCAGCAGCAGCAGCAGCAGCGACAGCAACAGCGATGATGGCTACAAAAAGGGGGGGAAGCACACCAGGTCCCTCACTAATAAGTATGGCGGTGACGGTGGCGGCAAGAGCACCAGCGACAGCAACGGCAGCAGCGACAGCAGTGGCAGCAGTGACAGCCACGACAGCAGCAGCAGTAGCAGCAGCAGCAGCAGCAGCAGCAGCAGCGACAGCGACAGCAGCAGCGGTGATGGCCACAAAAGTAGCAGCAGTGACATTGGCCACAGCAGCAGCGACAGCAGCTGCGGTGATGGCCACAAAAAGGGCAGCAGCGCCAGCAACAGTGATGATGGCTACAAAACGGTGGGGAAGCACAACCAGGTCTCTCACGAACAAGTACGGAGGCGGCAAGAGCAGCAACGACAGCAGCGGCAACAGCGACAGTGGTGGCAGCAACGATAGTCACGACAGCAGCGACAGCAGCGACAGCAGCAGCGATGATGGCCACAAAAAGGGCAGCAGCGACAGCAGCAGCAGCAGCAGCAGCAGCGACAGCAACAGTGATGATGACTACAAAAAGGGGGGGAAGCATACCAGGTCCCTCACTAAAAAGTATGGCGGCGGCGGCAATAGCAGCAGCGACAGCAGCGGCAGCAGCGGCAGCAGCGGCAGCAGTGACAGCAGCGGCAGCAGCAACAGCAGTGACAGCAGCGGCAGCAGTGACAGCCACGACAGCAGCGACAGCAGCAGCGACAGCAGTCGCGATGATGGCCACAAGAAGGGCAGCAGCGACAGTAGCGACAGCAGCGACAGCAATAGCGATGATGGCCACAAAAAGGGCAGCAGCGACAGCAGCAGCAGCAGTGACAGCAGCAGTGATGATGGCTACAAAAGGGGGGGGAAGCACACCAGGTCCCTCACTAATAAGTATGGCGGCGGCGGTGGCGGCAAGAGCAGCAGCGACAGCAGCGGCAGCAGCGACAGCAGTGGCGGCAGTGACAGCCACGACAGCAGCGACAGCAGCGGCAACAGTGATAGTACCGGAAGCATCGACAGCAGTAGCGATGATGGCCACAAAACGAGCAGCAACAACAGCAGCGACAACAGCAGCGATGATGGCCACAAGAAGGGCAGCAGCGACAACAGCAGCGATGATGGCCACAAGAAGGGCAGCAGCGACAGCACCAGCGATGATGGCTACAAAAAGGGCAGCAGCGACAGCAACAGCGACAACAGCGACAGCCATGACAGCAGCGACAGCGACGGCGGCAAGGGCAGTGGCGATGGCCATGACAGCAAGGGTGGCAGCGACAGTGGTGACGGGCATGGAAGCAAGTAGGGTAAGCGTCATATCAACGAACCTCGATGTGTAAGGTATACTAATGATATTTTGACCCATGAGATCGGCTCTCAGCCCTTCGAAAGTTGATTTTGCACCAGGCTTTAAGCCGAAACTAGGCTAACTTGTGTTGAAGTCCATCTCTCGGTGCACTGTTTGCTGCACGTGCCTCACCTTGCTCGCTCCTCTCGACCCTGCTAGGGGCGACCTCGGATGTGCTCGCGTCGCGTCTACATGGCGAACACAAGTTTCGAATTTTGACCAAAAATATTGTCCCGATTTCAAGTGTTTACTCATGCATAAAAAAGGCATCAGTTGGTGGAGTGTCACGTTAAATCTGTGTTCTACAGATGGACAAGAACCGGTACACAAATAAGAAAGTGTATTGGGCGTAAGCTTTTTTTACCCAGATCTCCAAGGAAGATCAAAAAAAAAAAAAAAAAAGTCTAAGTCAACGTGTACTTCTTTCTTGGGTGGCTCAACTAACATAATTTATTATATACAAAAACGCGGTATCCGGTTCGAAACCAGCGCAGGTATTACTTTGGGGGGGATGCTACGTATATGTATATATTTTTTTCTCTATTTTTCGTTCGGCACGATGTATTTGCGCTGCTGTTGCGTGTTGTTGACAACAACCTTTGTCCCTCGTTGTATAGTATCTTATCATCGTATCATACAAGCACGTGTGCTGTAGGTATACGGGCGTACAAGTCCTCCAAGTAAGAGTAGTGCTGTTGCTGCTGTTGTACGAGCATGCATCAGTATGTAACAACGGAGCATTGAAGTAGGCTCAAGAGGGGAGACGGCAAAAAAAACCTATTGTCCGATGTTCCTTGATGGTAATATTCGAAACGTTTGAGTAGGCTTTTCGCGTACTTCGTGGACAACGCTGTTTTAATACATGGTTTTCAATTGATTTACACTTTGTGCCAGGTGGCAAAGGGTGTGCCAGATAGCAAGATTTCTTTGTTGCTGGTCCATTGAATTTGGTCTCAGAGTTTTCTTTCTCTTCGTTCAAACACGAATTGTTTTCACTGTACCCCTTGGAAGTACTGTCGCATTTACGACCCCGATTTTTGCCTACATCCTCGGTCAATACGGGCATGCGCGGAGCCAAGGCGGGCGTCAGTCCGCCGAGGCGAACCCCCCTGGTACTTCGCCTTTTTTATTAGCTGGAGCATTTGTCTCGCTGCCGCAGCTAGACTGACTCTGCCGGTGCCTACTGTAACGTAGTATTCGGTATACAGTAATCGCTCGTATAATCACGGCGTAGACATAATGACCAGTGCAGTTGATCGTGGAACGAACAGCGTTATGGTTGCGTTCGTGGTACACATGAAACGTAGTACAGCTGTAAAGGCTGGAGCAATAATAGCACAGGTTATGAGCCCCGAATCATAATTCGATTGAGGGGTTGAAAGACTTGCGTTGTACCTAGTCGTGTCTAAACCGCCTCCAAAGAGCATGGCAATGAGCGGAACGGTATGAGGCTGTTCATGATCGTTCGAATGTTCGTATGAAAAATAGCGTGTTTGGGCCCACGCAGCAGAAGAGTTCACCGCGTATTCGACAATTATGGTTGGCGCATACTGTGTACGAGACAAAAGGGAAAGTTCTAACCAATGGTCGATGGGTTGTTGAATCTGATTTGGTTCGGGTTAGGGTTAGGTTAGTTTTTTTCATATCGTACGCAGTGACTCTCAACCATTGTGTCGAACACGTAGTAAAACCCCCTCCCATGTAAAAAAATCCTGGACCTCGACAGCCGCGACACAAGACAACAATCATGTTTGTCTGCAATTGATTCCACGTCCAGCTACTGTGTCAGTTCATCCACATCAACCGCCATTCTATTTGTGCCAGTTCGGTCGGGCCGTTCGGTCCTCAGGAACACGAAAAGCGGTCCAACACTCATTCTTCCTCTTCCTTGACGACTGGTTTTCTCAGGCTGCACTGAATATAAATTCGCTTTTCATAACCAATCAGCACCAATTCATCTGGTAAATACTCCATCCGGTTTATTCCAATACTCTCTGGGGTGGGTTAGTACACGCCTTACGTTTTCTGTGTCTTTTCTTGGTGCGCTTAACCGTGGAGGGGGTGTGCCCGAAGAACAGTTGGGCGTGGATCGAGGACTAACAGTATGGATGCGTAGACTGCGTGCATGCATGGTCAAGGTTGCTGGCAGTCGCGTTTTTTTCTGTTTGCGTACCACGTTTCTGCGAGGCGCTACAGTAGTTCGCGAACATCTACTAACTGTACCAGCGTGGATGTATCTTTTCGAGCTTGTAGAGGATGATTGTGCCCCCACCTACAGTGGCTTCTCCGACAAGAAGGTCCGAGGCCAAATGTTTGAGGTCCGTCCGGCTACGATAGAGGTAGTATTTTGCGGAGAAAAGGTTTCTGACCGACGGGACAACTACCCAATTGTATCGTTCAATGCCAGTCATGGTTTACAATCATTTTCTTTGTATTAAATTATAATATGCTCTCAGTAGGTAATAGGATTTGTTCATCTTAATTTTGTTTTGTCAGCTTGGGTGAGGGATAGCAGGTAGAGACCTTCTCAAGTGAAGCAGCTCAGAAAAATGAGGAGCTGCCCCTACCGTGGCACACGCGTCTTGTCAGTCATGCTGTTGCCCTGTTTGAAGTCGTCTTGCGCGCGCGAAGGTCATGCAGACACGGCGAACAGTGCCCTCCCCTGGCACCCTTGGCCGGCCCGAAGTCGCAAAAAAAACAAATTGAAAAAAAGGTATATAGAGCGTGAACGGATTTATCGGAATCGTTTCCTGTCAATACCTGGTGTTCGCGGATCGAAGTTGCCAATAGTTGCCAGCGCCTAACCACTTTGTGACCCGCGCCCCCGTTCAGGTGCGAAAACGGCAGAGTCCAGCGACAAGGCTGGCACATGTTCTGGTCCAAAAATCACGGCAATTGGACATCTATCTCACGGACTTATTGGATAGTGTGAAATTAGGAAATATATGAGGACATACGGTACATGTTGAGGAGACACCTGTCAGCTGTTCACGGTAACTACAGTGTAGGTTGCATGGTGGGTCTAAGGTGTGCAGTAGCATTTGACTCGAGAGCATGGGTATGCGTAGGTATGCCTAAATGTGGTATTGCTGCTGTAGAGGATCAAACGCGAGGGTGGTGATTCTGCCTGGGACCAACCTTACAGGCTAGCTATTAGTAGGATGATCACACAGATGGGATGGTTAGGAAATTGTTGTTTTTGTGTGTGCCCATCTTTGAAGGACTGCTGCTATGCGCGATGTCCTACCAACAGCAGCGTTGTTTGTTGCCCCCAAGATGGTGTGCAGGTCCAAATTTCGAAGCCTGGGGATATATCAAGCATGTCCCGTGACGATCACAGGCTTCCGGTATAAGTAACGTATCGTGTGGGGTGGTGAAAGCGTTCGTTGCATTATGTCCCCCTTGATTCCAACATTTTGTTGCCTGTATATGTCAGATGGCTTATATGTTAACTCTTGGCCGGTCCATGAGTTTGAGTAAATGCGCGGTGCGAACGTCTTGCAGGAGCCATAGTGAGAATATACGTTTTGAAAGTGTCGCTTTGAATATGGTGTTCGTACGTTTTTCGTTTGTTTGTGTTTTGTCTATTTCTCGGTAGAACCTACTACGAAGTGCACGTGGAGGCTCAGTACTTCATGCTTGATTTTACACAATGGTATCCGCCCTCTGTGTAGGATAGCCTGCGGCGTTTTACCCTAGCTGCATGCCTAGCTCAACTCATCCAAATATGTCCCTATTACCACCCACTGTAGTGTACGGCAGTGTATGTGGGCATCACTTCGTGTTTGTTTCCCCCCTTCTGTGATAGCACACGTAATGTATCGGAGCGCGCATGGGTGGGGATAGGTCGAGGGCGTGCCAGGTTAAAAAAAAGATGCCTGTAAGTCGGTTTCACATTTTTTGTACTGTAGACGAGAAGCGGTTCGTGTGGAGACGCGTTCGTTGTATTATCCCCGACTTGATTTCCAACTTTTCGTGGCCAACATTTCTCAGATGGTTTATTTTTTAACTCTAGGGCGGCTCGTGAGTTTGAGTATGTGCGCGGTGCAAACGTCTAGCAGGATGTGAAAGGATATATCCTAAAGTGTCCTTTGAACCTTTGAACATGGTGTCCGTCTCGTTTCCACTTGTTTGCTTTTCGTCTATTTCCCGGTAAAACCTGCTACGAAGTGCATCTGGAGGCTTAGCGCTCTATGCTGGGTCTTACATAATAGTGTCTACCCTCTGTGTAGGATAGCGTGCGGCCTTTTACCCCACCTGCACGTTTAGATCAACTCATCGATACATAGCCCTTTACCCCCAACTGTTGTGTACGGCAATGTATGGGGGTGTTCCTTTGCTGATTTTACACCCCTCTATAATAGCACACGTAATGTATCGGAGCGCGGGAGATGGGTCGAGAGCGTGCCAGGTTCAAAGAAAAATGCCGTTGAGTCGGTTTCATAATTTTTGTACTGTAGGCGAGAAGCGGTTTGTGGGGACGCGTTTGTTGCACAGTCCCTTCCTTGGTTTTCAACATTACGCTGCCCATATTTCCCAGGTGGTTTATATGCTAACTCTGCAACGGTCCATGAGCTTGAGTAGATGCGTGTGCAACGTCTAGCAGGAGCCATAGCTAGAAGTTGAGTCTTGAAGTGCTCTTTGCTTGTGCGTGTGTTTGTCGTTTGTGTGTTTTTCGTCTATTTCCCAGTAAAACCTGCTGCGAAATATATCTAAAGGCTTAGTACGCAATGGCGTGCGGCGTTTTACACTACTGTAGCTGAATGATTAGACCACCGCATCGGTGTATGTCCCTGATACCTTCCACTGTTGTGTATGACAATGCATGGGGGTATCCCTTTGAGGTTTTTTCCCTCTATGATAGCACACGTAATATATCGGAGCGCGTGGGTCGAGAGCGTGCCAGGATAAAAAAAATTGTCGTTTAACCGGTTTCATATTTTTGTACTGTAGGCAAGAAGCGGTCGCATTGCACCGTACCTGGTTGTAGTGCATTTCCTGTGAGGGTGTTTGGGTGCTCTGGGCGCTGCTTTTTATTCCGTTTGGGGCGTGGTGTGTGGTAGCCATCCGCCAGTTAAAACATGCGTTGAGTTGGAGATTTGGCCGCTACTTCGGAGGGTTATGTTTTGGTAGGCCGCCCCTTCGATTGAGCGATTATTTATCGAGATCGAATGTAAGACGAGGGGGTAATGCATCCATCAAGCCATAGTTGGTGGATACAGCTTCGTGTGACTAACATTGTGTGCGTGGGATACACCGTGGTGCTGGGTTTACGGAAAACGAAACGGTTGAGTGCTTGTGATAGCATCGTGCTGGAGGACGGCGAGGGGCTGGAAGCGCTCAACAGTTGTGCTGGTGGGCAAAGAGGCGGAATGTGGCAGCTACCAAGATACAGAATCGACTCTCAAGAATTTGGCCGAACTTATCGTCTCCGCTTGTTGCGAGCGTTCACATACACTTTTGACCGTTCCTCTCGTTCATCGAGACAAATCGAACACCTTTAATCAGGGCACGTGGAAAATCGTTCAACTCGTTGGAGACGGTATCTGCAGTAAATTGGACGAATCATGTTTAAGAGTTCATCATCCGACAATGTGCAGCATGATCTTCAACTTTTATCACTCATGATCATTCCCCCCCCAAAACAACAAGGGAAACCAAAACAAAAGAGGGAGGAAGGGAAGCCCATGCGCGATGTCTAACGCCTTTTCTTCTGTACCTACCTCTTGTTCAACCTCTATCTATTCAAATTGCTTTCCTTGCTACTTCTTTCTCATGGCATGCTCCTCTACCTTCTACTCTTAGATCCTTGGCCGCGCCCTGGCCCCGTACCCACAATGTAGGTTTGTGGGTTTCATCACACACACACCGGCTCCCTCTTGCTTCGTGGCGATCCCTAATCTGGAGCTTGAAGCGCGATACCTTCCGCGAAATGGCGACCTGTATGGTCACCAAGACCACTTGCAGCAAGCGTTCCTTCACCATCCTATTCCTCGCCATCAACCCTCAACCCTGCGCCCGTACGATGCTTGCTGCCAGCTAATCGATGAATGTACTACCCTCTGCCCCGAAAAGCCCAAAGCTTTCCACCAATAAAAGGGTGAGTTTGTGACTCTGTTCGTCGAAGGAGACGTGTCTCGGACGAGCATGGTGTAGACGCTTGTGCGCCTCGAATGTGGAGGCAGCTGGTCGATGCTTGCCATCATTGGGTTCGATACCCCCGATGCGTATCGAATCTCCCGCAAACCTCCTCCGAGCTTAGCAGTTATTTTCGATTCAGGTGGTCCCCTCCCCACTCGATCTACTAACGGGATAGTGGAGTCTACCAGAACCTCCGGCAGAATCCCAACCCTGCTCCCAACAGAGGAAGGCATTCACCTCGCTTCCGTCGACGGGAATCTTAACTCTCCTGCTCCCTTAGAAACTTCTTGTGCATAGGCTTTGCTGTTGACGTTGCAATATCAGCTGATTGCCCGGGAAACCTTCCTGGAAAACCGACTGTGCCTCCGCCGCGCCCGGTAGCTCGACGACCCTCGCGTACGCCCACGGCACCCCGTTGTCTGTCCTTCTGCATGCTTCGAGGGACAGCCCCGTGTCCAGAGCTTTCGGGGGACTGTGTCCGCTGCCCGAGGGATTCCATGGTAGCGAGCGTCGGTGGTTGATTGTCCAGCATGCTAGCGAGGCAGCGCGCAGGGCGGTCCGCGCTTCCATCCTTCACTACTTCTGTTGCTCGCTTCGCGACGTATTAGTCGTTGCCGATCGGACCACCAGCCACTGTCACCACACCTTTGTCTGCAATGCGGGCATCGGTGCTTTCCAGGAGGAGCGCCGTTGTTTGATTTGAGGCGCGGGAAAATACACTCAACCGCGGAAAGCACCTACAATACGGATTAATTTGTTTTCTTACAAGGTCTCAACAAGCAAGATGTGCATCTGCAGTTGAATACAGCAGTAGTAGTAGTAGTGTTCATGCCGCACGAAAAGGGCCGTACATAAGAAAAGGTACCACTGATTGTACATATACATAGAACTGCTTACAGATATCTCACTCTCTGAGCGTGCTCGGTTGGTGCATCCCTCGCCTCTCAGAGCTCCCACTTGGAGATCGCCTCCTTTTATTACTTGCCGGACCTTTTCAGCCGGTCTTTGTTTTCTCCATTTCTCTTTGGGGCTAGTACTTTCAGTCCTTCTTTCCTTTTTCTTCTTCCGTTTCGTGCGCGTGCGTGTACTTCGAGCACGGCTCCGCGGGCGATATCTATATTCTCGTGAGGAAGACCCACGTTTTGAGTCCTACCGTCGACGTCAAATGTGGGGAGGACCGCCGGTTCGACTCTCGACATCTATTCTATGACACTTTCTCCTTCTTTGAGGGTAGCGTGTAGTGTTGTAGGACATGCCGGATTTTGGTATAGGGTCGGTACGGGCGATCCCGCGAAACGACCATCAACGACGATGACGAGTGTGAGTACGAGGCATGGGCCTCGCATTCCTATCTGCAGTGATTACTTGTCACGGGACAATGTTATAACTGTAAGACTACCTCAGTAATAGTCAAGGTATATGGGTGGGTGACCACAGTTACAACAAGATACGGTTATCCACGACCTCGGCGAATGGCGGAACCTTCGTGGGACAATATCCATGCGACGGTTTGGTCGAGAACCTGCACAGGTGGCCACTTGGGTATGTTGCGGGACGTTGTGGCAAAACCACAACCTTAGCACGTTGCGGCTACGGGAAAAACGTATACCGCAACGCTTGCGTAACGTAACAAATGCACCTCGATTGTGAGACGTCCCGTCGTGAACTTTTTGTTACATGTGACGATGTCGTTAGGTTTGTGGATGTTCTTGAAACGATTGTTTGAGCTTTTTTTTTCTCCAACACCTATGACACATTTTTCGATTAATTGTATACTGCTTATTGTTCGTATATATGTTGTTGTTATATGTATGATATATTGACGAAATATAACGTGTAATATTGAACGAATAAGGAAATTTGGGGCTTGCGCAGGGGTACTGAATCGTTGGCATGATTGAGAAGAAGGAAGGGATGGGGAAGAGGGGCATGGAGTTGATTGACAATGGGTGCAGTTAAACTGCGAATTGCCGTCTACCAGGTATGTATCTGCGATAGATAATGATGTTTGCATTGTACAAGAGGTGAGTTTTGCGTCGATCGCAATTTTTTATCAAAATATTTGTAGTGTTATTTTTGGCTCGACTTCTCGTTTATTGCAGAATAGACGCGGAGTTCTTTTTAAAAGTAAGAAAAATAGTACAAAACATTCTTCTTCCTTCCCCGAACGTGGTATGTGCCGAAGTTTCACATGTTTTGTCTAATTTTAAGGTACGTTTTGGGTGACTTTTGCGTGAAGAGCATGTGTCGCATATCGCATATGGAGTCGGTTTTGCGCAGTGCAAAACAGCGAGGGAGACAAGAAAATGTATATATACAGGAAAAGACACCACATTGTTGACCGTACAAAAAGACTTGTCGTGAGTTGGTGTAACATGTTGTGGGCGCATGCACTGCACTACTGTAGTCTATGTTGTCTTCTCCAATTTCGCTATACTTTTTTTCGTGTACATATCATTTTTCTCCATCAATTTTGGTATTTTTTCGTGTTTCGTGTTTTTGCCCGGATTTCATTATCTTGCTTTGTTTTAGTCGTTCTTCATGTTGTGGTTTGTTTCTCGATTCGATTTCGATTTTTTTTGTGATGTCAGCCGTGTAACAAAAAACACAGCACCTTGACCTGGTACGTTTCCGAACCTGAGTACATTGTGACGCTTGCATTCGACATTCCGGGGACGGTGTGAATGTTCACGTTGGGCAATGATCGACCTTGAGATTTGTGGCTCAAGGTGTTTTTGCTTAAGGTCCACCAGAGTATGCTCTCAAGGTACTCCAGTGGCCACCTGTGTGGAGCACACACGTAGCTACCTATGATAGCGTTTAAACAATAACCATCGGTCGGGTAGTTGGTTGGTGACAATGGTGGCGTCGGTTTGGATATGTTCCCTGTGAAGCACCTGGCATCCCCCGAGCGGCACTCGACCTCCCGCGGCCGCTCGACGACCGTGTCAACAGCCCTCCCCCACACAGCAGCAGCCCTAGCTATTTCCGGCGAAAGAGGAGTCTCACCGCCGCCAAACTCACCAGCGAGCTGTGGGCGTTGGTATACTGGAATGCTACCAAAAAACAATCTGGCAAGAAACTTGAAATGTTGACATGATGAGCTACGTGTATATGTATGGGGCTATACATTCCGAAATTCTTGCAAACCAGCGACCGTTGAGAAGCGGGAAAATGGTTCAATTGACAAAAAGCAAGGCTAGAGAAAAAAGTAGTTCCATTTATAGTGATATTGTTAATAATCTGACCTCTGGGGGTGTGGTGTGTCGTTTCCTTTTTTTCACGGGCGCCCCTGAAGAGATTGTATAGCTATTAGTTTCTCAAAGCTTGTATTATTTTCGCAAGCATGGCGTGATACTAATCTTCGTAATAACAGTGATCGTCAGATCGCGCCATCTATGGGGTGTGTAAGTTTTGAAGTGGTCTACAAAATCTTGATGGTTTCTGTACGCGACGAATGCCCTCAATGATAGCCTCTGGTCTTGGCAACTTCGACCCTTTTTGAGTAACGGAACGCTACTAATTGAGGCACCTCGGCGAGGTTCGTCAGATGCATTCCAGAGAGCCGGCCTGAGCTCCTCGTCCCCCGCTACGAAAAAAAAAACTTTTTCCGAAATGAAAAACTCTACTTGATCGAGTAGGACGTAGAACACAACACACATATTATTTGACAAAACCGTTTGATGATTGGCCAACTACTGATTTTTCGCGATGTTTTATTGATCAACACACGCACACACCCAGAGTTGGACCCTGCTCCCACTGATCCCACCCCCGGACCTGATCCCACCCGCGGACCTGAGCCGACCAATCTCAACCTGGGTGTATAATTAGTCGCCGGCATTGCCCACCAAAGAGCACCTTGATCCCAAACGCCGACAAATACAGGGTTGCAATAATTCCAGGGCCGGCGACAGCCAGCAAAAAAAAACTACGAACTCCCCTCACAAAACAAACAAAAAGTCTAAAAGTAAAACATACCGAGTGGTTTACTCTTCTATTCTGCGAGAAAATTACACCAGGTGTATTTTTGCGAAATAATTGTTAATACCAGGTACGCAACAGCAGTGCTGAGGATATGAGAGAAGCGTCCGTCTGAGTGATACTACTGCTGCTTGCTGTAGTGGCGGGGGTTCCACTTTATACATCCGCACTAAAGTGGGATCCCGAACTATATGCCGTGATAGTGCAGTACCACACTAAAAAGGGTGCCACGATGGTGGGGTACGCATTACTACTGTACCTCCGTAGATACGTCGTATTATATGGAGAATTGCGTGGATTGCAACTACCATCGGTAACTCTAAATAGTGCCGGAACTCTATTATTTTTGTGGTTGAGAGGCTCAGCCAGGTAATCAGGGAACAGTGCCACCACAGGGCCCCTGAATGGCGTGCTGCGCAGGAGTAAAATACAGTTAGTTGGGAGAAACAAATGAAGGTGTTTTTTTTTTTTGTATTCCATCAACGTGTTCATTCATGCTGAGTGCAGGAGAGGATGTGACAGCGATTTGATTGTATGTCATGCAGATGAGAGAGCTTTCTGGAAGAACCTCAAAACGGCAAGGAGGTACATGACGCTAGCCCACGTACTTTCACCAGGAACGACGGGACACACTAAAATGTCAAAGGGATCGCGGATGAGCAGCGCAGGGAGATCAACGAATTTCCGCTGAAGGAACAAAGCAAATCGTGAGCGGCGTTCGGTAACGCGCCTATATGATGGAATCTTATTTATTGTAGTCGACTATTAATGCCACCGTGGAGGAAAGTGGATCATGGGATAAAACTGCCTGTGCCCACACAAATAGATAAACATATCACACGAATGTATACATAGTACGAAAGGACCATTGAAAGTTAAAGGAGGGGATGATAGCACCGACAGCGGGAGGATTTTCCACCCTTTCATCCCGTGTACTATCTGAAACGAAGAACTGTCGGCAAGATAGTTCCGGAATAATTCCCGATCCAAGCCTCGAGAATCGCCTCATCGTAGACGAACCTGTAGCTCTGACAAGATCATTCAGCAAGCCTTGAATATTGCTTATTCTTAGAGCCAAGAAAAAAGCAAGAAGAACTGAGATCCCACCCCACGAGCACAAATCATCCTCACATTGGATTACGATATCAAATTTGTTCAGGCATATACAGTAGTAAGTATAGGTGAGGAAATCAGGACAGTCGATAGCTATATAGTTATTTATCGTCGGAGAAAACTAAAACGCAGAGTAGATGATATGCGCGAGTTGGTCAATACTCTGGGACGGCTATCTCCGACGGTGCGAAAGCATCTCCGTGGAGGTGTTTCCACCCTTTCATTGCAACAGTTATACCAGGTATTATATTATTATGTCCTTCGTTTGCTGGTTGATTTGTTTTGTTGAATTAATGTTCATAGTAAATATTGTATAATTAATAACCACGTCTAAACTGCTGTCCTGCTGAATGGATGGCACACCAGCCAGCGCCAAACAGCTGAAAAAACGCATGAATCCGTCATCACGCAACGCTGACCCAAATCTAAAGTACAATAAGCTGTAGCAATACGAGTAGTGAGTACAAGTTGTGGGATGACACCTGTATTATTACCATCCAGTCATCATTAATTTAGTTGTTTTTTTTTTTAATGGAGCGCTCCCGGAATCCCGGATGTTTGTGCCTGCCGCGTTGATTGGCAAGCTTGCATGCGCTGTGATAAAAAACGGCATCCTGGCCTTCTTCTGCAGATATATACGGTATAGCCTAGGTACAGTCTATCTACTGTTCTGCTTCGGATTGATGATAGTTTGTGCGGTCTCGCCATTGTTGCACGACTCCGACAAATTCTCAAGGGGGGGGTCGAAGTTCGCCGAAATTTGCACGCCATACGACGTCGGTGGCGCAGCGATACCCGTGACCCCCGTGCTCTCAGCTGCGGAATGGAGCGCAGGTACTACTGCTGTATACTACTGATATCCTGTATTGAACGTGCTTGTAGTGCATATGGAGACATTGGGGCGCGCGGGTCCGGCTTATAGTAAGGACCGGTCCCGCAAGTATTATAGAGTCAGCCGCACTAAACTACCCTGGGACGCAGCTCGTGACAAAAGATTTTCGCTGCATTAAATTAAAGTGGGGCCCCCGCACTATATAAAGGCTACATACCGCACAGGACCAGGACTGATGGTGTACGTATAACACCTACCGGTTAAATCTCGGTGCTTTAAGATCGTATCTTCCAAATTGAAGAGAGGACAGCAGAATATTTCTCGAATATGATTATTTCCTGCTTCAACCATGTAATAAATTAAGTTCAGTCTGTGTCCCGGGCTACTTGTACACACCAGCATTTGACTTTCATACCGGTATTGTATACTGCTGTACCGGCATCGGACTATTGGCTTTTATCCCGAATACCGATTATTGAACTTCTTCCCTCCGCAACAACAGCAGCGAAACCACAAAGTTCACCGACCGCCTCTCACCCTCCCCCTCTCATTCACAACCAAGCCCGCATCGTCTGCATACAGACAGGTGAGAATATCGATCGAGTTTATTTTGCGTCGTGTTCAATTCCCATTCAAGCTATCGGCTATCGCTGCTGCTGTAGAAGAGTCTTATGTGCGCGCAGCTCTGTTTCATCGTGCTGCGTACCCTGCACCGTGCACCTACCTGTACTCGTGCTCTCCTTATGATCGCTCCCATCAGTCAGTCTGTGGTTCGTGTTTTGATTATCATGCAAACCTCTTCTTGCACATGATGATAGGCAAAAATCCTACATACACCTACCTGCAGAAAGCAAGCGCATTTCGACAGCAACCTACCGCGATGCGGTGTTGTACAGTATCATACCTCCCGAAATAGTACAATTCTCACAGCGACCCTGACTTGCCACAACGAATGGCAACGGCTGAGCTTGCAGCACCGCGCTACCTTGGGTTCGGCCGATCTGTTGTATCTTTCGAAAAAGTGGACTCTCTGCTGTTTGGGTGGGGAGGTCGGCTCTAAATCCCAGTCAAATGTGGAGTCTTGTAGTGGACTACTCGGTTGTTGAGTCTTTATCCGATATGATACATAGCAGCGTACCGGCTGAATCCTCTCACGCGGCGACAGCAATGATCGAGTCAAAAAAAATGAATCCCTCGCTCACGACCAAGCAAGCAAGCAAGTCACTAACGCACAGCATCGACAATATCATACCCCTCACTTACTCACGATCAACCCGGCCTCTCCTCAAAAACAGCTGAATGGTAACCTGGCTTACATTGAAGCTCGTATCGGCTATCATACCGGTTCCGTCTGCGTCTTTTACGAGTCGAATGCATACACAGCGAAAGATATTTACGTGCTGCTTTAAACAAATACCCCGCATCCCATATCTCACTTACACAGTTCGTGTCGAATTTAAATCTGGTACGTACAGCAGTATGTGTATGAAAAACGAATCCTACACCTCCAGGCATCGCACTTCGGCACCGGCCGACGTGCTCGTGTCCCTGCCACTCCGACAGCATCGTTTCGCTACTGCTGTATGATCCGCAGCGCCCTTGCCCCAACGAACGGCAGCGGCTGAGCTTTGCAGCACCACCCTTCCTTTTTTTGGTCAGGTGGATCTACTTTCGCCCTAAAAATATGGCCGTACAGCCTTTTGGGGGGGGGGGCGGCTCTAAATCCCTGTTGTTTAGTATCACACTGCACTGCCGCCGTGTACAGGAAGCTTGTTGCGGAGCCACCTCCCGGGATGCAATTCTCACAGCGACCTTGCCACACCGAACGGCAGCGGCTGAGCTTGTGCGGCGCCGTTCTCGCATGCGTTCGGCCGTTCTGTTGCGTTTCCAAAATTGGCCGCTCCGCTATTTGAGCGGAGGGGCCAGCTCTAAAATATAGCCATTACTTGTGCCAGGTACGAGCAGAACGTACAAGGTACCAGAATTCTTTGCGCAGAATCTTTGGGTCAAGACTTTCTAAATTAATGTAATGATTTTTTTCTCCGATTCGAGACTCCCGAGCTCTGTAGCCCTACCCTTGGGTGCCCTGCGACAGCGCCCGGGCGCTGACAAAGAGCCTGACCCATGACCCATTACCTATATAATATTAGACGTTGTACGCGTGCCTACAGTAGGTCGCGTGCCCTGTGCCCGACACAAACTGGTATTTATTACTGCTGTGCTGCTGTGAAACCGGACAAAAAAAAAAAATTAAAAAGATTGCATGAAAAAAAAGCTGCTGGCTGTGTGATGAACGAATCCTTTTTAAATTACACTGTGACCGACCGTCGTACTGATTTGCTGGCTCGCAGATTTGATTTTTTTTCAGCTCTTCCTGTACTGCTTCCTTATCCTAAAATACTTGCTGTAGAGCAGCCGTATGACAAAATGCAATTGCAACAGCGACCTTGCTCATCCACTGCCGCTCGCTCTACAAGCAGTGCCTTGCGCTCGGCCGATCTGTTGCTTCTTCAAGATGTGGCCACGGTTCTACTCGTACTGCTGTAGGCTGGCCCTGCTGTTGCGCATGCGCTTGTTTGAGGACCTACATACAGCACAAGTACAGCAGCAGTATGTAGTACATGTTTTTTTTTGCGGACAAATCGAAATCTCGTGTTTTTATTGTAGCAAGCTGCGACAAAACGCGACTACTACATGAACAGCAGCAACCACGAAACAAGGACGATTCAACAACACTACAACCCACGAACGCAGCAACAACAACGACGACAGTGACATGGCGATGATAATAATGTTTGTTGACTCAGTCAGCGCGGCACAGCAGTAGTTCGTACGAGTAGTATGTTGCGTGATCGACTGATCGCACACCTCACACCAGGCAAACAAAAAGAATCGATTGACCCGTGGATCTTCTTCCAAAACAAATGAAAAACCACAGGGAAAAAAAGCTAATAATAAATAAAAATCCCGACCGCTACTACTACTGTATGAAGTAGATTACAGGAGCAACAACAGCAGCCGCCGCAGAAAGCAACACATAAATAAATATCCCGACTACATAGTATGTAGATTACAGCAGCAGCTACTGTACAGCAGCCACTACAGAAAGCAAACAGCCGGGGGGCTGCTGGTGGTGTAGGTCATCATGTATGTGCAGTATGTTCGAGTATGTCCGAAGCGTGGATGTATCTGTATGATGATGGCGTACGACGCGCGCTCAGCACGCTCGCTGATACTCGGACTGGTCAGGCCTCTTCCTTTTTTTTTCCTGTACCGAAAGGGTAAAAGATGTAACTGGTATACACACGAATACAAGAGCGCTTGATAAAGACATCATCTTTTCGCTGGTCGACATGCATGCGACTACTACAGCTGGAGCCGCACGCGGGGACCTCCAATGCCTGAAGAATCGGACGGAAAATTTAATATTAGATGCAGAAAGCAAAAATAGCTGCAGTGTGTGTGTGGTTGTTGATGCCTGGTACCCTGCTGCTTGTGGTCCGTTACTTTTTCGTTTTACCTCCTCTATGTACCAGTACGATATTTGCACCCGAAAATAATAGGTTAAGTGTTGCCCTGGCGGAGATATTTCGTCAGAATTGGCGCATATCTGTGTAGTAAGCGCACCATGAGCCATCTCTATATCTGGTTTTGAGCGCGCCACCCCGCTTTTCGGGGTACGAAGGCGAAAAACGATGTATGTGCTGCTACTGTATGGACCATATATATGGCGCTTAACAGGATTTTTGTCGCCGTGTGAAGTACCAGGTATGTATGTACGTAGGGGCGAAAATGACTGCTTTGAGTCTGTTTCGCCGCAGGTGGTTTTTCGGGGTGGGATGAGATAATAGATGGTGACGATCTCGAAGTTGAACGAAATCTTCAGAGAAGCGGCTAAATATTTTGTCGGGATTTTCCGAGCGTGTTTGTGCGGGTTTGGGTATTTATCCCTTGGCCATGCAGTACATGTGAACCCTTCCTCCCCCGCATTAGCGCAGCGCACATATACTTACATCCCGCTCCCGCGCCAGACGAAAAATGTATATATCGTATGTACCTGGACTACACAAACAAGTCCCGTGCAAATACTCGTATATCTCGTTCCCGCACAAACAACCCTGCAAAAAATGATACCGATACAGCAGTCGCCCCCCGTAGGAGGCGTGTAGGAGGAGAGGCCGATACAGAGTACGTTTACCGTACTGTACCATGCAAGATAACACGCCGCTCCTCACGATTTTCGAAGCCGCTTCTCTGCGACACGAGGAGAGTGTAAGCACCAAGCGACGTGTCTGTGGAATACATGGAGACGTTTCCAAAAAAGCCACAATTTGCGTTGTGTACATCCCTCTTGGTTTTCAGGAAGCAGGCTCGGCAATTAGTTCAGGTGGGGGCGGGCGTACTCATTTGTTGACTGCCTAAGTCCTTTGACCATTGGTCACGCATCCCTATCGAGGTGGAACACCGTTGTTTCTTCCGATATAAGACATCTCCAACATGTGTGCGCTCATTACGTTGTGTGTTGTCTTGCTTGTTACCTCGTTACCTGGTGAATGGTATGTGCTAGGTGCCAGGCCCGATTGTCAAGATGAAAGAGTCTCGTAGTTTTTTTCGAACAAAAACAAAAGCAGTATAAAATATACGGAAACATGCTTCCGATGTTTCCGGGTATACTACCCGTATCAAATAAACGTATATACCCCCCACCCCCCTGTAGAACAGCACCAAGCACCGGAGAGGGCGATTTTTTCCTTTGTTTTTTTTAAGGGGAGACGAAGAGAGGCGCGAGCGTGGACCGTGAGAACACACACACATGCTGACTGAATAGAGTAATTTAAAAGTGGTAGTTTTTTCCCTTCTACCCGACATGCCCTACACACAAGCCCTGTCGAGTAGAAACGAGAAGAGTCCTATATACAAATGACATGTAGTACCGCGGTAGCTGAATTCCGTACAACATATCCCGTTGAGTCCTGTGATGGCTGGATCCCGTCCCGGAGAGTATGGCGGTGGCCGAATCCTGTACAAGCAATCTCGTTGAGTTATACAGTGGTTAAATCCCACACATACAATCTCTTGAGTCCCGCGATGGATGAATCCCGTCCCGGGGAGTACCACGATGGACAAATATCATGCATACAATACCGTGAAGTATCAGGACAACTGATCACCGCTAATGGTCTCGGTGTCTAAAATGCGTCCCGAGCTTTGCCCTACAAAAAATACTAATAAATATGTATAGCGCGAATGACTAACACTGCCATTGAAACGAGCAAGATATTTATAGTTGTTTTAGGTTCAAGGCGAGGCTTGGCTCGAGCCCTCGATCAGACTTCACCCACGACCCTAAATTGGATGAATCTTCCACACAACGGGCAGATCATGACCTAGTATATATGTATGTACCAGTAGATCATCTACAGCAGCAGTAGATGATCTAGTTCGTCGCCTACCGTCGTTGTGAGAGGTTGTGCAGGATCTGCAAATTACTGATCCAATCCAGGAAACATGTGCTAGATCGTGCAGATTATATGCGCCTCCCACACCCAGCAACATGAGCTACTACTCTGTACGTAGGTCATACAAAATTGGGTACGTATCTGCGTTGGAAGATCTAGATCATGAACTGTCTGTCTGCGGGAAGCGAAGATCTGTACTTGCTGTCAACAGATATATTCGTCCGTACTCCTTGTGGTACGTACATCGTATCTACGCAACACACAACGAGTCCGAGTGGGGGTGTTATCTTATCACCCTTGTGATACGTTATTAGTAATGTTATCTATTGTTGTTGGTGTGCTGTCGATATTACTGCTGTTCTGCAGTATAGCACCTGGCAACGCTGCAGTTATTGGTGGTCGTGGCATCGTTATCGTGGCATTCTCTTCAGCGGCGGCCCCAGGGTTTGTAGCTGTCAGTCAAGACGTGTCACCACCTACTACGTCTGTCGCGCCTCTCGATTGTCTGTCCGCTCTCTTCCTCGGAATAGCCCCAGGGCCTACCACTGCATGTATATAGCACTTTTTTTGCACAAAAATCGGCCCTCTCGTCCCACCCTCCTCTGACCTTCACCGCTGGCCCCTCCCATGCCTTTCTTGCCCTGTATGATAACAGTGCTACTGCACACAATCTTCCGGTTCTACCTGACTGCCTGGCAAGGAGAAGGTGAGCGTTATCATTTTAGCACCTACAAAAAATGTGCATGTACCAGGTAGCACCGTAGATACGATATATGGTAGCATGTTTCTTCGTAGGGTCTCCCTGTCTGGTTACTTGAGTCACGATGGCTGGCTACTCATGTGACGACGACTGAAGTAGCCCAACAGGTAGACCCTCCTGATTAATAAAATTCCAGAGCGTCCTTTGGGGCGTCGGTCACTCAATGTCGGAAGCATTGATCTCCGGGTACAGTATATTACTAGTAGCCGGTACTGACCCTAGCAGGCCCTTTCCAGCCCAATTACTTCTCCGTTTTTCACGTGAAAACGTGTTGCCGGCGAGATTCGAACTCACAAGGTACACAATTGTTGTGGCCATGGTTACAGTATGAAGGTCTACTGTATCTGTGGGGGCTACTTCACTCACGTTGGGCTGACTGCTGACTGGAGCTGGCTGAAGTATATTCACCACGTAGACCCTTCTATTAATGACTACTTGTGCGAGTAACAAAATATCAGTATATGCTCTGGGGCTTGGGTCACCCAGTCTCGCCAGCATTGACCTCTGCCGACCTTGAACGTAACAACTACGGGGGCACATCCCCTTGCCACGAGGTAGGTAGACCTTTCTATCAAAATAGCGACCACAACAATTGAAAATCTGAATAACGATAAAAGTGATCGAAGCAGCCCAAACAGGTACGACCCTTCCTTCTTGCTACCGTAGCGACGACAGCAATCATCTTAAGAACTGTCCATAGCAAGAAGTCCAGCTATGTCAAATCAGCACGATAGACCCTTCCATCCAACATACCGAATGTACGATATCACACGGGTGATTAGATAACGCACCCTCCGGGACGAATTTTCAGAGCCGAATTTATCCAGAGGAAAGGATACACACACCGAAAATAAACCGTACAAGGCTGGCGAGGAGGGGGGAGAAGCGCCACCTATGTGACCCCGAATCTGAGTTACTCGTACTACTGGAGAGCGGGAGAGTAGGGCGAGGATGATTACATGGGATGAACAAAGAAAGGAAAAAAAAACACATGCGCCTATAAGCATTGACGTGAAAATACGGATCGTTTCGATATTTTAACATCAAATCGTTTCTGATACAACTGCTATAATTATTTATTTTCCGGATTCGGGGAGAACAAATTGCGCTGGAAAGTAAAAGCAAATAAATACTGCTATAATTATTTATTTTCCGGATTCGGGGAGAACAAATGAAAAACAAAACAACATCGATACGTAGAGGTACGGGATGGATACGCGAATATATCGGCGACTCACACTTACTAGAACAACAATTATTTATTTTCCGGATTCGGGGGAGAACAAATTATTAGAACAACAATTATTTATTTTCCGGATTCGGGGAGAACAAATGGTGGCGTTGGAGGAAAGGATACACACACCGAGAATAAATGGTGGCGTTGGAAATATCTCGTCGAGATCTGTCCATAGACGCGTCGCTCGCCGGTTACACTCTCCCTGTTTTCAGACCAACCTGTTTTGAAAATTGTCCGAGGAGGTGTGTTATCTTATCACTCGTATGATACGGTAGCGACGACAACAATAGCACCAAGAAGGATGGTAATAATGCGGAGTCCAGTCGTATCAAGCGGCCGTGCTAGTCGATTGTATTATACGTACTGTAGATGTACTCACTGTAGCTACACAGTTTGAGTCCCGTCATATCGATCAGCCGCGCTACAGTAGTATAGATGCCGCTAGGAGCTCGCGCAGCACGAGAATACTAGATGTCCTCAACTTGTGTGCGTTGCTAGATGGTGGACCGGTGGCGGTGGTATTAATGGTTGGTTCCGACCGGTGTTTTCTCCCTCTAAAATGAAGTAGTAATTACGGTCGACAGGCCCTCTTTGTTCGAGTTGGCCGAAGCAGATTAAAGTCAACTACAGTAACTTGTAAGTAGAATATCTGCATCGGCCATCCCGAACCAATGAAGTCCGAAATTCGGTTGAAAACCCTTCTAAAATCAACGGCAGTACTACAGCAGTAAAATATTTGCATCTCGGCCAGTTCGAAGGGGTGTTTTACCCATTTATTGGTACCCTCAAAACTGAAGTTGCCATAACAATCGTCGCCTCAAAAGATGATATAGATCCTGCAGCGCTGTGTCTACATGGTAGCACGTAGCCTGCAGACTCTCGCGAAATACAAAGATGGATTTACAGAATCCACAGAATTCGTGTTGGGGCAACTATGACGATCGTTGATTCGCACCATGTTTAGATGTGGAGCCACAATGTAGCGTTGACAGATCCACTACCCTATCTTGCCGAGATCTGATTAACGGAGCTCATCCTTTCATTCTCTCGTTTCTTCCTCCTCTTACTAACCGGCCTGTGCGCGCATATTGTCGACGCCAACTGCTACATTCACGTCTGTTCTGAGCTGAAACTCGGACCTGTCTAACAGCAGTCTAAGCGCTAACATCTCGATCATATATTTCGAATGCAATACACTGTTACAGTAGGGGCCCGCCAGCATGAAACGCCTAGTCTAAGCAAGGCTTAGAACCTTATCGTCACACCATCCTTGAGCAACCTTGAGCACAGGCGTTTATCCTTCATATATAAACTAGTGCAGCGCTGGCCGCTGAGCACGGTTTCTCAATCCAATTTTCTTAGCATTCTCCAAACTGCGAGTCAGATGTTCTTATTAATAGTAGGTTACTTCGTGTTCCTCGGCTTATACCTACTGTCGTCCACGCACTACCTGGTACATCGACAACAGAACTGCTGCCGATCGATATCTGTGCAGCACCGGGAGGATGTAACATGCGGATCGCCCCCAAGCACACCACGTATGATACCTGCTGAGTGCGTGTGTAGTCTTATTAATACCAGTTGGCCCCATCTCCACTTTTTTTTTTAAATACCAGGTATCAGGCATATAGCTTGTATACTCTTTACGCCTTAAGGTCTGCACTCCCGTTACGTAGCCCAAAACACTTGGAATTAAAGTCAGATTTAGGTTTTTTGCGCAGCAGTGCAATACGAAAAGGATCAAGAAGCTCACCTCGATTCCACACGCCACGCTGGACGAAAATGTAGGGACCGTTTGAGTCTTAATATGAATACTTAAACGGTCCCTATGTTTTCGTCGAGGTCGAGAGAGACCTTCTCTCGGGGGGATGGGGGGCGGCGGTAAGGGCCGGTACACTTCCGCAGCTCTGCTACTGTAGTATATGCCTACGGTAGTACCTGGTACGAAGATTTTTATTTCGCCAGTGGTGTATGTGCATGCTTCGTACCGCGGCACCTTGCGGGCAATCCACATAAATGCGCTCTGAACAGCTCCTGAAATGACCGGGAGTACTGCAGTTAGAGTTGAGTCGCGCGTGTGGAATGATGTACTTGATAAGTTTTCGACCGCTCGTCGTGGTGAAAATAGGATTGACCATCCTAGGTATACGTAGGTGAGGTAGAAATCTTACATACGCACCCACTCGCCGCACACGCTCCTTGCACTTCTCCGTGGCCAGTGAGTGCTATACGTATACGGCGACAGGCGTAACCCGTCTGCTTCTTTTTGCGGGGCTCCTCACTGTAGGAAGTAAGTAATAGTACTGTAGTATACCTGGTACCAACTATATTATCATGTTCGTGCTATTAGTATGTCACCCGAAAACGGACATAGATCTATTAGATAAAAAACATGGAAGTGCAACCCGATAGGTCAGGTATATCGTACAAAGAACCACATATAAAATACATATAAATGTCTTACCGACGATAAAAAGGCATGCCTTAGTGGACACTTCCAGTCGAACGCTACAGAAACTCTAACGACATTGATTGGGTACTGTAGGTTTTCTTGCTAGCAGTCGAAGACCCCCGTTCACCATGAACGCGTTGGCCGAAGTAGGCTACTGCCGTAACCCCATATCGTTGCGCGCTTCTGCCGCTTAAGTTTGCTTCATAGTTTATTTCCACTCTGTTTCCTCCCGTTTATTACATGCGCCCTTCTTTCTCGCTACCTCCTATTAGTCGAAGCTTAGACCCGGGGTCACTCTCTCCCCCCCTCCACCACAGCATTACGGTTCGTGCCTTGCACTTTTATCGCGAAAATACTTCAGCCCTCTTCCTTCCCTCGTCGACTCGCGTCGAATTGCGCCTACCCACGCTACGCATAGCAACGAGCTGAAGCACCTGGTACAGTCATCCGTGTTGATACCCGCCCCTTCCCTGCTACATCTTCGGGTGCCCCCTTCGTGTTTGTGCTGTTTCACGCCCTCGCTTGCTTCGTCTCAATGCGTGCATGTGTCCGTCACAAATCGCGTCACGACCCCCAGAACGAGAAGCTGTTTCAGCATGGTGTTACTCGCCTTGTTGGCATGTGCACCCTTGGTGTTCGCTAGAGGGGACGCCGCCGCTACCTCCTCCCTGCGCGGAGCCTCAACGCAACAGGTACGTTATTGATATATACTGTAGTGTTCTCGGTTCGTACGTACCCGTGTAAATGACGGGCTGCAGCCAGCTGCTCGCCGTTCACACTATTACTGTCGAAGCAGAGTCATACCGGTGGATCAGGCAGCTGCTCTCCATTATTCATAGTACTATACGATAAATAATAAAAACTTTTAGGGACAACACGGGGAGGGAAACCGGGACCGTCGTTCCGGCTTAGCTGTAAGTACGCGTAAACAAACAGGGATGACTGCAACTGTTTTTTTTTTTCGGAATCACGTCTATCCCCGTGCCCCTAGACAGAAACGCAACTTTAGGGTATGCCAGGTATCATGTTTTGTGTATTGTCCTATACCCTGGAGGTATATGATACACACCAGCAGTACAGAGGATTGACTATATGGTATGTCTAGAGTGCTCAACAGGTGGTACAGCGTTCCAGCACTAACACGATGTGCTTACCCCGGGGAGAACCCTTTTCATCCCCGGGGGGACGATCACGAACATGCCCTGATAACGGGGATCATTTTATCAATTATGAAATACGTCAGCTGTGAGTTCGACAGATTAAATAGTTGATACTCAACTTTGCAAGCTGCGTATAACGTCTCGTCTATATTCCATTTTTACCGAATTTTAGAGGTATTGTATTAAACCGAACGCGCGGTTTCTATATGTAATTCCTTGTCAAAGATATCGGAGATCATTTCTAGAAAAACAGTGAGTCGGCATTATTTCACGACCAATACAACTACCAGGTAGTCGGTTGCGGTTGGCGAAGCCAGCTGATGGGCAGCCGACTTGGTGACGTACAGTATGTCGGGCGAGCCAAGCGAGCCAAAGCAATTTTTCTTCCTCGGCCGAGGTTTTGGCCGACATCGACGCAACGGCCACCACCGTGAAAAAAGCTGAGCGTTTGCTTTTTCGGTTTCAACTCGTCTCAAAAGTATTGAGTGTAGTTTTCGAAGTCGCTGTAACCTACATTTTCATCAGATTTCCATCCGACTTCCGACTGCGACAGTAGGCAATACCATGTTTTTTTGCTCCGCAAATTCAACTTTGGCAATCATGCTTTTCCTGCTTATATTTTAGCGATGCACGTAGCCTTTCCCTGGTTTCTATAGTGTATTGTAGTTCTGTCTTTGTATCCTCACGGTTATCCAAGGGCGGCACATCTTCTCGGTTTCCTCCCATTTCCTTCCATACGTGGTCGACTACGTTATCTCAACTTAAACTTTTGCCCTTCCGTTTATTTCTCCCATACAGCTCTAGTCGTCACTTCGTTAGATTTTGATTGGTAAGACATACAAGGCGCTTCGCTCCGCGGGCGGCCTACGCCGCCCGCTACGCTCGCTCAGGAAGGAAAGATCAAATTATGCAAAGCGGACAGAGGTCCATGATTGAATATTGTTTTTTTTTATGGCCCCTGTAGTTAGCTGCAAACTGGCGACTTGATAATGCCAAGAGTCCCGCCGCCATGCTTGAGGAGAAACAGCTCGGACGCCATATATGCTTCGCGTCGCGGGCGGTTTTCCGCTACGCTCGCTCACACGTCGTACATACGTACATACCCCAGGTAGGGCACTTATTTTCTTCTTTCGATATGCTCTGTCTGTGTACTCGTCGTATGTACGAAAGATAAAGCACAGAACGACACAGCAACACAGCAAAAACAATGAAAATGAAACCGAAAATTTCTAAAAGAAAAAAATCCCCGTCCCCTTTCGTGTAATAATTTAATACCTGAGTGGAACACCTTACACCAGTCAAAAAAAAAAAAAAAATGAAAAAATGAAAAAAAAAAAAAAAAAACTTACAGCAGAGCTTCTCTCTCAGCCTCGTACGCCGCCCGCCCCTCTCGCGACCATCTCGCCACCGATTCAGTCCGGGTAAAGCTTCGCTCCCTCTCTTCCGCAGTGAGCTCCGACGCCCGCCTCGCGTGAAACCCGGTGCTCACCGTGGACCTCGACGCAAGCTCGACAATGTTGGTGCTCATTCGGGGTACCTCCCTCTTGTGACTCTCAGCCCGGTCGCCAAAATAAGCACCGCTTGAGTATTATCTTACATTCCCGAACGACCCTTAAATACTCGTACGTACTCTATCCAAAATCACAAATGGAGGCCAGACAGAGCCTATTGATGCATCCCTCGTGTCTCGAGGCACACGCGACGCCTAGGCACGAAAGCGGCGACCGCGCTCCTTGCAACTCCCCCTCTACTAGCCAGCGTCCGCTGACACCCGCGACGGTGCCGGGTTCGCCCGCGCAACCGTGCTCGGAGTACACGCACGCACACGAAACGAAAGAAGAAAAAAGGAAAGAAGGACTGAAAGTACGACGAGAAATAAATGGAGAAAACAAAGACTCGCTGGAACGGTCCGGCAAGTAATAAACGGAGGCGATTCCCAAGTGGGAGCTCTGAGAGGCCAGGGATGTACCAACCGAGCACGCTCAGAGATTGAGATCTAAGTGAGTATATCTATATTTAGATGTAAGTAGCGTCTCCTCAAAAATACGTATAGCTGTAAAATTATTCGCACTTCGTGTGTAGCGCAAATGCGCACCCCGATCTTTCTGAGGGTGGCAATATATCTTGAGTAGGTTATAGTGTACATCCCGGTGCAACTCCTGCCATAGTAAATAAGACCAAATATTAATATTACGGGGGACCATACGTAGTAAATAGGACCAAATATTGCCAGTAAAAATAGTGAAGTGTAAAAGCTTTTGTGTGTACCGTAGATCCTATTTACTATGGTCCTCCGTAATAGTAAACGAGGGAAATATATAGTTTTTTGTGTGGACCGTAGGTCCTATTTACTATGATCCTCCGTAATAGTAAAATATCAACATTGTTTGATATTTCCCCTTCCAGCATCGCAGCACGTCTATTAAATATGTACCAGGTACTAAATGGCGCTTTCCGTCGTATTTTCCTCATTCTCCACATCGTTCCACTGTCTAATCTCCCACAACTTTTTCCACCGCTCATTCTTCCACAGTGTCCCATGGGCTTCTGCACCTCTAGAAACCAACACGTACGTTGTTATCCCCTCGATTTTCCTACCGTACATTGCATGATCTTACCGTTAATTGTATACATGGTCCACGCAGCTTGCTACAGTTTGGCTTAACCCCTTTAGTACCGCAGTCCCGATTTGGGGACAAACCAGTCTAATTCCAAGTCATTTGTCCCCAAATCGGGACTGCGGTACTAAAAGCTTTCGCGGCACACATTTTTCTTTCTCCATATATCAGACTAGCATTCAAACGTTTTACAGAATGTGTTTCCCACGGCGGTTGTTGATATCAACACTGGCTTCATCTCTCTATATTCCTTTCATAAAGTATATACCAGGTATGAAGTATATAATGTCTTCTCTCCGCAATTCCTTCTTTCCCGTCCCTTTTTCGTAAATTATTCTTTATTTGTCTGCCCCTGCTGCCTTTCTATTATTAGTCAGTATCATACGTACGTATGATGCGTACACATGTATTTTCTTCTTCTCTTGTGAGTTCTCTCTGTAACCCTGCTAAACCACTTGCTTCCCGTTCTGATGCATTTACGTTATTCTCTGCCCACATTTATGCGTTAATTTCCCGGGTTTTTTACGGTGCAGTTTTTCCTATCGGTTCGGTGCGGTTCGGTGCGGTTATTAGCCGCACCCCACCGCACCGTAGGTAGTACGATATCGGGAAACCGCCCCGACCCGTGCCGTAGAACACAAAACATAACCGAAGCGCACCGTAGGGTTTACAACTTTCGAAATCCGCACCGAACCGTACCCGTAGGATGTATCACAGCACCAAACCGCACCATAAGATTTAGGCCTTCTTGAAACCGCACCGAACCGCACCGTAGGATTTCCAATGTCTGAAAACCGCACCGATTCGTACCGAACCGCACCGAACCGTGTAAGACGGATGATAGCACACACACCCCTTGAAGCAAGACACCCCCCTGCAACAGCACCTCCGGGGGTGAAAAAAATAAATGTTTTTTGACCCGTCACCTTTGTCACAATGGGCACGTTAGTTACCACACGCCCTTCGGACGTACGCCTGGAAACGTATCGAGCTCTAATACAATTATCACACTGTTAAAGGTATTTGTCCGTCGGGTTACCGGTGAAAAGTTAACCAATGGTCTATCCGACCCTAAGCCTTAAGACTCTCCCCCCCCCTTCCAACAGCGGAACAGCGAGGGTACTCGGTCTTCGTATAGGGCCGCACGTGCCTAGTCCGCAGTTCTTCACAATCTCTGGGGACCCAGAAAAGAGTGTTTTATCAGATTCTTGATGTGAGGAGATTCACTTTTCTTCAAAAAGCGTTTTCATGGTGAACGTGAGATTCGAATTCACGCCCAACGGCCCGTGTCCTTCCGATAGACGCCATTTGCTGAATTCTTATAATAGTCGGCTGAGCTACGAGCACTGGAAATGAAATTGAATATATAAGAATCAAATAAAAAGTAAATGTGTGAAAAGAAAAGAAGTGTTAATGTTGCGGCACCTCCCGGATACATATGAAATGTACCGGGGAGAAACATGCCAGCTGTCTCCACGTACACTCTAAATAAACTGTTACGCATTACGATAACCATCGCGTACTTGTACCATAATAATTGTACTTATCGTACTCCCAACAGCCTCCTTACGAGATGAACGAGAAAATTCAACATTGCTCATAACATCACGGTGATAAGTCAGTATATCGCTAAAAATCCAAAACCGAGCTCTCATACTCAAGAAACACAAAGAAATGCATCTCAACTATCAGCTTCACATTCAAACAGAAAGAATTGCCAAAGGGAAACATCAATCCCAGTGAAAATCTCTCAAACTCAATCTCTGTGTATACCACTCAAAAATATAGTGGGGTCCCGAATTCAACATTCACAAATCAAGTTAATATTATAATCAGCTCCAGATCTCAAAAATATAAATATGAGAACCTCAGGTCACGAAATAAAAAAACAAACCTCAGATCCCAGACAATAAGAAGTCAGAGCTTCAAACGCTTACAAAATAAATATTTTTAATTCATATTTTTAATTCAAAGTAAATGATGCAAACTTCCCGCTTCTCTCTCCCCTCCTTAGTACAGCAGTAAAGTAGTAATAATAAGTTGAAAGCCGGGCGTTCGTTGTATTGTTAGATAGTTTACGAAATGTAACGTGTTGGGTTGTACGAAGACACGTAGAAGTATGTACTCTCGGGCGAATACAACTATCGACGGGGGCCACAGCTTGCAAAGTCGTTGAAGCTGCCGGCTTCTTCGTTGTTTTCAACCAATGTGCGTGCTCGAATCACGGACTGAAAGCGGCTATGTCGTCTCCCCGATTCAGAAAATGTACAAATGTCTTTGTGTCGTTTCTAAGAAATGACCAGCTATAATATCGAATATACGTACTCGTACGCACACAGAGAACAATTACGAAACAAAAATAGATGCCTGAAAAACGTCCGGTAAAAATACTGTTCTCTTTGTGCATGCTGTTCGTGTTTTTGACGGATTGACCCGCATGAGACCCTCGTTTCACTTACAAAAATCTTCGATGAAACTTGTTTTAATTCTTTATTTTTCGATTTGGAGTTGCAATCTGACCAAAACAATAAAACAAATGGACCTGAATTTCAATTCAATTGATTCGTGTACTGGAAATAGAGGTAATTATTTATTTTCCGTCTTCGGGCCTTTAGGCCGGGGATACCAACTAAGATATACCCCTTGAGCTCGTGCCAACTACTGGCAGAAGAAGTACACAAGCAATACCATCCCCACTTCTCCCGTCTGCAAACAGCAGACAATCCCGTGTGCAAAATACGCAGGGCTTTTCGCGGGCCAGGTCAAACTTCACGGGTGGAGTCGAGTCGGGTTGGGTCACAGCTGACCCAACCCGACCCGCAAGATTTTGAAAATGACCCGACCCGACCCGACCCGACCCGACCCGCGAGATTTAAAAAAAAAACACCCGACCCGACCCGACCCGACCCGACCCGCGAGATTTCACAACCTCCTGACCCGACCTGACCCGACCCGCCACCTTCCGATTGACCCGTGAGACACGGGTTTCATGTGGGTCGGATCACCTTGACCCGCGAGACCATTTATCCTGACCCGCAGGTTCGACCTGCGGATCCGGCCTGTGGGTCAACACTTTGCAAACAATTTAATCGTCATTTTTGTGCCCCGAGTTGTTATATGACTTGGCTGTAGTGGGTGTAGATGGATGTGGGCGTACGTATGTGGATTTGGCGGTGTTTGAATGTTTGAATATGATACCCAAAAAGTATTACAGTACTGGGCGGGGGGGTGTCCTGAGAGTTTACCGGCACTATACCGGCACCGGCACTATTCATAATATTGCCTCAATAGTACCGGTCCACTATTGAGGTTTCGAATATTCCTCAATAGTGCCGGCACTATGGGTTTTTGATTTCATAGTGTGGCGCTCACGCTTTGCGGGGCCAACAGAGTACGAAATGGATCGAAATTATGTATTAATAGTGGACGAAGCTAAATCTCAGTCCTCGTTGCCCTCCTTCGATGTTGCAAGATAAAAAAAGACAAAACAGAAAAAGAAACATGACAGGAAGCGCACTGCAAACAAACAAACAACCATGTACCCCCCGCCCTCACTACGTCGCGACAAACTCTCTCATGTCTGCCTGGCGCACCCGTTTCGATGTTGCAAGAAAAAAACAAAAACAAACAAACCAAGAAAAGCACGACAGGAAGCGCACCGCAAGAAAAACAAACAACCATGTACCCCCCGCCCTCACTACGTCGCGACAAACTCTCTAATGTCTGCCTGGCGCACCCGCTTAGCGGAATGCGCTGCGATCATGGCCATCTTCGCTTTCGTTAGGTAGAACGCCGCGTCTCCGTTGCCACTGTCCTCTGCTGCCGCTTCCAGGACGCCGGAGTGAGACGACAGCTCATCATAAGCCGGTGGAGCACGGCGCTCATGCCCCGTGTTCTCATCGCCACCGCCCTCCTCCTCTTCGTCCTCCTCCTCTTCGTCCTTCTCCTCGCCGCCGGTAGAGACGTGCGCTCCTGCCAGCAGTGCCGCCATTTCGTCCACTGCGTCCAGTCGAAGAGCCCTCTACCACCTCATCGTCGTCCTCGATGGTAGCCCACCCCTGAATCGCGTTCACCGCTTCCTCCGCGACCGGCTTTCCGGGTTCGATGTCGAGTTCTGTCAACAGTTCTCTGATCTCGTCGTCTACGATGCGGGATCCCTGCTGCTGCGCGTCGCGCACGCTCGTGCTCAACGTGTTGACAGTCTCCGTGAGAGCCTTCAAGTCAGGCTCGGCGACGTGGAACCGGATCTTTCCGTGTTGCTTGGTGAGCTCAGCCTCCATCTCCTCCGGAAGCGTCTCGGCTTTGACAAAGCACCTGGTCCCAGGTAGCGCAGAAAATGCAATGCATCCGTTTTGGGTGGACAAGCGATGTTAGACGAACCCAGTGACAATGACTCACAGGGATGCGAGAGAGGACCCTTTTGTAGCAAAGAAACAATGGGGATGTCCCGATGCTGGAATACTCAGTCGAAAAAAAAGAAAACCTCTCCGTACAACCTTACCCACGTAACGCACCACCGAAGCCATGTGCACTTGCGCGAGCCGAACATTTTAAACAGCGATAGCACATGCTCAAACCTCACCTGGTGATGTCCTGGGCGGTGACGCTGGCCCATGCTTTCTGGAGAAGTTCAGCGGCGTCCCGCACGTGAGGTTGGTGCCCTTGCGCCAGCCCCATTGTCCCGGCCTTCATCTTGCGGGCTTTGGGCTGGGCGCGAAGTGTGTCAGCCACCAACATGGTTGATGTCTTCACATCGAGCAGCTCCTTCCTGTAGTTGACCTTCGTCTTGGCGATGATCCCCATATCCATGGGCCGGCGTACGGAGGTGCACAGCGGAGGGTAGAACTTGATAGTAACTTGCTCCCGATCATCCACTAGATCACCGTGAGATGAACAGCCGTCCATCAGCAGCAGCACGTGTACCCTCTTTTCTGTGTGGCGTCTGTCCTCTGGCTTGCTTGTTTGTGTGTGTAGTGAACCGGCCCTATTGCGGGGCGCCGTGGTGCCCAACCGGCACTATAGCGGGGCAGCCCTCAATAGTGCCGGACCGGCACTATTGAGGGCGCTGTCTGTGTCCAGAGAGTTTACCGGCACTATACCGGGCACCGGCTCTATTCAACCGGCACTATAGAGGTATTGAGCAGCGGTACGCGCGTTTGGGTAAGAGAGCGGGAAGTGTTTCAAGTGTCGGATCCGCGAGCCAGATGCGCGGGTCCGACCCGTGGATCAGCAGAAAACAACTCGTGGGTCGTCATGCTGGCACGCCCCGCGAGTGACCCGTTTCTCGCGGGTCATGATCCGACCCGCCTCGTGAACGTTTCATCACCTCTTGACCCGACCCGACCCGGCCCATGAGATTTTAAAAACTCTTGACCCGACCTGACCCGACCCGCGAGATTTGAAAACCTCTTGACCCGACCCGACCCGACCCGTGACATTTTGAACACCCCGCGTGACCCGACCCGCGGGTCGAGTCATGACCGGCGAAAAGCTGTGAAAATATGTATGTATGTACCCTGGTACGGGCTACGTGTATCCAAAAGCCATATCACTACAAAATAGTGTTCTATGATATCTGGTACATACCGAATCATAACTGACGAAAGATTCTGGGATGCAATCTGATCAAAACACACAAAAAAAAAACAATTTAAATTTTCAACTTCTGTTCTGTATTTCGTACTGGAAATAGAGTTATAATAGTTATCCTTTTTCCCGAGTTCGGGTCCTCGATAATGGTTTGTTTTCTGAATTCGGGAAGACGAAATCGAAAGCATTGGCTCAAATGTCAGAAGGACATGTACGTACGATCATCGCGTACAGTTGTCAGCTTCCTTGCTACAAGAATTTTCCACCGCGAAGTGAACGGGATAAAGAGCATCACTCATGAATCACGATGAAAGAAGCCCAGTACGAGTATAGTATAACGCATACTCCCATATCCGTACTTGGCATACTCATATTATAGGTACCTGTATTTGCTTGTAAACAAGAGGAGAAAGAGAGCTGACCGGAGCTCGCTCCAGCTACTACCAGGTACTATACTGCTGTGCTACTGCGCTGTGTAGCCAGTGATTATTCACGACGACCGAACACGCACACACGCTCAGGCCTCGTAGCCGCTGCTGCTGCGTACCTCGCCGCTTATTCGGCCCGCCCGAACACATAGTAGCCGCTGCTGCTGTGTGCCTCGCCCTTTTTTCGGGGCGACCGAACACACGCTTGTTCGTGCCTCGTAGCTGCAAGCTCGGGTCAGCTCCCTTTATTCTTCGCACCTTGGAAAAGAGACGTGAATTCCTATCATCCCGACCAAATAATGCTCTCGAGCATCACCCTGCTACTGCTGTTTACCTTGCCAGTTATTTGCGACGACCGGACTGACCGGACAAACGTTTGGGCCTCTTAGCCGCTGCTGCTGTCCTTCTAGAGAGGTTAATATTAATAGATTTACAGCTACGTAATATATAGGAAGTCATGAGCGCACCGTCGAAAATTACTCATAGACGCACAAAATGTAACAAGTGACGGCACGAAGTGCTAGGTCGACGACCAGACCGATGCCCGCGAAAAGTAGACAGGAGAGCCCAAAATCCAATCACCCAGGAACAAAGTTCGATGCGAGCCGACGATCAAAGAAAGCGCCGAAGATGAAAATACAAGGCACGAACCGTAGTGGGCCGGAGGGAGAAGAGCCTACCTTGTGACCCCGGATCTGAGTTAGGACTACTGTAGGAGAGAGAAGAGAAGGGTGTGTAGATATAATAATTGTAAATGGGATGGGGGAAAAAAACGATGCGTCACAAAAATCCGGAAAATCTGGAAATAAACTCTGCGATAGCAACGGCCCTGTGAGCCGGGGGGGTGGTGTACTCATTATCATGCATGGCCGTAGTCGTATAACCATAGACCCTCGTATCCCTACAATATCGGGACGGAGCACGTCGGGTTTTCACCGACCAGGCAGACATTGCTTACACCAAGCGCGAAGCGCCGTGAGGTGTTGGGCGAGTCGGACGAAGGGTGATCTGCATCCTACTACGAATCGCTTTTTTTTAGGTGGATTTTCTTGCATGTGGATGACAGCGTCACTGAATTGAGGTTAGGCTTAGGTTCACTTTCTCGGTTTAATCGCGTGTGTCCCTCCACGATCCTATGGTTGCACGCGGCCTGAACATTACCCAATGAAGTTCGTTCATTTTTTATTTATTTATGTTCGATATTTTTTTAGTGGTTACTTAGCGGGTTCTGTATGGGTCAAGTTCTGGTGTGGCCACTTCCAGAGACAGCAACGGGTTTACAATGTAGTAACTGCGTCGTGGGTGCCTTTTACCTTACACACACTACGTGATACGACCATCCCCCCTGTGCGGAGCGAAGGTTCTTCCCGCACAAAAATGATCGATTAAGAACTCGACCGCCAGCCGTGGTGACCGCCAGAAAAAAAAAAAAAAAAAAAAACGGTACCCTGGCTGTCTAGCTCACGTACTGGAAGGCGTGTTTTATAGCGTCGTCGCCCACCAACGCCAACCCAACCTATGTGTAAAATCACACCCTGGACAATAGACAATAGTCGAATAGTCTATTAATAGCTTCCTATTGCAATTGACTGTCTATTGTGGTCCCTAATTCCAGTTAATTGATACGCGTCGAGCTCTATTACCCAGACAATTTATATTAAGTTACCCCTACCTGGCCCTATTGTCCAGACAATTTCACTTTATAGGCAGTCTCCGTAACCAATGGTCCGGACAATTCCTATTAATGGACTTTCTCCTAAATAAATTGTCAGGCAAATTCCAATTGACAGACTATCTCCTGAATCAATTGTTCCGACAATTCCAACTGACAGTCGGCCACCCGAAATAGTTGTCCGGACTACTTCAATTAGTAGACGGACGCCAAAATTATTTGTCCCGACAACTCCAATTAATAGACAGTCTCCCAGATCAATTGGCCCGACAATTCCAATTTATGCACAGTCTCCAAAATCAATTGTCCGCACAATTTCAATTTGCAGACTGCTTTCTAAATCAATTGTCCGGGCAACTCCAAATAATAGACGGTATACGAAATCAGTTATCCCGACAATTTCGACTAACACAAAATCTCCAAAACTACTTCAGACAATGCCATTGGGGGGCAGTCTCCTAAATCAACTGCCCGCACATTTCAAAATAACAGTGCATACGGATTAGTTTGTTTCGTGAAACCTTTTTTTAATGATTTACATCTATCTGAGCACATGGGCTAAGCGGTATCAAAACTTCCTACCTGCGGACATATAATACCACGCTGTAGTTGAGGTGTCCCGCCTTTTTCTACTTATGCCTTGGACAATAGACCTATTTATAGACTATTGCCCCTACAGCAGAGTCACGAAGTTGTCTATTAATTGGAATTGTCCGGGCAAGTAGTGTCATAGACTGTCTAGTAATTGAAATTGTTTAAACAATTGATCTTGGATACTGTCTATTAATTGGATTTATTCGGAGAATTGATATCGGGTACTGTCTAACAACTGGAATAGTCCGGACAAATAATTTTAGAGACTATCTATCAATTGAAGTTGCCTGATTTTTTATTTCAGAGACTGTCCACGAATTGGAATTATCTGAACAATTGATGTTTGGTGCTTGTCAATAATTGGAATTGTCCAGACAAATGAGCTCGGAGACTGATGAAATTGTGCTGGCAAATGACTTCGCAGGCTGTCAATATTATTAATTGGACTGATGAAATTGCTTGAACATTTTGATTTCGGGCGATTTACATGAATTGGACTAGTCGGGGCAACTGCTTTGAGATACGGTCCATTAATTGGAATTGTCCGGACAATGGGTTCCGGAAGCAATCTACTAATTGGAATTGTCGTGACTATCGAGTTTAAGAGGGCTCTCATTTGAAAGCTGTCTGCTACTTGTAGAATTACATTTGATTTGGTCAGTACACAACAGTACCACCATGCTAGTATTGCCTCTACAACAGGATCGGGAACTGCCCTATGTACGCAATAATTTACAAGGTCCTTTATTGTGCCATATTACGAGTAGAATCAATTCAATGGGGAGTGTCTCATACAATAACTACTGTAGGTACACGGCCGTGACGTTTATCGAGCAACGGATTTCTTGCGTGGCATCTGAAATGAATTGTGCGGACAGTTCCAACCACTTTCCAATCGCCGAAGTTCGTTTGGACAATTCCATTTAATTGACAGCACCCGAAATCAATTTTGTGCGGACAATTTCAGTTTCTAAGCAGCAGCCGAAATCGAATGTTCAGACAAATCCAATTAATAGACAGCCCCCGAAATCCATTGTCAGAACAATTTCAGTTTCTGGACAACTGTTGACACCTGAAATCAATTGTCTGGACAATTCCAATTGTTGGATCACATCACAGCACCCGAAATCAATTTGCGGAATAAATCCAATTAATTACCAGTCTCCGCAACCAATTGTTTGGACAATTCCAATTCATAGACAACACTCGAAACCTGTTGCTCACACCATTGCAACAACTATTAATAGCAGATGGTATTCGAAATCAATTTGCCTGGACAAAATTATAATTCATAGACAATCGCCGAAAACAATTGTCTGGCCAATTCAATTATTGGAAAATCGCCGAAATCAATTGTATGGACAATTTCAGTTAATAGACAGAGTCTCCAAAAACAATTGTCAGGACAAATCCAACTAACACACATCCTCCTGAACGAATTGTAGACACAAGACTATTGAAATATAATATTACGGGGGTCCATAGTAAATAGGACCAAATATTCTCAGTAAAAACAGGTAAATATATAGGTTTTTATGTATACCATATAGGTCCTATTAACTATGGACCCCCGTAATAGTAATGGTCTATGGTGTGATTTTTTTGTTTTATGTAAACGTATGTTTTGTCAATTTTTCGTACTTTTGCCAACTTTTCTCTTCGTACAAAGCACTTTTCGGCACAACGTCGAGTAGTCGGACACGGGAAGCCCGGCCGGACACATTGGTCGAGGTCTCGGCGCGATCCGTGCACTCTGAAGCGCGTGGCGGGCGCTCAAAGTTTTTTTCCGGCGGGAGTGGATAAGATGATCCCCCTGGTTTCAGTACGAGAGGCCTTTTATTTTGTGCGTACATACGAAAAATTAAAATATTTTTTTTTCCTTCATGAGTGTCGTACCGGTATCATATATCGATATTTTTGCGTCTGAACACAGCACAGCATAAACAGCCGATACAGCAGCAGCAGAGCAAAGAGTGTGCTTACCCCCAGCTGCCCACAACGCTACATCCCTGCCGTCCAACAGCAGCAGCAGCAGCAGCAGCGGGCAGCCTCGTGCGCGTGTGGCAAGTCCACATGTGCGTTGGTCTCTGCTGTACTGCTGTGGCTAGTTGGTTATTTGAGCCTCAAGATCGATCACCCTGCAACAACACACATATCTCTGTCTCTCTTACGTTGTGCCGGATATTATGATCGTACGTAATCTTGATGCTGTTGTACACAGCAGTGCGACTGCGGCAATAGACATCTAAGCCAGCAGTGCAGAAAGCGTGCTAACATCCAACTAACTACCGCATCAACAACAGGCAGCCCCACGCATGGTAGTAGACCCGCGTTGTACGGTAGATGCTTGCTCTATATCGGAGCCTATCCGAGCAATCAAATGACGCCATTGCTCGCTTGCTGTGTGACAAAGCAAGATGTCAGAGGACAGAATTTTCACCTCTTGACAGACAGCAACTTTGCCTTGACATGCCCTGACACCACTGCTAGGTTTCAGTCTGTCACCTACATCTTTAAATACGCATGTTTTGCCTTGCTTGACATACATGTCTCCTGACATGTTTGTTTGGTGTACGTATGACGTCACAAAGTGATTTCTATTGAGCTCTTCTTCTTCTGCTCCCTATGCATAGACCGCAGCAGAGCAGCAGCAACAGTGAAACAGTAGTTCGATGCTCGCGGCAGCCGAGAGGCCAGCAGTCAGCAAGTATGTACCTACGAGTACCTGTTGCTCGTTGCTGTTGCCATGTTGGCCGCTATGCACCAGGCACCCTGCTACCTGCCCGGCTTGATGCAGTCAGTCTGCAGGCCTTTTTTTTCATTTTTTTGCCCTTCGCGCCCAAGACTTCGCGCCCAAGAAATGGAACCGATCCCTCCCTCCCGCATAAAGCGACACAATCATCGTACGAAGCACTGTCTGTTGCTTGTCCTAATGCTGCTGCTGCTGTACGCTACTGGACTTCTCCTACAGAGAGCAATACACATTCATCGTACGACGCACCGCCTGTTGCGTCCTACTACTGCTGCTGCTGCTGTACGCTACTGGACTTCTCCTACAGGGAGCAATAGTAGCAGTGTGACTATTAAAGTCAACCGAAAAGGTAGCAAAACACGTCCTCCCTGTTGTTGTTGCGTGTACCAGGTATTAAATACTGGTAGTCCTAGTCTTGCAATGACGTCATATTATGATGTTTTTTTTACGTATGATATACAAGCAAAAAAAATAAGTTGTACCTGGTATATTTCTACGCAAGGCCACGGAGTTTGGGCGCGCTTAAGTGTGGCGTGCGTTCATACCTCAACCTTTTACAGCAGTTGCTCCCAATACTTGGGGAGAAAAACAACGTACGTTCGAGAAAATACTGCTGTAGGCACTTCGTGCAATGGCAGTATTTCGGGTTTGTACTGCAGATACAGCGAGTGCACTCGCTGTATGTCGAGGTATTATTCTGTACCACTCGATACGTACTGCGGATACTTTCGGGCTCGTACTAATTCGGGATTCGCTACTTTCTGCTGTGGATACTCCCGGTTGTGTGCTTGAAGTATCTCGGGGTTCTGTACTGCGGGTACTGCAATTACTATAATAATAGCAGTATTCCGTCCGTTGGTAGAGTTCTTACGAGTACTCGCAGTACCCAAATACTCTCGATTCTCGCTTTCATCCCCCGAAAAAAGGAAAAAAGGGGAACATCTCATGTTCAAGAACTGAAAAACTCACTCACTTAGAAAACACCTATTAATAGAGGAGGAAGGAACGATGAGAGCAATGCGATCACTGCATACTGAGTCCAATACGTTTACCCCTACACTGGAAAAAGGCGAACAATATGTCATAATGGGCCCAATAATGAACGCTTTCGCCCAATCTAACGTATGTTCCCCTCGGCTCCCCGTGACATGCCATGTGTTGGCGATGCATTCCACCACTACTGTGTCGCACAAAATGATAATTTTCCTATCACCAGGTGAATTCTGGCAACGCCTTCAAGCGCCTCTTTACCTGGCGGGCGAGCAGCCCCACCGACGGAAACAACGATGACTGCCAGGGCTACACCCCGGACGGTTACCGCCGGCGCACACCCGATGTGTACGACAGCTGCACCGGCTACGACGAGCATGGTTTCCGCCTTCGCACGATAAGTGACGGCTGGGACACCTTGACGAGCGACCATGACGAATACAAGTACGGCTGCGACGAAACCATCGACGTCGACTACAAGGACGAGTGTGATTTCAGCGGCGATGGCCACAAAATGGTCGGCAAGACCAGGTCTCTCACATACGGCAAAGACAGCTACGACAGCAAGGAGCGAAAGCACAAGAAGGACAGCAAGGACGGCAGCAGCAGACAGCAGACAGCAGCAGCAGCAGCAGCAGCAGCAACAGCAGCGAGCAGCAGCAGCAGCAGCGACAGCGACAGCAGCAGCGACAGCAGCAGCGACAGCAGCAGCAGCAGCAGCAGCAGCGACAGCGACAGTAGCGACAGTAGCGACAGCAGCCACAGCAGCAGCAGCGACAGCAGCAGCAGCGACAGCAGCAGCAGCGACAGCAGCAGCAGCAGCACAGCAGCAGCAGCAGCAGCAGCAGCGACAGCAGCAGCAGCGACAGCAAGGACCGCAAGGACCGCAAGGACCGCAAGCACAAGAAGGACAGCAGTGACAGCAGCATCAGCGACAGCAAAGACCACAAGCACAAGAAGGACAGCAGCGACAGCAAGGACCACAAGCACAAGAAGGACAGCAGCAGCAGCGACAGCAAGGACCACAAGCACAAGAAGGACAGCAGCAGTGACAGCATGGACCGCAAGCACAAGAAGGACAGCAGCAGCAGTGACAGCAGCAGCAGCGACAGCAGCAGCAGCGACAGCAAGGATCGCAAGCACAAGAAGGACAGCAGCAGCAGCGACAGCAAGGACCACAAGCACAAGAAGGACAGCAGCAGCGACAGCAGCAGCAGCAGCAGCGACAGCAAGGACCGCAAGCACAAGAAGGACAGCAGCAGCAGCGACAGCAAGGATCGCAAGCACAAGAAGGACAGCAGCAGCAGTGACAGCAGCGACAGCAAGGACATGGATCGCAAGCACAAGGACAGCAGCAGCAGCGACAGCAAGGACCACAAGCATAAGAAGGACAGCAGCAGCGACAGCAGCAGCAGCAGCGACAGCAAGGACCACAAGCACAAGAAGGACAGCAGCAGCAGCGACAGCAAGGATCGCAAGCACAAGAAGGACAGCAGCAGCAGCGACAGCAAGGACCACAAGCACAAGAAGGACAGCAGCAGCGACAGCAGTGACAGCAGCAGCAGCGACAGCAAGGACCGCAAGCACAAGAAGGACAGCAGCAGCAGTGACAGTAGCGGCAGCGACAGCAAGGATCGCAAGGACCGCAAGCACAAGAAGAAAGACAGCAGCAGCAGTGACAGCAGTGACAGCAAGGACATGGACCGCAAGCACAAGAAGGACAGCAGCAGCAGCGACAGCAAGGACCACAAGCACAAGAAGGACAGCAGCAGCGACAGCAGCAGCAGCAGCAGCGACAGCATGGACCGCAAGCACAAGAAGGACAGCAGCAGCAGCGACAGCAAGGACCACAAGCACAAGAAGGACAGCAGCAGCAGCGACAGCAAGGACCACAAGCACAAGAAGGACAGCAGCAGCGACAGCAGTGACAGCAGCAGCAGCGACAGCAAGGACCACAAGCACAAGAAGGACAGCAGCAGCGACAGCAGCAGCAGCAGCGACAGCAAGGACCACAAGCACAAGAAGGACAGCAGCAGCAGCGACAGCAAGGATCGCAAGCACAAGAAGGACAGCAGCAGCAGCGACAGCAAGGACCACAAGCACAAGAAGGACAGCAGCAGCGACAGCAGTGACAGCAGCAGCAGCGACAGCAAGGACCGCAAGCACAAGAAGGACAGCAGCAGCAGTGACAGTAGCGGCAGCGACAGTAAGGATCGCAAGGACCGCAAGCACAAGAAGGACAGCAGCAGCAGTGACAGCAGTGACAGCAAGGACATGGACCGCAAGCACAAGAAGGACAGCAGCAGCAGCGACAGCAAGGACCACAAGCACAAGAAGGACAGCAGCAGCGACAGCAAGGACCGCAAGCACAAGAAGGACAGCAGCAGCAGCGACAGCAAGGACCACAAGCACAAGAAGGACAGCAGCAGCAGCGACAGCAAGGACCACAAGCACAAGAAGGACAGCAGCAGCGACAGCAGTGACAGCAGCAGCAGTGACAGTAGCAGCAGTGACAGCAACGACCGCAAGCACAAGAAAGACAGCAGCAGCAGCGACAGCAAGGACCACAAGCACAAGAAGGACAGCAGCAGCAGCGACAGCAAGGACCACAAGCACAAGAAGGACAGCAGCAGCGACAGCAGTGACAGCAGCAGCAGCGACAGCAAGGATCGCAAGGACCGCAAGCATAAGAAGGACACAGCAGCAGCAGCGACAGCAGCGACAGCAAGGACATGGACCGCAAGCACAAGAAGGACAGCAGCAGCAGCGACAGCAACGACCGCAAGCACAAGAAGGACAGCAGCAGCAGTGACAGCAGCGACAGCAAGGACATGGACCGCAAGCACAAGAAGGACAGCAGCAGCAGCGACAGCAAGGACCACAAGCACAAGAAGGACAGCAGCAGCAGTGACAGCAGCGACAGCAAGGACATGGACCGCAAGCACAAGAAGGACAGCAGCAGCAGCGACAGCAAGGACCACAAGCACAAGAAGGACAGCAGCAGCAGTGACAGCAGCGACAGCAAGGACATGGACCGCAAGCACAAGAAGGACAGCAGCAGCAGCGACAGCAAGGACCACAAGCACAAGAAGGACAGCAGCAGTGACAGCAGTGACAGCAGCAGCAGCGACAGCAAGGACCGCAAGCACAAGAAGGACAGCAGCAGCAGTGACAGCAGTGACAGCAAGGACATGGACCGCAAGCACAAGAAGGACAGCAGCAGCAGCGACAGCAAGGACCACAAGCACAAGAAGGACAGCAGCAGCGACAGCAGTGACAGCAGCAGCAGCGACAGCAAGGACCGCAAGCACAAGAAGGACAGCAGCAGCAGCGACAGCAAGGACCACAAGCACAAGAAGGACAGCAGCAGCAGCGACAGCAAGGACCACAAGCACAAGAAGGACAGCAGCAGCGACAGCAGTGACAGCAGCAGCAGCGACAGCAAGGATCGCAAGGACCGCAAGCATAAGAAGGACAGCAGCAGCGACAGCAGTGACAGCAGCAGCAGCGACAGCAACGACCGCAAGCACAAGAAGGACAGCAGCAGCAGCGACAGCAACGACCGCAAGCACAAGAAGGACAGCAGCAGCAGCGACAGCAAGGACCACAGGCACAAGAAGGACAGCAGCAGCGACAGCAGTGACAGCAGCAGCAGCGACAGCAAAGACCGCAAGCACAAGAAGGACAGCAGCAGCAGTGACAGTAGCAGCAGCGACAGCAAGGATCGCAAGGACCGCAAGCACAAGAAGGACAGCAGCAGCAGTGACAGCAGCGACAGCAAGGACATGGACCGCAAGCACAAGAAGGACAGCAGCAGCAGCGACAGCAAGGACCACAAGCACAAGAAGGACAGCAGCAGCGACAGCAGTGACAGCAGCAGCAGCGACAGCAAGGACCGCAAGCACAAGAAGGACAGCAGCAGCAGCGACAGCAAAGACCGCAAGCACAAGAAGAAAGACAGCAGCAGCAGTGACAGCAATAGCCGCGACAGCATGGACCGCAAGGACAAGCACAAGAAGGACAGCAGTAGCCGCGACAGCATGGACCGCAAGGACAAGCACAAGAAGGACAGCAGCAGCAGCGACAGCATGGACCGCAAGCACAAGAAGGACAGCAGCAGCAGTGACAGCAGTAGCAGCGACAGCATGGACCGCAAGCACAGGAAGGACAGCAGCGACAGCAAGGACATGGACCGCAAGCATAAGGACAGCAGCAGCAGCGACAGCAAGGACCACAAGCACAAGAAGGACAGCAGCAGCAGCGACAGCAAGGACCGCAAGCACAAGAAAGACGGCAGCAGCAGCGACAGCAGTGACAGCAGCAGCAGTGACAGCAAGGACCGCAAGCACAAGAAGGACAGCAGTAGCAGCGACAGCATGGACCGCAAGCACAAGAAGGACAGCAGCAGCGACAGCAGTGACAGCAGCAGCAGCGACAGCAAGGACCGCAAGCACAAGAAGGACAGCAGCAGTGACAGCAGCAGCGACAGCAAGGATCGCAAGCACAAAAAGGACAGCAGCAGCGACAGCATGGACCGCAAGCATAAGAAGGACAGCAGCAGTGACAGCAGCAGCAGCAGCGACAGCAAGGACCGCAAGCACAAGAAGGACAGCAGCAGCGACAGCAAGGACCGCAAGCACAAGAAGGACAGCAGCAGCAGCGACAGCAGCAATGACGGCGAGGACCGCAAGCACAAGAAGGACAGCAGCAGTGACGGCAATGACAGCAAAGACCGCATGCGCAAAAAGGACAGCAGCAGCAGCGACAGCAGCGACGATCGCAAGGACGAGGACAGGACGGGCAAGGACGACCGCCGCTATAACTATTAAGGTCAGCGTTTTTGCCAAAAGTGTAGATATGTGAGGTATACCATGGTATGCACTTAATACGAGCTGTTCTTGCGCCCTGGGTTTTGAGAGGTGAGACGCAAGATTTGGCACGGTTGTTTTTTGGGGCAATGTGAAAATCTGAGAAGTTGTATTTTTGTCTTTTTTCCGTTCTTAAGGCTCAACGTTAGGTTTTCCTGGATATTTCGGCAAATTTGACCTTAACTGACGCACTGGAAAAAAAAAGGAAACGAAAAAGGCCAGTCATCACTTTCTTTTTTCATATTCTGAATTGCCATGAACCTGCTAAATTTCGTTCCCCAACTCTCAAAAACAATGGCTCAAAAATATATTCTCGGAAGGGTAATTTTTAATTTTTCCTTGTTCCAAATTCGCTCAATACATTGTTCTACAGCAGTACTTCGGCAGGTGTTTCTTACCGTAGCCTTGTAGGCTCGCAGAAAAATAAAAGGTGACATGGACTCTTCCTAATGTTGACGCCATCATATGAAGACGTTTAGTGTCAAATTACTCGTCGTGCAAAATTCTGTTCCTCAACTCTCAAAAACAATGGCCCCAATATATATATATATATTCTCGGAAGGGTAATTTCTCCTGGTTCCAAATTCGCTCAATACATTGTCTACAGTAGTATTTCGGCAGGTGTTTATTACCACAGCCTTGTAGGCTCGCAGAAAAATAAAAGGTGGCATGGACTCTTCCTAATGTTGATGCCATCGTATCAAGACGTTTAGTGTCAAATTACTCGTCGGATTGACCGATACACGGCCTGAACACATATAAAGGATATTGATGTGTTCCCGAAAAAGGTAACAGAAGCGGCGCTTCCGCAAGAAATACGAAGAATGTCTCTATCTCTCGAACTAGAGATCTCACGCCAAAACTCTCTTCGCCTATGTGTTCCCCGTGTGTCGCCCTATAGCTAGCCTGAGTCGAATTCCGAATCGTTTGATATGTTTACAATAACGACGGCGGCATGTTAGATGAACAGTTGGGCGTGGACCGAGCGACGGTGGATGCGTAGTTTGTACGCTCGTAAGCTACCAAATGTTTTGTATCACGTTTCGAACCTTATTTCTCCTCGCCGCTCTTAATACGTAGTAAGCGCGTATTTGATGATACGAGTGTGTTGTATCTTGCCCAATTTGATGGGGGATGGTTACGCCCCCACCTGTATTTCTTGGCAAGCAGACCCAAGACCCGATGTTAGTTCATTTTGCTGCTCTTGTTGCAGTCAGCTTTGCGTGCACGAAGCTCATGCAGACACGGTAAAACCTACCGCCGCTGGCGTCCTCGGCCAGCCCGAGTTGCGAAAAACAACGTAAAAAAACTTTCATTGCACGGAATATCGGAACTGCTTCAGCGCGTAACAACCTCGCGGCCCGCGCCTTTGCCCAGGTACGGAAGAGGTGGCAGGCACCAGTGACAAGGCTGGTGTATGCGGGCTACTAGCACCACAAACACGACAACTGATCGTCTATCTGATGGACTACATTGGACAGTACAACTCTTCCGAGATCGACGAGGACATCTAGTACACGCTTGGGGGACATAACAAGTTGTAGGTCCTGGTAAATATGTGTCGGCGGTATTGGTTGCGCTGTGGGTCATAGGTGCGCAAGTATAGCGAAAGCCTCAAGAGCATTTATGTGGGTAGGTGTGCCAAAGGCGAGCACTCTGGGGTACTACTGTAAGTGGTAAAACCCAAGGACGACCACTCTGCCTAGCATCAGTCGTGCTGGAACACCCAACCAGTCAGGAAATTTCGCAGGTAGCACGGTTTTTTTTTGTGTACGACTATACTAATTGAGGTGTGCTGCTGCAGCAGTGGTGTTCTTGCGCGCCATTCAGGAAATACACAGATGGGCAACCCGGGGACAGACCAAGGATGTTCCGGGACAACCACAGGTGTCTGGTAGACTCACGGGTGTTGTGTGCGGCGGTTTCCAATCGTACGGGTTCGTGTGTGCACGTTCCACGGGTTCGTCTGGGCATCTTCGTGGCACTGCAGTATCCCCCCCTTGATTTCCGACAGTTCGTCGCCAAGATTTCCCATGTAGTATATACGTTGACTCTGCAGTGGCTATCAGTTCGAGTAGGTGCGGGATGCAACGTCTTGCAGGGGCAATAGTCAGAGGACGTGTCTGAAGGTGCCGTTTGAAACTGTTTTTCGTTTGCCTAGTGATTAGTCCCACCACCGTAAAATACATATAAGGAGGCTTAGCAGGAGTGCCCCATATTCGGTTGATGAAGAAATGGTATCCCCCCTTTTCTGTAGGACAGCGTGCGGCGTTTTAAGCTGGCGGCACAGCTTGACCAACTAGTCATAGTCGATTATCCTCCCTGTTACCACCCATTTTGCTTCCCACTCCTGGGTATGGCAATGTATGGGGCCACTTATTCCTTTTGTAAGTATTTATTGTTTTTTTTCTTACGATATCACACGTTAAATACACCTAAGCACGCGGGGGGAGGAGGCGGAATCGAGAGCATGTCGCGTTGAAAAAAGACGCCGTCGAACCGGTGTCATATTTCGGTGTAGACTAGAGGCGGTCGCACTACTGCATACCGTATTTTGTACGAGTGGTGTGTTTCATGCGAGGGTAGAGGAACCGGTGGTAGGGCGCTGTTGACGCCGACTATACCGGCTGGAGTGTGGGGGTATGGTAGTCATCCGCCAGTTGAAAAACGTGTTTGGCTGGGCCTATCATAGGCCGCTATCGGGGACGACTGTTGTGGTAGCCCGCCCCCAGCTCGATTGTTCATAGATATCGAATGCGGGGGGGGGGGGTTATGCATCCAGATGGTCATACCAGGTAGCTTGGTGGACACAACTTTCTATTGTCGCCATTTGTGTGAAGTAATGATACACCGTGCTGGAAGGGGGCGAGGCGCTGGAAGTATTCAAAATTTGCTGGCGGGCACACGACGGAAATGTGGCAGATAATAATACAAAATCGACGCTCAAGAACTTGACCAAACAAACTGGTTGTACCTGCTTAAAAAAATATGCTACGAGGGCTTGTTTGACGTGCATATTGTCATCGTTCCCCGGATTTTTCCGGGACGAATCCGGCAACTTTATTCAGAACGCGTGGAAAGTCGCTCAGCTCGTTGTGGATGGTAAAATTACAGTAATAATAGTTGTTTGTGTTTCAATGGTACTACAGTAACAATTGATGTTGTGCTTGAAGCAGTGCCCTGCAGGGGTGACTCATCGGCAATAAAAAATCCGAGAAAAAAAAAGCAAAATCCGAGGTGTTAATACTGTCTATATGGAGCCCCTACTTTCGTAGAGCCACAAAGGTCCCAAGTGATGTGGTAGCTTTGACCCGCTATCGAGGGCTGCACTTTTACTTTCTTGTATTTAGAGCAAGGAGAGAGCCCTCCACGTTGGGTTAGCAGCGTGGAGAAGAGAGAGATCGAGAGAGTAAAGTTCGGACGGGCAAACAAGGCCTGTCTCGACTTCAAGGAGGCTCGGGTTATTAAGCCGAGTTCTCCCGGTTCTCGGAAAGATTCCCAGATGTGATAACACTTCTGATGTATCTTCCATGGGTACATGTTCGACGACCAATCTACGAACCTTTCCCAAAACCTGTCCTCCACATCTATACCCGCATGATTATTCCGCCGAGAATGGCCAAGTACAGGGAACGATGATCAAGTATTATTATTCCCTAAGGTTCCCTAGGGTTTACCCTAGGGTAATCTAAAAGCAAAACTAATTTCCTGTCCTAACGGACAAAATGACAAAAAACGGTACACCAGAGCTTTTTCGCCAGTTTTCGGTACGAAAAACTCAAACCAGGCCATCACCAAACCCAAGTTAGATGGCATCTTCTGTCAAGGTATACCGTTTTTTTGCGAAACATCCATGTCCGTCCGTCTCACTTGCAAAAAAAGCCAAAAAACGGTACACCGTCGTATTTTTGCCAGTTTACGGTACGAAAAGTAACACGAGGTGATCAAGGCACACCAAAACCAAGTCATACGACATTTTCTGTCAAGGTATACCGTTTTATGGCAAACAAACAATGTCTGGGTACAGCTTATATTTTCGAACAAACACTGCATTCGTCTGATAGAAGCGCCTTCTCGTACTCGTATTCATACGAACATACCAGGTACCAGTCAAGAGTTGCTTATATAATCTGAAACCATTTTATTTCGTTTCGTGCGCGTGCGTGTAGTCAGAACACGGTACCGCGGGCGAGCCCGGCGCCGCCGCGGGTGTCAGCGGGTGCTAGCAGGCAGAGGGGGTGTTGCAAGGAGCGCCTTCGCCGTTTGCATGGCTAGGCGTCGCGTGTGTCTCGAGACACGGAGGAAGCACGAATGGTATCTGTCTGGCCTCCTTGTGAGGCTCCCCTTGCACCATATACGAGATATAAGGGTCGTTTTGATATGCGAAATAGTATTCAAGCGGTGCTTATTTTTGCGACCAAACTAAACGCCAAAGAGACTTCAATGCAGTTTGAGCACCAACTTTGTCGAAGTGGCGCAGTGTTGCTGTGGTTGGTTGCGTTTGTCGGAGCCTGCAGTCCGCATTCCACCGTCTGCCATATTCTTTTCGATCCGTATATACCCAGGATGACATATATCCCTGTACTTTTTTTTGTGTTGCACGGAGCACGGACCACCGCCTAGAGAGCAATAACCACAGCAGTGCACAGATCATGCTTACCTCCAGCTTCCTACAGCACCACAACCCTGCTGCCCTGCTGCCCAGCAGCAGCAGCAGTGGGCACACCTTGCGTGTATGGATGATCGTACTGCGGCTATCACAGTTGGTTTATTCGGTCGATCACTTGACCACGCCACGAACACACCAACCAGCATCACACACCTCTCTCCCTGCTTCAGAATCCTCTTCTTCTGCTTATTGCTGTGTGTGATCCAACATTGCCACTGCTCCAGCTGTGCTCAGCACAGTGTGCCAACAACAGCAGCAGGCATGGTACTATGCGCATGTGGAAGATCCGCGCTGTAAGCTCAGTACTACTGTAGTTCGTTGTTGTTGTCATCGGCAGTGGCCGACGCACGTACGTTCCGCAGTGTGTGACCCATTATCCCCGGATCGATATATTCGTCGTCTCGAGTACAACAAAAACAAATCGTTCGTAATGTACAACAAATTATTCGTACGGCAGCGTTCGTACAAAACAGACTTACGGCAGTAGTTCTCATTGCTGTGTGTCCTACATTGCTGACCGATAGATCCTAGAGCCAGCTGAAAGGGGGTCAGTACACGTACGTTCCTCGCGTGGCTTTCTACAGCAGTACTGCTGTATATGCAGCCGTACCTGTACAAGCTACTCTACTGCTGTAGGAGATCGTGCAGAGTGTTTTAGATTTCGTAAAAAACACGACGTGCCAGTTGTACGAGCACTATTGTTCTAGCGTAGACGTTTCTACTGCGCGCGATAAAAATTTCGTTTCCGAGGTTCGACTCGCACCATTCACGCTTTTTTTTAAGTTCACTTCCGGCTTTTTTTGTGCCAGGACTACAACAGTACTATTAATAATAATACATTCGTCCACGCCTTGCTTTTCTGATCGTATAGTATGATATACTGTAATACAAGTTGTGTGTGTGTTTATTTTCCCACTTCTGACTTTTTTTGTACCAACCAGTACATTAATCCACCTTGCTTTTCTGAACGTGTAATATGATTTACATGTGTGTTTTTACCCAAGGTGAAGAGTTTAGGCGCGCTTAAGTGTGGCGTGCGTTCACACCTCAACATTTTACAGCTACTCCCAATAGTTGAGAGTAAAGCAAAGTATGTTCGAGAAAATACTGCTAATATAGGGTTTCCCCGTGAAAAAAAAAACGTCGCGAAGATCGTCGTCTGGGGAAAAAAAAGACGTCTCGAGGTTACGCCGCTTTATTATCCGTAAAAATACGAAAATCTGGGAATTTTGCCACGACGAAAAAATCTCACGAGAGGTACTTTTACGGCCTGTTTTTTTCGTCGTGAGGATGAACAGCTGCGAACAGACCGCACCCAGCCCATCCCCCCCTACTCCATATATATCCCAACCTTGGCATCCCTCATCTGGGTCGCTGAAAGCAATCCACAGCAGCAGTGTATACCACGACGACAATACCGCTTCAACGTGGGGCCGGCCGGCACCGCAGGATATACTGCTTTCCGTTTGGGTGCGACCCATGTACAGCTCTGCGCTGATCGCCTGTTGAGTTTCTTGTCGACGGAAACATGTCCTCGGGTGCACGCAGCAAGGGGCATGCAACCACACCAACAGCGAGCGCAAGACATTCCCTTCGCACTCGCATCCCGCAGAGCCTAGGCCGTCGCGAAGGGTATGGAGAGCCGCAGCATGCCGGACTGGGGATGGAGGGGGGTGGCGTTGGGCCAGTGAGGGCGACCGGGAGCAACAGCTCTTCTGTGTGTCTGGGTGATAGTTTTCAAATTGGCTCGCTGGGACTCTCACCGGAGTTGTAATTTGTGAGCACGAGGGGTGGGGGAGCTGCTGCTGTCACAGTGGTTGGAGGTTCGAGCGGGGTGGAGGAGGCAGATCACAAGGACGAGTATGAGCAGGGGGGGAATAACGCAGGCGGCGGTACCGCAGCAGGATATTATGCTTGGGGTTGTGGTATGTAGCGGGTCATTCGGAGCATATGGCGTTCGTATGATGTACGAAGCTACATGCACGGAGGATCGCTGCCTACGTGATTTTTGCGTTTTTGAAGATACTACTGCTGTAATGACCAGATACGAGGTATGACACCTGGTAGGAAGTACGTACTGCTGTTTGCTTTATGTACTCGTGTGTGGGGCAACTGCCTCTGTACGACCTTCAGGCATCCAGTAAACAACACACGCGTGATTGGACCCACGAATGGAAGGGGTGTAGCAGTAGCGCCAGTTTAGTAGCTGTTAACCGTGTCATGAGATAGATGCGGGTTCATGAGTTACAGGTGATGAGAGCATCAGGGATGCGCGAATCGGCATACTGTAAATAAATGTAGGAAATTGGATTTCACGACCACAAACTCTCACAGACGTGTGAACCTCCCTCCTCCCTTGCGCACAACGTCTGCTGTACAAACTTGGGGCCGCCGTATGTGAATTTACACGCAGACATGCACGGTCGCAACGCACTACTATTTTACCCCAACCTACCCGCCGTCCGTAGGGACTCGTACCACTTTTGTTAAACGAAAAGCTTTTATCTTCACACACCCGCGGGGATAACTACCGTTTCCATGTCATCAGTGTCCCACGGAAAAAGAGAACCTGGGTTGTAAAATCTTTTGCTGCAATTCGACGACAGTTTATCGGCGACCAGCACCCCCACTCCCCGACACAACACATTACCTCCTCCGACAATCAAAACTACTCGTCGACATCCACCCTCTAACCAAGACACCGCCAAGAGAGTATGCCGGACAATGATTCCTCTTCGAATCCTCAGTTTGGCGAGACGATTACGTACGAATCGGACGACTCCTATCTTGAATGGTACGTGCGTGCGTGGGATTTTACTTTTTTGCGGAGCATGCGTTCAAGTTTAAGCGCGGGCCTTCGTTGTTCACGAAAAGGCACGAGCGGCGAGATCTCCATAACTTTCGCAGACTACTCGCCAAACTGTCCTTCAAACGTCACGGCGAACTTCACGACGATATTTTAAGAACTAAGACGACGTTCTCCGCGACGTTCGTTCACGGCGTTTTGTAAAAAAATACGGGGAAACCCTCTAATATTATCGTAGGTACCTCGTACACTCGCAGTTTTTGTACTCGAGATACTGCGAGTACTGTGAGATGGGTGTATCCCAGGTTCGCCCTGGGTCTGCAGCAAGATTCTCTTTCGGTAAGGTGTAGCGTGGAGGACACGCCAGGTATAGGTGAGGCTCGGCACGGTCAGCCGAGCAGAAGTGATCATGAAGCATGACGCAAGTCATCTCACATGACAGTCATCAGTAATTACTCCCCGCCTCAACTATCATCAGATCTACGGAGATCTGCGGCCACTTTTAGTACAAGAGTCAATATCCACGATAACGGATGAACCACTGACTGTAGAGTAACGACCTGAGACTCACATCGCCCCCCAATGTTTGAACGCCTCTTGCTGGAGAACCCAGCAAAGGTTTCGAACATTCTAGAACGAACGGTTTCTAGGTTCTCTACTAATCACAAATTTGTACAGTGGTAGTTGATGTATATTATTCAACTGGTTCATTTTCAAACCACGTCACTCCCTGCGTAGTGAAAACCGCGGGCTTGTGTGACTATGATAGAATTTTACTACAGAATCAGTCGGGCGCAGGATCCGCAATGGGAACGCCAGGCTCCATATACGAAGCGATCATCCTTCGACCTGATGATCAACTCCACCCCAACAGCGGGTGGCCAGGTGACGTCGTGGAACGGCATGCTCGTATCATGGACACTCGGACGGCTCTCGGATTCAACTGGCACTACACTACTACCGATTGCCATATCGAAGACCATGGCCATATCGAGATAACCGCATCCCAATGTGCACGATGGCGAGATCCCGCACCAGTCTTGATTCCGCACGGACCGCCCCAGTCACTCCATGATGCAGTCAATGCCTTGTTCCTAACCGGAGCCGCCTCCGACTTCCCATTTCCTGGACCTACCTGCTCCGTGCCCCCCTGCGACGAGAGCTGCGCCCGGCACATCAGAACATCCACATGGTCGATTTTTCCTTGGAGTGCGGACAACGCCCCAGATCGCGTTTTCTTCGCGTCTGCACGTGTAGACATCTACGAGGACGCCGGAGAGCCGCCAGCACCGTCACCCATTTTGATGATAGGCGTTGAGTACTGCCTCGTAGCTGTCATCTACTCCCTTCCGAACCATTTCGTGACCCAGTTGCGTTCGAGAGGGCGGTGGTTGAAGTACGATTGCATACTCGGGGGGAGTACCACGTCTTGCGACGATTCCGACTATGACTGGTATCATGGTTTCCAGCATATGTATGTCTACCTTCGAAAGTCCATGACCTTGCCTGTTCCCCAGGCACAAACGACACCATACCGTAGTGCTAGCTACCATGAGCGCGCAAGCCAAGAACGCGCGGAGATAATCGAGGCGACTAGACAAGGACCCATCATGCCTCCGCCTTACCGAAGTCCTGGCCACTACGACGTGGGGAGCGCAGCTGTGCCTTGCCGACTCGACTCCGACGTACCGCCGCCTTGAGCGTCTCCCGTGCACACGTGGCCATTTGGGTACCCCCAAAATCCTCCAGAGGTCCTCTAGAGGATTCCAAAAACAAAACGATCCCCCAGAATGGTAATGAGAAAATCCTGTGTAGGATTTCGTACCCGCAAAATCCTGCAGAGGAAACAGAAACCGACTTGGTCCCTCTAGAGGGTGTCTGCTGACACTCCTGTGGAGGGCGTTGTCCTCATCAACGGCCCTCTGGGGGGTGCCGTGATGGAAATAATCCCCCAGCATGGTAATGAAAAAATGCTGTGCAGGATTTCGTCCCCATGAAACTCTGTACAGGAAACAAAAGTGAAATCGCCCCCCTGGACGTTTTTTTATGACATTCCTGTGGAGCGTATTAAAAAAATCGGCGGCCTCTGGGGGGTGTCGCGATGAAAATAATCCCCCAGCATGGTAATGTAAAAATCCTGTGCAGGATTTTGTATCTATGAAACCCTGTACAGGACATAAATCTTCACTCTACCCCCTGGACGGTTTTTGAGAGCAATCCTGTGGAGGGTATTCCAATAATCGACGGCCCTCTGGGGGGTGTCGCGATGGCAATAATCCCTCAGCATGGTAATGAGAATATCATGTGCAGGATAGCACAAACACCTCAATATGGCATGGCCTTAATATCCGTTTTCAGGATTTCTTATCTTCGAAACCATGCAGAGTAAACCAAATTGTTAAAATTATTATCCCTCTGCAGAATTTGGTCACTCTGCTCCTTTGATGGCCTCACTAGACTATTATACTCGTAAATATTCTTAATGTTGACAATTTACCTCCATACCTCGCCGACGCTTACAGGCTGTCATCTTTGTTCAAAGCTCTAAGGCGGGCGGGAAGCAAAACTTAAAAAAACACTTTGCCACAGATCACAGCAGCAGTTTATGACTGTTGCCGGCCGTTCGGTTCCCAACCAGATTTCTGTACGCTCAGGTGTACACCCGTCTGGCCTTGCTGTCTCTCTTAAATGAAAAGCTTCAATATCAGTCCTCTTTCGCTCTCTGTACTTGTGTGCATCCCCGTATCAGACATGCCTCCCCAGGTTTCTAGATGTAATACTCTACGTAAAAATATTCACGTATATCTGCTATTAAACCACTACTCGTACTATACTACGTGTACAACGACTGAAAGATACCTTCAACACATGGGTAAGATATACAGACGCAGCAACGCGACCTACGTGGAGACGCCTATCTACCATCGACGTTCAGGACAAAAAAAAAACGTGCTCAGTCGGCAATACGCGTACTCCATTCCAGAGTCGGGCCCGGTCTAGCGCTGTCCGTGTCGGGAATGCCCGCCCCCTCGCATGCTGCCGGGGACGTTGCCCTTGTTGGCGTGGCCTGCTCCTTCGCTGCTGCCGCTGCCGTTCTAAGCGCTGGATCCATCTGTATTGGTTCGACGTCGTCTTCGTCGCCGTTGTTGTCGCCGTGGCCTTTGTTGTCGTCGTCGTCGCCCTTCTCGTCATGGTCGCTCTTATCTTGGCCGCCCTCGCCTTCCTGGTCAGCAGTTAAACCGCCTGTTACGTAAGCACAGCAGAGCCAGAGGGAAGCGCGAAGGACACACGTGGCCACTGAGAACACATAACAAATATACCTGACGTAGGCATTAATCCCCTGGAGGGTCGCAGCAAGGGGAGCGTACGTGGACACAAGGAACGTGGTAATCAACAGAAATCACAAAAAAAAAATCGAACGGCCATCTGAAAAGCGCACCAATAAAACCAAACCTACATCTCACAGATCATGCGGAGCCTAGCGAGTTGGGTCGGGTCAGGAGGCGTTCACAACCTCACTGGTCAGGTGCTCGGCTGGACAAGTGACGGCAAATATCATGGTACAGTACTAGTGGTCCCTCTATAACGTCGGCTCAATAATGCGAGTGCCCTATCTAATGCCGAATCTGCATTGTAAGGGACGCACCCTGTATAGTGCCAGTTCCGCCGCTTGGGTGTCCGTCAATAATGCCGGGTCAGTGTGTATCCTACTTATGCTGTGCACATCTATGCATACACCCACAAACACCAGAGAAACAGCAGGTGGTGCAACCGTTTTGGTGTCTGCTCGATTCCGGGTTGGGCTGGTTCGTCGAAGTAGATGACAGCATGTTGTGTTTTTGTGGGAATCTCTTCTGTGTGAGCAAGACGCACAGTAGTATGGATGTATGGGGCCACATTGGGCAGACGTGGCAAACAGACAAAAATACACATGGACACGGCACGGCACCAAAAACGTGGGCTCTGAAACTCGGCTTTAGTACCATTCGTATGATACGAGTACACAACACATGTTCAGCAGCACAGGAACAAGACAGGTCAATTCTGCTATCTGTGGTGCAGAATAGTACCGGGTATTCCATATTATACTTTACGACTATTGTCAGAGTACGTTCCAGGTATAATATTAATATCAGAACACAGCAGTACAACAGTAGTGCACAGCAGTGGTATGTTTAGAACAAACATAACTTTCTGGAGTATACTGCTGGTGGTGCACAGTGCACCATCCCACTACTGTGTGTTCCATACACCCCTCTGCTGCTCACTCACTGCGAATACATGTCATACGTAGCAGGTGTCCCTCCCTGTGTCCCTCATTCTAACCCCGCATTACAGCAGCGTATTCTCGGTCGCTTGTTGCATACGGTGGTGTATGGTACATTGATTCTTCAACTGTGCTTGGCATTATAATAGAAGAGTCTCAAATCGCGAATAACGGCATCGTACCCGAACAATGCCGGTGCCCGCTACAATGCCGGTATTCTAAAATGTAATGATTCTTCAAAAGTGCCGGCAAACACCGGCGCTATCCAAGAATCCCAGACAGTGAATTATGACGAGGGAAGTGTGATATATCGTATGCAAGTGAGGTTTTCGGTCGGATAGTAAAACAGGTCGCTTCTGCGGAGTAGGAGATAGCCTAGATTACTACTTCATATACGTCGGATACTCGCGAGTCCGGACGTGCCGGTGCGAGCACACGGTTTTTCGTTGAGGGACACCAACAACTGCCGAGAGCGCTTAACCCCTTTACAACTGGAAACCCGGGGTTGGGGACATAGTTACTCGTAATCAGTACAATGAATGATGGGTTTTGGGCCTCTAAAAGGGTTAATAGCGTGGGCAAGCAAAATTCGACGCAAGTCGACGAAGGAAGAAACTGCTGAAATCTGCTCGCGATAAAAATGCAAGGCGCGTACCACAGTGGGGAGGAGGGAGAGGAGCCTGCGTTGTAACCCCGGACCTAAGTTACAAAAGGAAGGGAGACAGAACTTTAGGGCAAGACATATGATAGATGGGAAGAAAAGAAAGAAAAAACACTGCTGGACATCTATTTTTTTTTTTCGTGTCCAGAATAGTAGTGGATGTACGAGCTGCACCCACCGCATCTTGGACCCGCAGAATATGTGCAGAGACTCGGACAGGACGAACTTCACCCGCGCCCCCGCTTGACTAGTGGTTAGACCGCGAGGTTACTAATGCCAAGGTCATGGGTTCGAAACCCCGGCCAAGGCGGAGTTTTTTCTTGCAAAAAAAAATGCAGACAGCGTCTACTGCTGCTGTGGCGTGAGCTTTCAAAGCTCGACGCGAGTCGAAGACGGAATAAGGCTGTTTCCTATGGAGTTCGATTTCGAGCCTCAGAATTATATTTTTCGATCTCCAAAATGAATGACCCTGCTTATGCAGTTCAAATATGCCAAATCCGACGGGATATTTTTCGATATGAGAATCCGATGACCCAAGTCGCCAAAATCCGACGACTTTCACCAGATTTTCAAATCGAAAAAGGGCATGCTCTCTAAATTCAAGATGTCATCCACGACAGCAAACAGCAGCAGAACGATCGATCACTTGGATGGTGATTCAGCTTTATAGCGACGTTGCTTCGCGCCATACGCGCGGTCGGCGGGCGGCGCGTCCCACCGTGGCCAGACTACAGTCAGTGGGCGCGGGCTCGGGCCTAGACACCAAGACAAGCGCACTCGGCGCGCACCTCTCCGTGGATACGTACTCGAAGACTACACTGCTGTACAGCAGCACAGCAGCAGCAGCAGCAGCAGCAGCAGCAGCAGTCAGACACATGATAAAGCACAAAACACCAAGACAGCTTGACTCTAGCGCACGCGCCACGTCTCTTCTCCGCCTGACCAGAGGCAGTCAGCCTTGGCTCGGACGCTTGGGTCCTACGCGAAGGGCAGCGAACCCAGCGCGTCTCTTCGCGGCGCCAGACCACAACAACAACAGTTGGTCTTGGCGTTTGCTCGAATATCAGCACGCGTAATAAAAATCTGATTTTCCGCGTTGGACGACTGTTTCGATTTGCCAAGTTCACATCTGAAAATGCGATCGGATCAAAATCTGAATACCAAAAATCGAACCGCATAGGAAACGGCCTAAAACGCTGCATTAATTCTCGCGATAAAAAATCAAGGTACGTACCATTGGGAGAGAAGGGAGAAGCGCCCGCTATGTGAACTCGGATCTGAGCTACTACTAGGAGGGAGCGGGAGAGTAGGGCAAGGGTATTAAATGGGGTCCAAAAAAACAATGCAACGCCTTCAGGAAAGGTACACCGTAAAACTACGCTCAGCAGCAGCTACAGAGTACTTGTAGTATATTCAGTGCTTGCCACAACTAGTTTGCTGCGTTAAAAAACAAACGTCAGATTGAGCACGTACAGTCAGTACATACTTTGTACCCGGTGTACCGCTAAATGTAAAACCTAACACACCCCGCGCGCAATCAAATTATCACAGCAAGCTTGCACAAGACAATTTTGAGAAATGTGCGATCTCTCGCAGCTGAGAGGTACATGAAATACTGAACACGTACTATATACCAGGTCCAAGGGGATACATCACCCCCAGCTTCGTCACCGGTACCATGCAGGCCCTACCAAAGATGTCAGGAGACATGCCAAGCAAGTCAAAACTGTGCTGTCAAAGGTGTACCACCAGGTGGGCCGGTGTGTTCCCTACTACACCCTATCAATCGCAACTCGATGTTAGTCAGGGAAGTCAAGGGCAAACCTGCTGTCTGTCATAAAGATCTAAAGTTCAGTCTTTGGGCTGTACGTGCAGAAATGTATCGTACTTGGTACCTGTGCTTCTAGTCACAAACAGGGGTGTCCCAACCAGCACCAAGGGGCTATTCTAGGGGACACATTTACAGTAGTACTCGTAGCTCTTTGGCAAAGTATCACATACAGTACCAGGTATCCTGTATATATACGTATGCAGCGTGATACCTGGTGCTTCGAAAAAATGCGAAAGGAACCGACGACAACTGCATCGGCTACACCAAAATAAGGAGCACGTCATACAGGCTCACCAGGTGTAAGATGTGTTCGACGTGCAGTCGTACGACACGCGCGCAGCAACAAGATTAGGCATCTGCTGTACGCGCTTGAAACGCAAGATCGCCTCTCTTTTTGATCTCGAAATAATTTGAATTTTGTCACACACCAACAGCCAACCGTGCACCAACGGCAAAAAAAGTAAACTGTTCGCAAAAAAAACAGCCCTCCTCTTCTCGCGAAAGAACGAGAGCGCCAACCACCTGCTTCACTCCATACGCGATATCAACATAAAGAACAGCACACACCTTGCGAGAGCCACCACTGGCGGATGCACCGCCCTCGCCCTTGCCGCTACTCGAAGGGCGCCCGTGGGAAAATCTCCGGGAGACCTACAGTACGCTCTGCAATGTCTCTGGTACGAAGGCCTCTCCGATCCGATCTCAGCAGAAGCCGCGCCGCTCGCCCAACGGAAGCCGACACTTCCAATGATCTTCTCCTCCTCATTCGGAGGTGCATCTCCTCTGTTGGTTGCTTGACGTGTGCCTATGGGGTTGTTAGCCCCAGCACAAGCCTTTCCGCCTGCCTTCGTGATAACTTGTCTGGAAGTGTGGAGTGCACACTTTGCAAGTCGGTTGGTCCGAATAAATTCTGGTTTTCCTCATCCTTCTGAAGGATTGCTGATGCGGGGACTAAACACGTTTTAGGTTGCTAATCCAAGAGGCTTCTGCACTGCTGTCTGGCTCAGTGCTGCCTAGCACTCGGTATCGCCACTACTTGAGCTTCACGAGGGCGATACAGTGGGGCACAGCTGTAGCAGGGGAGCAGGGTAAATCGTAGCAAGGTGGCAAACTGCGTGACAAAATATTTCCAGGTACAAACAGCGGTAGTAGTATACCGTATTAATAGGTGCATTTATTACACACATCATGCCGCCGGCTGTGTCCCGCATCTAAACAAATCTCTGGAGGTCGTTGGTTCTTTTTTACGCATTACAGTATTATGCTGTGTTATGTCCTCTGGAGGGTATACTACGTGCGCTTTCCCTCTGGAGGGGTTTATTGCTTCACGAAACCCCTGAAGGGTGTTGCCTGTTTTCCTATGCGCTATTTTAGTGTGTCCTCTGGAGGGTGTTGTTTTGCGTCTGGATGAATTTGTGACGTCACAAAACCCCTGGAGAGTGTTGTGGTTGCTTTATACTTTATACCCGGTATTAATATTAATAGTATTATGCAGTATGATGTCCTCTCTGCGTACGATTCTCTCTGACGGAAGTTTTATGTTATTGCTATATACATCTAACACCTGAAGGGTGTTGACTGTTTTCCTCTGTAGAGGGTTAATATGCGTCATTGCATCTTCGTGACGGCGTTGTTTTACCTCTGGATGAAAGTTTTGGGTCACTCCACAACGGTTAACCCTATTTAACACCTGAAGGGTGTTGATTATTTTCCTCTAGAGGGTTATATGCGTCATTTCATCTTCGTGAGGGCGTTGTTTTACCTCTGGATGAATGTTTCGGGTCGCACAACCCCTCCCTGGAGGGTGTTGGTTGCTTTTTACTCTGAAGGACTCTGCACTATTATGTCCTCTGGAGGATGTACTGCGTACGATCTCTTTTTGGCGGAATTTTGGCTCCACATATCACCTGGAGGGTGTTGATTCTTTGCCTGTGGAGGTTTATTCGTTTATTGTATCTTCTGCAGGGTGTATTATAAGGGTTGTACCTCTGGAGGAGTGCGTTGAGCCAGAAAACATCTGGAGGGTGTTGGTTCCGTTTTCCTCTACAGGATTATGCAACCTTATGTCCTCTGGAGGGTGTACTGCATGCTTTTCCCTCTGGAGTATTTTTATGGGTGGACCAAACCCCTGGAGGATGTCGTTCTTTTCCCTATTTAGGTTTACGCGTCAATACATCCTTTGGAAGGTGTATTTCCTACAACATTCCTCCCGGAGGATTTTTTTCACCTGAAATCCCGTGGAGGGGTTGGTCCCCTTTTCCTCTACAGGATTACACAGTGGTATGTCCTCTGGAGGGTCTATTTCGCAGGTGTTCCCTCTGGAGGAAAATGTTGCTCCATCAAACCCCTGGAGGGTGTACTTTCTTTTTCCTCTCGAGGATTGTACATTATTATGTCCTCTGGAGGGTGTAGTTACCATGTCATTTCCTCTGGAGGGATTAGTTGTATCACAAAACCCCTGGAGGTTGTCCGCCAATTTCCTCTGGAGGATTTTGTAGCATGATTTCCTCTGCAGGGTGTAATTCGAAAGTGTCTCCCTCCGCAGGCTTTAGGTTCGTAGATAAATCTTCTGGAGGATATTGTTTTCCGCCTTCTACAGGAAATTACACCCCATTATCCTCTGCAGGCTTTAATAGGGTTGCAAAACCCTCTGCAGGGGTGCGAGCAAAATCCTCTGGGGGGTTTTATTCGGTAAAACGCTCTACAGGGAACACAATGCCCTGGTTCCGTCGGAGCATTTTGTGCAGTAACCTCCACAGGGTATTCATTCACTCTGGAGGATTTACTGTTTGAAATAATCCTCTGCAAAATCCTCCGGAGGACAAACATACCCTCTGGAGAATTTAGAAACTCACAGAATCCTCTGCATAATCCTCCAGAGGGCTAAATCCCCCTCTGGAGGGTGAAATTGCCCTCCACAGGCTTTTTTCGAGCGTACAGGATTTTTGGGGGTAGCCAAATGGCCACGTGTGTGTTCTTCACATGTATGTTGGAACGTTTTGATTTTTGATGTGATATTGCTTCTCGATTAGGACTACCTGCCTTCTTGTTTCCCTCTTTTTGCTAGAACGCATTTTGTAGAAATGTTGCACGGCGCGTCCAGCCTTTCGAGTTCTGCGCGGCTACATTTATATTAACTGTTCGGTCGACAGAGTGTTGTTTACGGGGTGCATGTACGTGACGATCATCGGCGAAAAGTCTACTTGTATGCCTTTTGTCATCTTTGACTTCACGGCAGCGTTTTATTTGGTGTGGGGGTGTGTTCGCGACACGTCGAGGTCATCGCAAAATCTGCGCGATGCTCGACTGTGACGTTTTGTTTATGTGTTTGCTTCGAAATAGCGGCAACAGCAGCATCTGCAAACAAGTAATATTCTACGTGGCAAATATCGACGTCGCGAGAGAATTGTCATACCGCCAGCCAACCTTTTGTTTTTTGGTAAAACCCTAGGGAACAGCGGGGCAACCCTTGCCCTGCCCTACAATAGAATACACAAAATAGACGTGATGCAGGAACAACTCTCGCCACGCACGAGGGGGGGGGGTGTAGTAAGTAGTTTGTTTGTACCAGGATGGATGGATAGATATTTTGTTGCGAAAAAGAAAGCCTCGGCATTCGTGAACGACAACATGCACGTACATACGTCGTCTACGTCCGGAACCTCAAACGTTCTATCCGGCGCGAGTAACAAAAGCGAATAAAAGCATGCCGCTTCCCCGCTCCCCATTGCGCCAGAACATATGTACAGGAGGACCGCTGCTGTGTCCTGGTCGGTAACCGTGGGACCCGCAGATTAAAATTCCAAAATTTTCCGTTAAAAAACTTTACTTTGGGGTGTTCTAGTTAAGCAAAATTGTTTTGCTTGAATTCCCGAGGTTTACCTAGGGTTATCTAAAAGCAAAAATAATTTCATGTCCTAACGGACAAAATGACAAAAAACGTTACACCAGCGCTTTTTTGCCAGTATGCTTGAATTCCCCGAGGTTTCCCCTAGGGTTATCTACAAGCAAAAATAATTAATGTCCTAACGGACAAAATTACAAAAAACCGTTACACCAGCTCGCGGTACAAAAAACTCACTCCAGGCAATCAGGGTACACTAAAACCAAGTTAGATTAAATTTTCTGTCAAGGTATACCGTTTTATGGCGAAAAATCCATGTCCGTCCGTCTCACTTGTGAAAATGCCAACAAACGGTACACCATCGTATTTTTGTCAGTTTACGGTACGAAAAAGTAAAACGAGGTGTTTGTACTTTGCTGTTCGAAGTTGTATCATATATTATTGCGCACCCCCCCGCTCGGAGACAAGGGGGGCGGAGAGAAGGGCAAGCCCCTCAGGCGGCTCCAACAGCAACCCCACGCTAGCATCCGCAAACTCGAGTCAACTTCCATCCCAACTGGCAATGCCTAACGCTCGACGCCAGCCTGTCTCAAGACTCGTGAACACGTGCAATACAAAGGCCAACATCAACACACGCATACACCTGGCAACTGTACAGGCTTGTATATGCGAAAACAAGCATGAACACATACACTATATCATACCAGATAGATGCACTTCACGGCCGACGCACAACTGCGGATACACCTCTCTCCTGCGGTTTTAGATTGCGCCCAAATTCCGAGCAGCTGATGAATCAGCACCATTGCGTCCGCTTTAAAACCAAGTCACACTGCGAACTAGACAAAATGTGTCTTGGGCTATTCAATTGTTACGTACAATTAACCCGCGTTGATCTGATTGGTTGCCCAAACTTCTTCCGTACATGTATAACTCGCATTTTCTCGTGCCTCGATAATGCTATGCTTTGCACTTTGCTTTCGAAGTTGTTCTCAGTTCGTAGAACTGAGTCTCTGTTTTGGTAAATGCAAATCTGTCTGTATGTCTGTCTGTCCGCAAGGCTTATATTTTCGAGCACTTTCCAATGGCCGATATATAAGCTCGCCACAGATGATATTCGTACGACGTTTTCGACCCTTACGGACCTTATATACTGAAAAATACCATACCACCAGGCAAATTTAGCCATATAATACATCCACGACATCGTAGCATGGTACCATACCGCAAACGTACCATACCATATACTGCTGTGTTTTTCCCGTATCATACCGTCAACACATACCATACCACATACGGTGGTTTGTTGATAAGTCCCAGACGAAGAAAGATGATGTTTCAGGTTTTAGTATTATTCTCCCGGCAGAGTAGATACAGATGGAAGTGGCCCTGGTGGGTATCACGTACACCCACAGAAGTAACCACCAAAATAATCTCATAATAAGCCAATATACCGAATAGTCATGAAACCGTCAAATACTGAACAAGCACATTCGAACACACTCCCTGCTTTTTCAGCAAAACAGCAATGACAACTCAAGAAAACATATCAAAACTCATCTCCATGATCAAAAACCAACTAAAATATGAAACCTGTACCTTACAAGCAAAAACCTCTTCCTCCCGTATGAAACTATTGCAGATCTCCTTTGCAACAGCTCAAAGCCGTAAAAACAAAAACTAAAGCGACAGATAAATGATAGAGCTCGCGAGGAACCCCGTTCCCCCGGACACAGGTCTCCCTGTGCCCCCTACTCCCGCCATAAATTCTCAGATCGTAGCGGTGACGCGAGATACCAAATATCTTTCCCTATAGAGTTTGCCCGGCGCTTAATATTCCCGAAACAACATCCGTTTTTGTGTCAGAACCAAAAATAAAAGCACTCCCTATTTCTGGTTCAGTTCACTAGCTATCCTTGTTCCCTGAAATACTTCACCTTCCCACTCGTGTCCCGAGATTTTCATCACCCTCAATCATGAATAATCATACCCACAATATTTCATCTCCCAACTCGCGAACAAGATTTCCATCTCCCATCAAGTTCGGAAAAACAATGGTGATAGAACAACCAATCATCATGAACATGCATGCCCTCCCTTGTTCTGCCACCACTAGGCAGCACAAAGATAAATTCCTGCAAGACCCAATGAAATCAGTATCCACCAACACCGCATAACATAAATACACCCTTGACCCGTACCCTCACCAAACCATTAAAATAAGCGGTATTATATATGGTATTTGTCCAGTTGCTCTTCTGGGCCTGCCCACATCAAACACGGAGCGCAACAAAGCGCAGTGGATGGCGTACAGGGCAGTAACATTCTACCCAAACACACAAAAATACATCTCAATTACCAGGTGGGGGTGGGGGTTATTCACGTATCTCATCCAGAAAAAGCCCACATATTGCGTGCTCGTACCTACCATCCAGTATGAACTCATTATACTACACATTTCATACTCGTACTTGTACGTACTACGTATCAATTCACGAATTTTTACCCTCGTCGTAAAAAGAAACAAAAAAAAAACTTCAAAATGTAACAGTGGATCGAAGGTCTACCGTTACGAGTACAAACGATACCCCATCGCCCCGCGTGTTGCCGGACCCCAAAAAAAAATCAGCGGACGATCCAACCACGCCTGCCCCATCCACGACCTCCCGCTGCTGCTGCTGCTGCTGACCTTCCGCGGCTGCTGCTGCTGCTGTTCCTGACCTCCCGCTGCTGCTGCCCCTGCTGCTGCTGTCGTCGTGTGCACGCGACAGCTGTGTCACGCGACTTGTTGCCGATGCAGACGTGCCCTCCTTCGTTACTAGTACTGCTGCAGCAGCAGCCGATTCCCCCCACGTCGGCTCCCTCGACCACTACCACACCGTAGTCGAGTGCGCGCATCACGTACGCGGCTTTCCCGACCATGCCACTTGGGTGGCCGGGTGCACACGGCCTGGCTCACCGTGCGACTTCACGCGAAAATGTGCAGATATGTCTCCCATCCCCACCGCTTCCAGCCCCACCACAATCTTCCCGCAGTGGGGTGCCCACGATTAAGTTTCGCACGACTTGTTGTCCCCCGCGCCACTCCCGGCGCAGGCGCCTGCGGTTCTGCTCCCACCGCAGGGCTTTTGCCTCCCTCTTCAAAACGCCGTCGTTTCCTCGGCATGCTCCACCAACGCCAACACAGCCTCCGCCCTCGCTTTCGATCCGTCCTCGATGTCCGCCGGCGATGGACACTTGCTACTGTCGTGCCCCCTTCCACCACACCTTTCACAAAGTTTGGTGGTGCAGTAGTCGCTGCAGTGGCCCGTAGCCCTGCATCGCCAGCACTTCACCGAATCCTTCTTCTTCCCTCCCTTTCCCCGACCTCTTCCCTGTCCTCCTTTACCACCATGTCCACGCCCTCCCTTGCTGACGAGCGCAAGGTTGTCGCTGCCCTTGCCCTTGCCGAAACTTGGAAGTAGCGTTTCGTATTGGTTCCGTACCAGGTTCAGGATTTATTTTCGGTCGTAAACCTGTTTCAAATTTAGGTCTCGGATCTCGAATGCGTACTCGGGAGAGGGGAGAGCAGATACGAAACAGGAGTATAGGGTGTCATCGTCCACTGTCATCCCAGCATTTAGCAACTTTACCCGAAGATCTTCAATCTCGTAGAACTTTTCTACCGGGTCATCCTGCTCGCCAATCTTGAAGTTGTAAAGCTCCCTCATACATGTACCCTTTTGGGCATTTGTTTTGGTGTCGTACCAATCTAGGATCTCCTCCCAGCACCTCCTTGGGGGTGTACTTCGGTGGAATCTAGCTCTGTCAGCGTTCGACTCCAAAGCCTGCGACAAAAACACCCATGCCACAAGCTGCTTCTCGTACGTTGAGGCTGTCACTCCCTGGGCCATGAGGGACTTCTTGTCATTCCCCTCGGCCCCAATCTCGACGTACTCGTCGCTGTCGAAGACAGTCTCGAATCCGTGGAGCTTCGTGTAAACCTTCATCTGTTTACAGAAAACTTCAAAATCCTCCTTGCCTTTCAGCACAGGGATCGCCATTTTGGGCTGCCCCAAAAAAACTTGTCCTCGAAGTCCACCCGACACATTAGAGGGCTGCTCACGTTTGGGGTTATTACCCCAGTCCTCCCTTCTTCCACCGTAGTGGCCAGCTCCCTCGGGAACGCGTTCACCCTGCCGGCTCCCGTTGCCAACGTCGGAGTGTTCCGACGCTGGCGTGTGAAGCATCTCTCCCTGTTCCAACTGCAGTAGATAGCTGTTGCTGTCTACCGGACCCCATCTGTGCCATCATCTCGAGGATCTCGGCGTGATTCGCCTTTCGACGCTCCTCTGCGTCGGCGGCCGCCTGCTGCAGCCCCTCGAGGGCGAGGCCCTGCTCTAATACCATAGTCCGAAGATCTTCTACTTCGTCACCTATGAGCCTAGGTTGCCAACGTTGAAAAACTCTAGAGTGTTGATAAGTCCCAGGCGAAGAAAGATGATGTTTCAGGTTTTAGTATTATTCTCCCGGCAGAGTAGATACAGATGGAAGTGGCCCTGGTGGGTATCACGTACACCCACAGAAGTAACCACCAAATAATCTCATAATAAGCCAATATACCGAATAGTCATGAAACTGTCCAATACTGAACAAGCACATTCGAACATGGTTTTCCCATATTCTCATATACCATACCACCAACATATCCCATATTCCCATATACCATACCACCAACATATCCCATATCCCATACCGAGTTGGGGAGACGTCTATACACCAGACCAGGTGCCTGCTACTGCTGTAGTGCTGTCTTGTTGTGCAAGGGTGGCGATGAATACAAGAGTTGGCTCAGACGCTTGGGTCCTACGCTCAGTTCAGCGCATTGGCCGCTGGTGTGCACGAAATAGATGAAAAGCATTATCTACGAGTACTACTACTGCAGCTGTATCCGTCTCGAATGGCAAAAAATGGGCTTTTTTTTCAGGTTTAGGAGGATACCGTAGGACGCCGCCGGCAAACTCTTGCCCCCTAGAGCATGCATCCACCTCATTTCTTCGAGCCCGTCATCTATACTAGTTGATCTTTCCCGCCACCGAGCGCGTTGCCCGTGGGCTGAGTCTCTGTCAAGATCGAGCGTGTATCGTCTATCGTCGCACGAGCAGGTCTTTTACAGTTACTGTACAACAAACGTCTATCGTCTATCGTCGCACGAGCAGGCCTTTTACAGTACAACAAACGTGTCGAATGAGTGGCAAAAAATGGGCTTCTTTTCAGGTTTGGGAAGATACCGTAGGACGCCGCCGGCAAGCTCTTGCCCCCTAGAGCATACATCCACCTCATTTCTTCTAGCCCGTCATATTTACTAGTTGATCTTGCCCGCCACCGCGCGGGTTGCCCGTGGGCTGAGTCTCTGTCGAGATCGAGCGTCTATCGTGTATCGTCGCACCAGCTGAAATAATATTTTTTTGGTGTACTTCGCGTTTCCATTCACATACTATAGCAGGTCTTTTACAGTACAACAAGAGTGGGCTACTTCTTGTTCCACAGCAAAATTATCGACGAGTACTACTACTGTACTGCAGAGTGCTGTACCCGTCTCGAATGGCAAACAAAATGCATTTCGTCTATCGGTACAACAAAAAACGTCTCGAATGGCAAAAAATGGGCTTTTTTCAGGTTTGGGAGGATACCGTAGGACGCCGCCGGCAAGCTCTTGCCCCCTAGAGCATGCATCCACCTCTTTTCTTCGAGCCCGTCATCTATACTAGTTGATATTGCCCACCACCGCGCGGGTTGTCCGTGGGCTGAGTCTCTGTCGAGATCGAGCGTCTATCGTGTATCGTCGCACGAGCTGAAATAGTACTTTTTTGGTGTACTTCGCGTTTCCATTCGCATGCTATAGCAGGTCTTTTACAGTACAACAGGAGTGGGTTACTTTTTGTGCCACAGCAAAATTATCTACGAGTACTGTTGTAATGCTGTATCCGTCTCGAATGGCAAAAAAAATGCATACAGTACTACTATCGCCGGTCTTTTACAGCAGCGAAAGGCAAAAAATGGGCTTTTTTTTCAGTTTTGGGAGGATACCGTAGGACGCCGCAGGCAGCAGTGGATTACTTTCTACTTCTCGCCATTTTTTGTCTTCGATCCTCATCGTATATTTCGGTACAGTACTCGCAAATAATAACCCGCCGGTTGAAAATACATGTCAATCTGTCGAATGTGTAACAACCCACTAAATGTTCTTCATTGGCCAACAAAGCGTCGTCATTCGCATACTATAGCTGTAGAGCCTGGTATCAGCATACGGCTACCCTATATATATACCCCCTATACGATATGGGGAATGGGAATTTGGAAACGACAGGCAGAGAAGTGTACGAGGGATACTACTGATTCAAGGAAGGATATTTGGTTTATATAGGAACGGCATCTACGCTATTTTGTCAGAAGGCAAGCATACAAAAATACAAGGTTCCCCTCCGGGAGGTGCCGTATTAATAGGGGAGTGGCGCAAGAGCGAAATAATTATACTCGTATGAAACCTTGCACACTTTTTTAGAAGTAGCACCTGCACCCACCCATCATTTTAACGTGAAGAACACACACAGCATATTTTGAGGACAGACTACATTATACTGCTGATCGCGGAATTAGTGTGGGATCATTAATTACTACAATAATAATATATAATAGGGTATATCGGTAAGTTGAGGTATATTGATCCAGCTGACTCGCGGCGATTAATTCGTAAGTACATAAACGTTGCGCGAGGTCGAGGTTGCGCCATAATACTTTGTGACCGGCTGAGTAATAAAAGGTGCAGCACATACATACATACATACATACATACATACATACATACATACATACATACATACATACATACATACATACATACATACATACATACATACATACATACATACATACATACATACATACATACATACATACATACATACATACATACATACATACATACATACATACACATACATACATACATACATACATACATACATACATACATACATACATACATACATACATACATACATACATACATACATACATACATACATACATACATACATACATACATACATACATACATACATACATACATACATACATACATACATACATACATACATACATACATACATACATACATACATACATACATACATACATACATACATACATACATACATACATACATACATACATACATACATACATACATACATACATACATACATACATACATACATACATACATACATACATACATACATACATACATACATACATACATACATACATACATACATACATACATACATACATACATACATACATACATACATACATACATACATACATACATACATACATACATACATACATACATACATACATACATATACATACATACATACATACATACATACATACATACATACATACATACATACATACATACATACATACATACATACATACATACATACATACATACATACATACATACATACATACATACATACATACATACATACATACATACATACATACATACATACATACATACATACATACATACATACATACATACATACATACATACATACATACATACATACATACATACATACATACATACATACATACATACATACATACATACATACATACATACATATACATACATACATACATACATACATACATACATACATACATACATACATACATACATACATACATACATAACATACATACATACATACATACATACATACATACATACATACATACATACATACATACATACATACATACATACATACATACATACATACATACATACATACATACATACATACATACATACATACATACATACATACATACATACATACATACATACATACATACATACATACATACATACATACATACATACATACATACATACATACATACATACATACATACATACATACATACATACATACATACATACATACATACATACATACATACATACATACATACATACATACATACATACATACATACATACATACATACATACATACATACATACATACATACATACATACATACATACATACATACATACATACATACATACATACATACATACATACATACATACATACATACATACATACATACATACATACATACATACATACATACATACATACATACATACATACATACATACATACATACATACATACATACATACATACATACATACATACATACATACATACATACATACATACATACATACATACATACATACATACATACATACATACATACATACATACATACATACATACATACATACATACATACATACATACATACATACATACATACATACATACATACATACATACATACATACATACATACATACATACATACATACATACATACATACATACATACATACATACATACATACATACATACATACATACATACATACATACATACATACATACATACATACATACATACATACATACATACATACATACATACATACATACATACATACATACATACATACATACATACATACATACATACATACATACATACATACATACATACATACATACATACATACATACATACATACATACATACATACATACATACATACATACATACATACATACATACATACATACATACATACATACATACATACATACATACATACATACATACATACATACATACATACATACATACATACATACATACATACATACATACATACATACATACATACATATACATACATACATACATACATACATACATACATACATACATACATACATACATACATACACATACATACATACATACATACATACATACATACATACATACATACATACATACATACATACATACATACATACATACATACATACATACATACATACATACATACATACATACATACATACATACATACATACATACATACATACATACATACATACATACATACATACATACATACATACATACATACATACATACATACATACATACATACATACATACATATACATACATACATACATACATACATACATACATACATACATACATACATACATACATACATACATACATACATACATACATACATACATACATACATACATACATACATACATACATACATACATACATACATACATACATACATACATACATACATACATACATACATACATACATACATACATACATACATACATACATACATACATACATACATACGATACATACATACATACATACATACATACATACATACATACATACATACATACATACATACATACATACATACATACATACATACATACATACATACATACATACATACATACATACATACATACATACATACATACATACATACATACATACATACATACATACATACATACATACATACATACATACATACATACATACATACATACATACATACATACATACATACATACATACATACATACATACATACATACATACATACATACATACATACATACATACATACATACATACATACATACATACATACATACATACATACATACATACATACATACATACATACATACATACATACATACATACATACATACATACATACATACATACATACATACATACATACATACATACATACATACATACATACATACATACATACATACATACATACATACATACATACATACATACATACATACATACATACATACATACATACATACATACATACATACATACATACATACATACATACATACATACATACATACATACATACATACATACATACATACATACATACATACATACATACATACATACATACATACATACATACATACATACATACATACATACATACATACATACATACATACATACATACATACATACATACATACATACATACATACATACATACATACATACATACATACATACATACATACATACATACATACATACATACATACA